>JAVGWX010000007.1:46673554-46708554 GCA_036924085.1 Ariolimax columbianus
GTTTGTACTTCGTTGTGCTGGAGTGTCTGTAGCAGCATATAAAATCAGTATGTGTGACTAAGAAACCGGACTCTCCAAAACGCTGCGTCAAAGCATGAATTGAGACACGTTAACACGTTTAAATACCTGGCCACATACATATCATCAGATGGAAGATGCAATTACGAAATAAAATGCAGAAAAACTCAAGCAAATTCCGTTTCACAGAACACGAAGGGAATCTTGTTCAGCAAAATCTTGTCGCTGGAATTGAGAAAGAGAGTCATTTCCTGCTGAAGCTACCGGATCAGCAGAGAAATGCTCTGTCTATTTGCCTGTCGTGGCTTCATTCCTAGACAAGCCGCCAACAAAGTTAAGGGCCTGGTCTGCCATGCCACAACACTTAGCTGAGGTTGCGTTTCGTCGCTCTAGGATAAGGCATTGTATCCTCTTGCGTGTGCTCCTTCGCACATCGTCGGTTCAGGTTTGGTAGACGCTGACCAGCCTTCAGAATTAAGAGAAAACAGGTTGCACAGCCAAATCTGACAAAACCGGACAAGATACGTCAGTACCTTATCTGCAAGGCTTCAGATGGTTTCTTCTTCTTCTTCTTCGTACGCTGTCAGACGTCAACTTGAATTTGTTAGAAGAAAGCAGCTGTCATCCTGAGGTTGTCTTCACTGCCATAGAGCTTGTCTTGTGTTGGCACTGGGGGTGGCCACATGTGCTTTCTCTGGTCTTCGTATGTCGGGCAATTTTCAGCAGATGTTCAGCGGTAATTTTTCCTGTACCACAGGTGCATTCGCCAGTGCCTCCTATCTTCAGTTTATTGAATAGATGGTACCTCAGTCTGTTGTGGCCTGTGCGGAGTCTGAAGATCACGACCTGCTCTCTTCTGCTCAACTGGTAGAACGCATCATTTTTTGTGTAGCCAGTATGTTCTGTTTCCCATTTGGCCATGTATCTGACCCTCATAAACCTTTTGGACTCTTCGTAGGTCACACTAGAATCTAGTTGTGGTAGTCTTGCACCTTCTTTTGCCAGTCTGTCTGCCTCCTCGGTGCCTTGGATGTTACAGTGGGATGGAACCCACTGTGCCACTACTCTTTTTGGTGCGGACTGCTGGCATAGTTGACAGAGTACTGCTCTTAAATCATTAAGTTCAGTATTTTTCTGGCTTTTATAGTACTGTAACCACGGCCATGGCATCTGTAAACAGGACTATCTGGCTTTCATTGCTTTAGATTTTACTGCAGCCTTCAGTGCCTCTGCCTCCGCTCTGATATTGCTTGAGAATTTTCCAGTTGCCACTAACAGTGCTATTTTTCTACCATTTGTTAGGCTCAGGAATACTCCTTCCCTCTCCATTCTGTGTTGTGCTTATTACAGAACCGTCGGTGTATGCATGGGTCCAGTCAATGCTTGGGTAGTTTTCCGCTATGTATCTCAGGGTTGAGTCTCTTCTTTCTTTTTCAGTCTGGCTATTCTTGTTTCCAATACCTGGTATATTTTCTACCACTTCCGAAATGATATGCTGCTTCCATGTGGGTTTGCGTACAGTAGGGATGGGCTTTGATGTTGTTATGGTGTTCATAGGGTCTTCGCTTATCTTTGCTTTGGCTATTTCTGCAAAGTTTCTCCGCTTTAGTTTCCCTTTTCTAAATCTGTTTAGTCTCGCTTCAGATGGTTTGAAATAAGAGTTTTTCAGCACCTAGCTGATCTGCCTTCCTAGGCTTTCGAACCCTAACTACTGCTCGAAACTAATGGTTTTAATTCGCCAGTGGCTCGCTTTCCAGCCTTTCTCATGTTAGTCAAAACAGTTCTGCCGCGCGATGGCCAGGAGATTGACTTCGCCATGGGAGCATTTAGTTGGTGCTGAGAGTTAATCCTCAACCCCACCCCGGCTATAAAACATAGACATTGCCATTATAGTATTCATGATTCGTAAGTTGGTATTCCCTGGTCTCCTACTACGTGTAACTGTTAATGTGCGCGAATGGCAATGTGAAAATACTTTGTGAACTTCCAGTTGTAAAATTAGAAAAATGTTGTAACGTATGAGTATAGGTGCACATTTGTTAATTGATGAAGCTTAGAGACGGGGTCCTTGGGTTTAGGTGGTAAGCTGTGATATATGATTGATGAAGCTTAGAGACGGGGTCCTTGGGTTTAAGTGGTAAGCTGTGATATATGATTGATGAAGCTTAGAGACGGGGTCCTTGGGTTTAGGTGGTAAGCTGTGATATATGATTGATGAAGCTTAGAGACGGGGTCCTTGGGTTTAAGTGGTAAGCTGTGATATATGATTGATGAAGCTTAGAGACGGGGTCCTTGGGTTTAAGTGGTAAGCTGTGATATTTGATTGATGAAGCTTAGAGAAGGGGTTCTTGGGTTTAGGTGGTAAGCTGTGATATATGATTAATGAAGCTTAGAGACGGGGTCCTTGGGTTTAGGTGGTAAGCTGTGATATATGATTGATGAAGCTTACAATTACTTTGTCCCTTAAAGATCCTTGCGAGAGAGCAATTCATGGTTCATATCTGGACAACATGTATAATCGGGGGAATTTTGATTACATTTCTCCTCAGCAGATGCACTATTGTGTATGATGGGAAGATTTTAAGCTTGAATACTTACTTATACAAGGGAGAATAAGAGTCAAAGTAGAGAGGGACGTTTCAGAAAAACAATTTGGTTTCGAAAGTTTAACGAAACAATGGAAGCAATTTTCTATTTACGAACTCTGTTTGACAGATAAATAGATAGAAATGCATAATGACATTTATATTTGCTTTATAGAGTACAGAAGGTTTTTGACCTAGTCCGACAATAGGTTTAGATGGTAAAGACATAAGACTGCTCAAACTGCTACAGTAAAATCAGGAAAGTTATGCTCTCCAAGCATAGATGTAAAAAGAGGAGTGAGACAGAGAAGTGTATTATCTTCTTGACTTTTTAATAAATACACAGACCAAATTTTCAAACATACAGAAGGGATGCCAGGGAATGCAGCTTCCTCTTTTAGCAACTGGAAATGATAATCTCAGTTTTAACAGCTCTCACTCACTTCTGACAAATATTCCTGTGTACACGTTCAGGTATTCTCCTGTACCATAACTGAAAGGTAAGGGGTTCGCCTCTCAAGTTAAAAACAGGATCATTATCATGTAGCATGTCCTTGGCAGAATGCCACTCTCATCACAGCCTTTCGATAGGAGTCTCGACCAGCAGTTAGTCTACCCTCCTGCTCCACTTTCAACACAGCCATTCGATAGGAGTCTCGACCAGCAGTTAGTCTACCATCCTACTCCACTCTCAACAAAGCCATTCGATAGGAGTCTCGACCAGCAGTTAGTCTACCCTCCTGCTCCATTCTCATGTTTAATGTGTCCTTGCTGTCTTTGTGTACATCTACGTCTTGGTCGGCATCTGCCTCGTCTTCTGGAACAATGCCCTCCAGAACGTTTTTTTTCCAGTCCGTCATGCGCTTAGTGTTCCGGAAAAACCTCAGTTTCTGAGACTTACCGCGGTTTATAAGCCAGTTCGGGGACGACGTGATCTAGTGGTTAAGCGACATGGTTCACAACACGAAGGTGGTGGGTTCGCTCCCCAATCACAGCACAAGTCGTTACTGCGGGGAAGCAAACCCTTAGAAAATACAAGAGGAGGTAGACCTTTACTGTCAAAAAACTGTCATACGACATTTTTCCAGTCGAGGGGTTTTGAAGGCTGAGGACTACATGCCACTTTGTCACTGCTGTCGCCACGTCGTGTGCTGGCTATCTTTGTTTATCTCACCCCCAACAGAAAAACAACATTTGCCATATCGTGGATTCGAACCACTGCCCTCCTTGTCGGCAGACAGGCCTCGAAACCATTCAGCAACGCGCTCCTCTAGATCCTTACATAAAATACATTACGAAGTCGGAAGCACTGTGCCGACAGGCGCAAAATTAAAACGTAGTGAAATGCACACCAACTTGGGAAAAGAGAAATAAGGCAAACGCAAACGTACGCAAAAGAAATTTAAAAAAATAAAAAAATGGCCACCTTTCTTCGTCACTCAGATCTTGCATGATGGCTTTATTTTGTTATTTTCATTACCCAATGTAGTTGTTTTATTCTTAAGTAGCATTTCATGTCGAAACCCCCGATCGTCTTTTATAAACTGGATAGAAAGCACACAACTGTGGGCTGTACACATTCTGCAAATGTAATTACTTCTTGGTCTCAACGAGAGATGAGCTCTAGTCAATTGTGCTGTCGGAGATGGATGGAAAAAGGGCCCGTACACAGGATGTGCGCAAACAGAAACCTTTGACAGTTGCAAATCGCAAATAACTTAGCTGTCAGCTGCTGTCTGGGTGAAAGTTGATATTTGAAAAATTAATATTTCTCTCAAATTCATCGGAGAGGAAGACTAACGGCTGGTCAGGCAAAATACACTGATCAGACATGTTAGTCAAGGTCAGGCAAAAGATACTGATCAGACATGTTAGTCAAGGTCAGGCAAAAGATACTGGCCAAGACCCTTATCTCGGCTTCCTTGTAGCACTCACTGGAAAAGGGCTGTTTTCATGGCAGCCTGTCTAACGAGGTGAGGGATCGATGTGATCGCCCTTGTAGTGAGTGACACACAGATGAAGCCAAGCATAGGACAACCGCATGAAGTACTTCGGTCTCCCTTTATCAGCATGCTCGTGTTGTGAGGAAAACTACTGCAGCGCGTACTAAAGAGTAACCTACTCATTGTGGGCATTCGCAATCAAAAACCCAATTCGTCACGAATGAACAACTACTAATGACAATAACAACTAACGACCTGCATCCCCCGTACAACAACAACTAACGACCTACAGCCCCCGTACAACAACAACTAACGACCTACATCCCCCGTACAACAACAACTAACGACCTACAGCCCCGTACAACAACAACTAACGACCTGCATCCCCCGTACAACAACAACTAACGACCTGCATCCCCCGTACCACAACAACTAACGACCTACAGCCCCCGTACAACAACTAACGACCTGCATCCCCCGTACAACAACAACTAACGACCTGCATCCCCCGTACAACTGCAACTAACGACCTACAGCCCCCTACAACAACAACTAACGACCTACAGCCCCCGTACAACAACAACTAACGACCTAAAGACCCGTACAACAACAACTAATGACCTGCAGCCCCCGTTTACCAACAACTAACGACCTACAGCCCCGTACAACTACAACGTACTATAAAATCTAAACCAATCCTCTGTTTGTCTGCATGTAACTGTAAAGCTAAGTATCTTGTAAGGACTATATTCCATAAACCATTTCTGTCTTTTGGCGTAGTTGACACTTGTAACTTGTAATCCTGGTATTCAATTAGACATTGGAAGTCATATGCCAGGTAGCCAAATGACTACTAAATATATATCTGTTCTTTGCCTTGGAGAACCACGTCGTATCAAGAACCTCTCGCTAGCCATCTCTCCATCAGATTGGTGGAGGTCCTGAAGGCCGTCGAAAGTTGTAGGACCACCAGTACATAACTCTATGTGTCCATCGGTTGTCAGACAAGCGTATAATATGACCCGTTCATCTGTATTTTCTTAATAGCGCTGTATATACGACGTCGTTAAAAGAGGTCTGGTGCCTAATTTCAGTTTTGTGTATGCGATCTCGTAGTGAGTGTTCTTGGCTCCATCGGTCGTTGGGTCACTTGAGGTCTGTCAGCGTCTGTTTTTCTGAGGTTCCAGACCTCACAACCATATATCATGGCAGAAATGACGAGGCTGTCAAATATGTGAGATCTCGTCTTGTCATTTTTCACCTGCTGAAGAATGGGTTTGATTTGGTGAAAGCTGAGCCAACCTGCTGCTATTCTCCTTCAGTAGTAGTTGAAACACACCGAATAATTGTTTCCATTTTTTTATATTTGCTCTTTTGTAATTTATCTAGATTTTTTTTCTGATGGCTCTAACACTGGTTTTTATTTTGCGCATGTCAGCCAATGCATCCAACGTCAGCTTCCATTTAATGTAAGGGTCTGCTTCCTCCTGCATTTTCTAAGGGTTTGCTTCCCTGGGTAACGGCCGGTGATGTGATGGGGATCAAACCCAGAACCTTCGGATTGTGAGCCGTGCCACTTAACCACTAGCCCACACATAAGTTTAATAATCACAACACTAGCCCGTCATTAGAAGCAAACGAAAATTATATTCACTTATGACAGAACGTCAAGCGTTAGTGTTTATCTTATTCAACATGTGACTAGGATGGCTTAATCTAGTTCTCTGCCCGGAAAGAACCGATAACACTCGAGTATTTTGCGATGCCAGAGTACAGTCATGTTAGGGCGCAAACAACGGGAATATCCTCGAGTATTGTGACGCAAATTGAGACTCAGATAGTGAAGAATACTAATACTGTTTTAATCAATATCTATATTGTATCCTTTTATGCCCCGTGGAAATTTAACTCAAAATAGCTGAACTAAAATGTTTGGGGACTAGCCTAGACCTACCAGTTCATTGACGGCACGCCATTGCTGACAATACTTATTTGCGTGAGTTACACTTTGCGTTGGGAAACCACTATGTCGACTAGATGTGCTCCTTGGAGACTTGCTGCGTGTATGAGTACGGCTTTACACGAAATTTTAATCGTCTCAGTGGGATTTTCAAGGGTCGATAGTATCGCTCCATTTATCCGGACAAGCCAATTTCAGAGGTGTGGTTCCTAACAAAGTACAGTGAAATCTTCACAGGGAACCACCTGCTGACTTCTCCTACTACGTTTGCTTTTTAGCATGTAGCCCGAGGGGACCAATTTCCCTGCCCAGGTTCAGGAGATTAGCTCGAATCCATTTCGGTAGGTTGCGGGCAGACTCGAGTAGCACGCAACAGATAGAGTGCCCCGGGGTCAGAACGGATTTTCCCGATCTCTTAGGACGGACTAACCCATGTACAACAGATGTCCACATATAGTCATTATCCACTAGAAATCATTGATCATTATAATCACTCTGATCATGATTTGCTTTTGACTAGTGAGAATTAGTTATCTAGACTAGCCATTGGCTTTGTCTGTTAGAGGGAATGCTTGTACGCGGAAAGGTACAGGATTCAATAGACAAGCTCCAGTCTGTCTATTTAGAAATTGTATGACAGGCGATGCACCTGAGAAGGAAACTGAACTTTCTTCTCAATCTTCCTCTTCTTTCATTCTTCATTTCTCGTCCTGCCATTGCCGCGAGGTATCTCATAAAGATGTGATTCCTAAATGTATTGCTATCCTCAGGTACTGTCGTTAGGTGTAACTTCCTGAATGTGTCAGAGACACCCTCGATTAACCAATGTTGAGGTCGGCCCCTTGCACGTGGATCGGATACCTGGAGATATGCTCTCGTTGCAGACTGTTCATAATGAATTCTGACTAAATGATCAAACAACTTGGTTTGTTTGGCGTCAATGTAGTCACTATAGTCCGTCTTTTAATTCACGAACAAGGTTCGATGACATTTTCTACTAAATTGCATGTCAGATCAAAATGATTTTTCTCATTCATCCTTAGAATATCCATGGCACTAAAACATTGATATTATTTAGTCCATTGATGTTAAGACATTTGCACCTCGGCGAATTTAGTTGATCATTTTAGACATTGCAAAGAAATTACATTACATTTAAGATTATACAGTACGCAGCTGAATATCTCAGCGTTTTGTTCATAGGCGTATCGCCTTAATGTCTTGATAGATCAATTAATTGTTTGTGTTACCATTTATGTACAATCGTAAAATAGGCACCAATAAGCAACAGTTAGTACAGCCCTTCGGTCACCTTCAGACCCCTCCCCCCCCCCCCAAGTTGTTTCAACTGCGCAGTTAGATTTATGTTGTGTAACGCATTTGAATATTGCAATGTGTTTGTTGCTATTGTATGTATCTAATTATTTTGATAAACATACTCTAATTCATCCAAGTCTGATAATCAGTATGTCTACAAAAGATGATAGTAATCGATTCAAAGAGGTTGATAATTGTTACTGGATAAACAAATTCTAATACATCTCGTTGCCAGTACTGTTCTTCTTCTCGGAGCACATGTTCAACACACTTCTTCCAGAATTGAATGTCTATTTTTTAATGATACTCACCCGTGAGCACTTTAACATCATTCATTTTAAATTTCCTGTTCTGTTCGGCAACTTGTCCTTTGACTTTAACCCACAAAAGCTGTAATGTAAATTTTAGTTTCCGGAGAGTAACAAGTTGATTTTTCGTAAACAGTTTCAATATCTTCCGTTTCATGAAATCTCTGTCAAAATCGTCAAATTTAATTTTCCTTCCTTGCTTGATATAAGTGCACTTTGTCCTATCGAATCCAACGGTAAAAGAATGACATGTCCAGACAAAACGCCAATTGCGTTGGTTTCTCTGGGTCATGAATATCGCAATATAAAATACACATCTTAGATTCCCTGCAGAAGAACTATTATAGTAAAACGGCAACCTTCTGAATTGTTATAAATGTACACTTCAAACTCATTTTGAAATTGATATCAATGTAAGTTTTGAAGAAAAAAACAAAGACTATACGCCACAATAACCACACATCAAACTAATAATGTTTATTGATTGGCATTATGCAGACTCGAGAGACAATGGGCTTTACGCTAGAGATGGGGCAGTCAGTTGTTGCCCTTGCTTTTGCCGCACAGGTTTGGAGTCTGCATCTTGATGCATCGTGTCTTCCCCTGCCTGCAGACCAACACACAAAGACTGCCTTCAGCCAGGTCTGTCTTTGGCAAGTTATTCCCAGTTACAGGTGTTCATATACAACGCCTTCAGGTCACGCTTACAAACATCTTTGTTGCGGAGGAAGGTTCTACCTTTTTTACGTTTGCCTGTGGTCAGCTCTTCGTATAGGATATCTTTAGATATTCGCCCATCCTCCATTCTGCACAAGTGACCAAGCCACCGCACGCAGCGCTGGCGAGGAAAGTAACTAAACTGGCAATCTTTGTACGGTCCAACACATCGCTGTTAGTCACTCTGTCACTCCATGAAATTCCAAGTATTCGTCTAAGGCAGCACAAATGAACAGCAATTAGCTTTTTTTCATGAGAGACATACATAGTCCATGTTTCGCTGCCATAGAGCAGGGTACTATAAACACAGGATCTGTATGCAGTAATCTGCATGATTATCTGGAGTATACAGTATACAGTAATCTACATACAGTCAGCATGATGTTATTCCACATTCTCTGTGAGAGTTTGGCAAGTGCTGATGAGACCATTCCTAATCGCTTCTGCAGCTCCGTGTCCAGTGAAAGATTGTCTGTGATGATAGATCCGAGGAAGGTAAAGTGATTTACTACTTCCAGATTTATATCGTTTAAGATAATGTCTAACGATCTGTACCCTGAGGCATAATTTCTGATTGTTGTACTTTGATGATTAGTCCAAAGAGTTCACAAGATTTTGCCAACTTATTAATGATGATATGTAACTCGGCTTCTCTGTGAGCGACCAGGTCAGCATCGTCTGCGAAAATCATATCCCGAATGACAGTCTCCCTTCTTTTAAATTTTTCCCGCAGTCTGGTTGGATTGAACTGGTTGGATTGAATAATCTCCTATCTGACCTAGTATGCAGAAAGACCCTCTCTGTGTCAGTTCCAAAAGTTTGTTTCAGCACGATGACAAATAAATGCCGAATAGAGTCCGAGTCAGGACACAACCTTGTTTAACTCCGCTGTTCATATTAAAGGCCTCAGATTCCTGACCGTCATGCAGCAACTGTACCGTTCATGCCCACATGAGAAACCTAATCAAGCTCAGTAGTTTAGGTGGGCAGCCAAGTTTAGACAATACTTTAACAAATACTTTCTCTGTTTACCAGGTCGAATGCCTTAGTGAGGTCGATGATGGCATGAAATAAGGGTCTGTGTTGTTCTCTGTATTTCTCTTGCAATTGTCTCAGTGAAAAGACCATATTAACGGTGGAGCTTTCTGCACGAAAACCACACTGAGACTCTAGGTTCACTCTATCGGCCATCTTTCGTCGCCTGCTCGGGATAATGCGAGCATACACTTTGCCTACGGTGTTGATGATAGACATTCCACTGTAATTGTTGCAGTCTCCTCCGTCTCTGTTAAGGGTGATTATGTTGGCGTCTCTCATGTCCTGTGATACAGCCCCCTCATCTGAACCTTGGCGAATACGCCTATAACTATAAGACAATTTTCTCATGAATAACGTTTGTTGTTTTCCGCATTCGGCAAAGTGTCTAATTGTTGCACAGGAAAATCAGAAAATGTGTACTTACTGAGCGTATTTGAAGGTCAAAACATATATTTTTAAAACAGCATGTCAGTGTACCTTAGACATGTTAAAATGATGTACAATTCACTAACGTTGCTTTTAATATAAACTAATGAATACATTTTTCAAAATACATAATATTTGTTAAAGAAAAAAATATTTCCATAACGCAATGGATATTCTAAGACCTGGGACCTTCTAGCCAGGGTTGCTTCTAACAACCTCCCTGACTTATTGCTCGGGTATTCATATGTCGATATGCGCAATGTATTTCGGGGTATGTGCGACTGAAGGATGTTGCACATATCCTTTGCCGTCATCTGCTTGTAATGCTGTGGGTTACTTTACTTTACTTTTACATCTGCTTGTAATGCTGTGGGTTACTTTACTTTACTTTTACATCTGCTTGTAATGCTGTGGGTTACTTTACTTTACTTTTACATCTGCTTGTAATGCTGTGGGTTACTTTACTTTACTTTTACATCTGCTTGTGCAGTTGGAACAAGTCATTCTGTGAAATACTCCTCCCATATTTCTCTTTTCCTGTCAGTTTCATACAGTGGTTGCTCCTTCTAGTCATTGACCACTGTGTAAGGATTGTATTGCTGTCACCGCAGAGATCATATTTTTTCTGTAAAATCAATCTCTAGGAGATGTTGAACATAACTCACTCAGTACCTCTCCATACTTTTGTCAAGCACTTTCACTCTCATGGAGCGCAACTACCCTGGTGTTAGGTCTAGACTCCTAATAAGTGATATATTCTTCTTCTGTCTGAGATGGTCCCAATTTCTTAAGACATTTTCATGTCTTTGACTGCCACCTTTACACTTTCATTCTCGCATATCTTTCGTTTCTTTCTAATTCCACCTTTTCTAGTTGTAGCATACTCCTTAGTCAAAAGATTAGTTATAGCGGACTAGAAATATTGCCATTGTACCTCTATGTACCATACTTTCATATTTCAATTTGATCTGCTATTTGACGTTTTCCCGTACTAACACACCTGTCAGCCTTGTATAAATTACCTCCTTTAAGCAAGTGTTTAGTACCATGCGCAATCTGACGAAAGTAAAATACAACTGGTCGATAGTATCTAAACTCAGAGTGGGAATCACTTTGTAATCTATGACACACTACGATTGTCTATCATGAATAGTATGAAATCTATTTGAGATGACGTCTGCAGATTGTAGCACTTATACCGTGTCAGCGTGTGACCCGGGTTGTTGAAAGATATTGCTCGTCAAATATAACTCATGCTCCCCACACATATTTAACCGTTGCTCACCTTTAACATTAAACCCTACTCTGGTGTCACTGTGCAGTCCAAGTTGTAATTGCCAAAGATTCCTACACCCTCTACCTTTCCGTTCACCGCTCATCAACTCGCCCATGTCCTTGACCCGGTGTAAGACATTAGAAAGTTCACTAAAACATTCGTCCTTCTCATTAGCAGGATAACTTGCGTTACACGGCGCATATACCTGTGCAGTAGTCAGAATTCTTGTCGTGTAGTCGAATTAATAGTATTCTTTCTGACACGAAGTTAGTGGAGGCTAGGTGATATTGCAAGAAGTAGATGCTTCATAAATCCAACCCGTCCGTGGCTCTCCTTCCTTCTCGTACACCGCCTGTTACCAACATGTAATTGTCGTGTATTTGCGCTATTGAATTACCGTATTTCCGCTATCGAATTACCGTATTTCCTACAGTACACCAACCCTAAGATATGTATGCCATAATCGTCCAAGAAGGAGATCGTCTCTCCGGCATTCAGTTCTAGACCGCACACATTTAAAGTAGCCCCTTTGTACTGACGATGTCTGTGTCCTTCACCTTCACCCTGTTTGTGGATAATTGCATCGTACCATGTTTCTCACCCAGCTATTTACTTGAGCAGTTGTTTATAACAGTTGTACATCACATATCGATTTACTTGAGCAGTTGTTTATAACAGTTGTACATCACATATCGATTTGCTTGGCCCGTTGTATGATCTCTTCTAAACGTTGTGGGGTACTTGTCGGTTTTTTCACTAAATTAAAATGTATAACTAATAGTACCCCTGCCGCATCGCAGTAAAAAACAGAAATAGATCATTATATATGATATTGCAAGATATACAACATTGAAACATAACCAACACCATCGATGGAAAGTCGAGATAACAATTATTCAATGTTTTTAACAGGAATAACCAATTCAAATATATATATATATATATATATATATATATATATATATATATATATATATATATATATCATATATAACATAATTTCACAACGGTTTTGGCGTCACTCACATAGTCATGGTACACATGTCCTGCAGTATTGTATCGAATACATCCAATTGACAATGCTGATAACTGCAATAAATTTATGGCGTCGTATAACATATATGCCTCTCAGCAAATTGTTGTCAATGATTGGAAATAAAACCGGATGTAAAATCGGGTTGAAAACCGGAAGACAAATTGGGTTTAAGAAACAATTTTACTGCGGTGCGACAGGGTACTGTTAGGGATACATTTAATTCAGGTGAATAAACCGACAAGTACCCTTTTTGGGATTACTGTAAGTCTGACACTCTTACTAACCCTCTGTGAATGCTAAAGAACATTTACAATTCAGACAGCAAATATGAGAAAGCTGCGCGTACTCCGCCATTTTTACCGGAACTGTTCTCAATCGATCCCTGTAATACAAAATGTGAAGGCGTCGCCTTCAGCAGACATCGCTGCTGGTCGGGAATCAACTATTAGAGACAGCTGGTATGAGGTGGGGTGACCAGTTTCCTTCCTCGCCGTCTTTTCCTTAACCGTAAGTCAAGTACCTATTTACAACTGGGTCGACTTGTGTGTAACGATAAAGGGAGTTGAACCCCGTACCTTCGCTGTGAAGAGCGAATGCTGTACCACTATACTAATACGATGCACATCATCTGTGTGCACATACAAACCAATGGTAAAGGCGTATCCAAAAATCTTGCTGATAACAGGCAGAATTAAGAAAGTCAGTTGGATTAGAATAGCACGGTCAGTCGAGAATGAGTCAAGGATTGATCGGGGCATATAAGAATAGTTCAAATTAAATAATTACAGTTACTGGCTGCTAACGCAAATCATTAAACACGAATATAAGACTCTGGGATATACACAATTGAGAAGGCCAGAGAAGTGCAAAGAAGATAATGTGACACGCGATAGAGAATGAAAGGACCTATATTTATATCATTAATGAAACGGGACAGATGCAAATTTCCACTATCTCTTGTAAGACCAGTTATTGTTTGCCCATTCGTGATGCCTCTTTATCGTATTTCCTCTCTCTGAAACACCTCATAACATTCAAGCAATATTCTTTATTGATCGAATGGAACACAATAAGGATGAACTATGTTCCTCTCAAATTCAAAATAACCATCAACACAACTTTCACCTTTCAGTGACTCTGAGACGTGCTTTTATGGTCGTGGTGATACCGTTCCAACACATTGTGGTGACTGCCATTTTGTTTCGACCCATCTTTAATCACCTGTTAATCATGACATTTTTTAGAAAGTCTTCGTCAGCATTCACTTAAATGTTTATCTACATTTGAAGCAGAACTTCGAGCAAACACGCTGCTCTTCAAGATCCTTCATTACCGGCGCATGACATGGAAAAGTCAGATCGAGAGAAGCCGAATGAGAGCCAGACAAAGAATGGCAATCATGAAGAATTTTACTGGCACAAGTTGGGGAGCAGACGAAAGTATGCTAAAGAAACTGTACACTGGAAGAGTGAGACCAGTTCTCGAGTATGGCATTGCGGCATGGACAACAGCAGCAAAGACGAACTTTGATAAAATTAACAAACTTCAAAACCAAGCTATGAGAGTTATAACAGGAGGCTTGAAGTCAATGCCAATTGTAGAACTTGAAAAGATTACAAATCTGCAATCCATGACCGACAGAAGAGACTGCAGAGCCCAGCAGCAAGCAGAGAAATTCAGAAGACTGACAGATCATCCAATGCATCAGAGACTAAATAGATTTGGAAATGGGAAACTAAAGCGGAGAAACTTTGCAGAAATAGCCAAAGCAAAGATGAGCGAAGACCCTATGAACACATTAATAACACCAAAGCCCATCCCTACTGTACGCAAACCTTCCTGGAAGCAGCATATCATTCCGGGGGTGGTAGAAAATATACCAGGTATTGGAAACAAGAATAGCCAGACTGAAAAAGAAAGAAGAGACATAACCTTGAGGTGCATAACGAAAAACTACACAAGCATGGACTGGACCCATGCATGCACCGACGGTTCTGTAACAAACACAACACAGAACGGAGGGGCAGGGGTATTCCTGAGCCTACCAAATGGTAGAAAAATAACACTGTCAGTTGCAACTGGAAAATACTCAAGCAATTTCAGAGTGCAGGCAGAGGCACTGAGGGCTGCAGTAGAAGCAATGCTGACAGGCAAAAGAAATAAAAGCCAGATAGTCCTGTTTACAGATGCCCTGGCCGTTGTCACAGCACTAAAAAGCCAGAAAAATACTGAACTTAATGATTTAAGAGCAGTACTCTGTCAACTATGCCAGCAGTCCGCACCAAAAAGAATAGTGGTACAGTGGGTTTCATCCCACTGCAACATCCAAGGCAACGAGGAGGCAGACAGACTGGCAAAAGAAGGTGCACGACTACCACAACCAGATTCTAGTGGAACCTACGAAGAGTCCAAATGGCTTCTTAGGGCCAGATACATGACCAAATGGGAAACAGAACATACTGGCGACACAAAATATGATGCCTACTACCAGTTGAACAGAAGAGAGCAGGTCGTGGTCTTCAGGCCACAACAGACTGATGTACCACCTCCTATTCAATAAACTGAAGATATGTGGCACTGACGAATGTACTTGTGCCACCGGGAAAATGACCGCTGAACATCTGCTGCAAAACTGCCCGACAAACGAGGATCAAAGAAAGCACATGTGGCCATCACCAGTGGCAACACTAGACAAGCTCTATGGCAGTGTCGACAGCCTCAGGATGACCGCTGCTTTCTTCGAAAAATACAGGTTGACGTTTGACAGCGTACGAAGAAGAAGAAGAAGATGAAGAATTCGTTGGTGCCCTGCGCAATGTGACCTAGGGGTTCAATTCCCTGGGGCTCTGTGTCGGAAATGAGGGCCTTAGCTTTGGTCTTGCCCCAAGACATAGACAAGCCTAGGGAGGGCATTCGCTGTCTAACATTTCCGAAATTTCCGAGCGGCACCCGGAGTGGAAAGAGTACAATCTCTTGAATCTTAAAAACATATTGTAGAAGGTGATTACACAGGATTGTGTTTGGTTTTAGCAACGTTATCACGTAAAAACTAATTGGTACAGAATACGAAACTACCAAAGAAACACCAGCTCCCTCATTACAGGCGTCATTGAAGAGAGCAAGAAGTAATCGCCTTATCTTTCATATAGAGCACAAGAGGGCCTGAAGTAGTCGCCTTATCTTACATATAGAACACACGATGGCCTGAATTAGTCGCCTTATCTTTCATATAGAGCACACGAGGGCCTGAAGTAGTCGCCTTATCCTTCATATAGAGCACACGAGGGCCTGAAGTAGTCGCCTTATCTTACATATAGAACACACGAGAGCCTGAAGTAGTCGCCTTATCTTTCATATAGAACACACGGTGGCCTGAAGTAGTCGCCTACTCTTTCATATAAAGCACACAAGGGCCTGAAGTAGTCGCCTTATCTTTCATATAGAGCAACACATAGACAAGAAGAGAATCTAAGAACTATTTTGTGTGGTCTGCCGAGGTTTTAGTGTATGACAAAGACATGGATAGTACTATGCCCTAAAGAGAGCATGTCGTAAGTGACGACTAACTATGTGACATGCCATAAAACCGGTTATGGCTATGTGGCTTGTTAAGAACAGCATAGATTGCGCCAACCAGGCTGCAGGTCTACGTGTCCCAAAGCAGCGGAGTAATAATATGCTCGAGGATAGTCCGCTAAGCAGGAAATCCTCCTCCCGGTTACACTCAGCTCACGCAAGAGCTGGGATCGGTACAAGGGCATCTGCCACTGTAGTACAGATTGACTAATACTTTCTGTAATATAGAATGTAATTCTTGCCTCGGAAAGTGTAGTAGAGCTGGCTGTGGCATGGGTGGGTAGTTGGCATAAAGATCTCCTACCTCCTGGAGCATGTGTAGATCTATTGTCCTGGTCATGCTGGGGTTTGCGGGAATGAAAGAGCTGGCATCCTCGCCCCAGGGGCACCCGTAGTGGGGACATTTCCAATGGATACAGGTGACTGTTTGAAGTTGATCAACGGTGGATTTTGGGATGAAGACACACTGAAGATAGGTGCTACTGACGGATAAACATGTTGTACTGGAAAAGTAACCCCTGAATATCTACTGCAAAATTGTTTGACATACGAAGACCAGATAAAGCCCACGTTGCCATCACCAGTGCACCTCTAGACAAGCTCTATGGCAGTGTCGACAGTTTCATGATGACTGCTGCTTTATTTTAATACATTGTTGTCGACGTTTGACAGCGTGCGAAGAAGATAAAGAAATACAGAAAAAGAAGAAGGAGAAGGGTAAAGACACAGCAGTCAATAAATCAGCGACGCACAGATTCCAAGATTTTGAAATCAAACATAGGTCCAGCAGAGAGGAGTGCCTAAGAGAACGGAGCAGGAGTGTGTGTAACCACCGAGCTACATGAACCACCAGTATCTACACTTTTTGTTATTTCCTGAGCGATATCGAGCAAATATCGGTTTGTCCGGATTTCAATGACGTCTATTATTAACAGAATGACATAGGTACTGTAGTCATGGAGGAAAAATTAGATTCAATATTATTGATATTATCAGCTTTGACAACTGTCTTCCTTCCTCGCTGCCTTGGCTCGCCTAGGTCCAAAAGACATGGTTTATAACTTGAAGTGAAAAGTGACAGCTGTATACCGGTTATATTAATGACACCTCTATATATTAATATAAACATTTGAATTACTCACCCTTCTGGTTGCACAAATTCAAGTTGCAGATCAACAGCGATAACTTGCTTACAAACAGTTAAGATTCACCTAATTGGACTTTGCGTGTAAACTTGCTATTTTGGACACATCCAATCTGCACTTGAGGTTCCCGTTCTTACTTTTACGACACTGTCTGCGTGGTGACAAGTATGGGCACGTTTTTGTTCCTTACAACTGCGTTTTTTTTCTTCAGTTTATCTAGATTCCAACCCGTAATATTCAATCAAAATGATAGTCCTGCAGTTTTGTTTATTTTGGGAAATGTCAACCTGTTTGCACCTCTGATGCGTTAATATCGTAAGATTAACTTGATGGTATGGAACTGAATTCGAACATCTGATAACTAATTTTCTGTGCAGTAAATTTATCTAGTTGGAAATATCGGCTGAAATTCGAAAATCTAGACGCCCTTTAGTGTTTAAAGGGAAAGAACTTGCCGTTCGCGTTAAGTAAGAAGCGATGAATGAAAAATAGCCGTTATCGCGAAAAGCTATTTCACAGTCTTTGCCAAATACATCTGTTCGCTACTATCTTAGATGGCAGAGAATTGTAATGTCAGTACTCACTCATGGCGAACTGAGCCCTCACTAGACGCTGAAAAATCTCGTCTTTTGTCGCACTTACTGGGATCGCGACCTGCTTGCTAGCTTGTCTCGGGTGGCAGATGTTATTTCGCAATCTACGAACTAACGAATACGGTTGTTGCTAATTGTATTGGATGATTTTCTACCAAGATATTAACATAAGAATTGTTCTCGGGGACACGCAACGATCATGATTTTAAAACTGATACACACATATACTTGAGAAAGTAGTGGCCGAGGCTAGCCGCCTTCCTTCTAGTCAGGAGAACACCGGTTCAAATCCCAATAATATTAGGTTTGTAATACTGGAGGACAATTCCTAGTCTGTAAACTGTGCGGCGGCTGCTGTGAGGTTAAGCAGCTTTTATTCCTTAGGTCGATAAACCATTCCCACGCCCCCCCCCCCCCCTACCTTGCCTTTTCCTGGCGACAGTAATGGGAAAGTATAGTTCTTCTTTTTCTTTTTCTTCTTCTTCTTCTTCTTCTTCTTCTTCTTCTTCTTCTTCTACTTCTTTTTCGTCTCTTCCTTACTTCTTCCTCTTCTTTTTCTTTTTCTTCTTCTTTTTCTTCTTTTTCTCACCCTTCTCCTTCTTACTTTTTTTTCTTATCCTCTTCATCTTTTTGTTCATCTTCTTTTTCTCCACTCTCTTCTACTACTAATCTTCCTCATTCTCCTAATTCTTCTTCTTATGCTCTTCCATTTACTTCTACTCCTCTCCTTTTTTCTCCTTTATCTTCTCTTTTATTCGTCTATTTCTTTTTTCTCCTTCTTCTTCTTCTTTTTCTTCTTATCCTCCTCCTCCTTATTTTTTGTATTATTCTCTTCATCCTGTTCTTCGTCTCTTCCTTTCTTCTACTTCTTCTTCCTTTTCTCATGTTCCTACCTCTCCTTATTTTTTTGTCTTATCCTCTTCCAACGTATTTTTCATCTTTTTCTTTCTTCTTCTTCTTCGTCTAGTTCTTCTTCGACTTCCTCTTCAAATAATTCTTCTACGTTTTCTTCTTCTAGTTCGCCACTTTAAAAAAAAATATTTAAACGTAGTCTAGTTCCTAGAAAACAATTGCTATTACATTCAAATAGCTTTATGTGAAGTTTTACCCCATTGGGTCAGTGCTCAGTACGCAATTGTCAGAGCACATTTCACTATTGTAGAACATGTTCTGATGTCTGTGCTTCTCGTCCGCACGAGCACACCTAGGGTGTGTCCTATTTTTTAAAAAGCGTGGTGAGCATAAAATAAATATACCCATTCCCAATTTTTGGCGACCCATTCCCTGGAAATGGAAAATAAACAGAGCCTCCGAAACCGGACAAAGTACCATTAAAAAAAAATATTAAATTGAAGACCACCTATCCATGACATGAAGGATCAACGAGAGGATCAACAAATGACATGAAACACTTCTGCATCGCTGAAACACTAGGTTAGGTACACACAGATACACACATGAATCGAAGCACTAGTTTACGCCTCCTGATATCGCCCAAATGCCTACGGTCGGGGGGGGGGGGGGGGGGGAAATGGCGCTCCTACGCCAGTAGAAAATAGCGAGGCTAACATTTCAGTAGAAAAAAAATCCTGTGTAAGTAACCATTCAATCTATTACGTCCCGTTCGCATGCAGAACAAGATCACTTTCTCGCTTAATAAAGATAGTAAAATAAATAAGATTTTGCAAAGGCAGAATGTCGTTTTTGATTTGACTTCGTAGGCAGATAGAAACACGTCTGTTTTCTACAAAAAATGACAACGCTTGTTTTATTACACATTGTCCATAAAATTGTCCCCAAATTTTCACAATATTGTCCCACAAATATCACGTGTATTGTTATCCGGGTTGTGCTTGTCTTTACAGTTGTAGCTCCTTAGCTTATTGCCAAAGTTCTCAATTCTAAAATAAAAGATTTTACCATGGCGAACTATAGTCATTTGGTTGATGAATCCTGAGACTGGTTCTATGATTATCCATCTCTCCATTTGACCTTATCATCTGGTTGATGAGGCCTGAGACTGGTTCTAGGATTATCTATCTCTCCATTTGACCTTATCATCTGGTTGATGAGGCCTGAGACTGGTTCTAGGATTATCTATCTCTCTATTTGACCTTATCATCTGGTTGATGAGGCCTGAGGCTGGTTCTAAGATTATCTATCTCTCCATTTGACCTTATCATCTGGTTGATGAGGCCTGAGACTGGTTCTAAGATTATCTATATTTCTCCATTTGACCTTATCCACAGGTTGATCAGTCTTGAGACTGGTTCTAAGATTATCTGAGTACATCTCTTCATTTGACCCTATTCTCTTATTGATCATGCCTGAGACTGGTTCTAAGATTATCTGAGTATATCTATTCATTTGAACGTATCATCTGCAGCTTTATTTATTTCATTATCGATTCGTACTTTAATGTCTTTGCGTCTGAGGTCCAAAGACCCATCATTGACCCGGTCCTGTCTTCCCCTGAATCTTGCTCTCTAGTAACTTTTGTAGAATACTTTCATGTCTCCTTTTGTGGCCAGCTAATTTAATCAACGTTTTTGTATAAGTTTCAATATTTGTCTTTGTGCGCCCAGTTCAGCCAGTACATTGTCATAGGATCTTCTTTCTGTCCAACTGTTTCCATTCTTCTGTAGCACTAAATTGCAAACTCTTCAAATCTTTTTTCATTCTTCTTTGCTAGAGTCCATGTTTCATTCTTTTCCTCAGTTCTTCTCTGATGTTCTTTGTGGTTAGCAATTAATGTTTTTCTTTTAAGCCTATTTGTACCAAAGCAATCCTTTTCTTAATTTATGTTTAATTGCGGACATCTTCAGTGATTATTTGCCCCAAATATGTAAATTTATGTTCGTGTTCGATTATTTCGCCATTGATGATCATCTTCATTTGCCTACGTCGCTTGGCTATTATTAAATTCTTAGCATCCACATTTATTTTCAAACATCATTTGTAATGCCACTTTTGCTCTCATTGTTTCTTGATCGTCGGTAAATTTGATGGCATTAGCTTTCATACCATTAACTTTGATACCAATTTGACTCAAACAATTATCTCCTTCCTGAACCTTCATTATGTAGGTTTACGAAAGTTCCACAACACCTGAACGAATAAAACCAACTAATAACACCTCGTTATTCTTCCACAATAACAACAGTTTTAGGTCACACTTGCTTGCTCCTATTGATAGTTCCAACACGTCCCCGAGATGCTCAATGTGGTCAAGATAAAGTTAGTCCAGCCGGTTGACATGTTCCTGCTGGAGAAAGTCAAAAACAACTCTTCCACGTCTTGAGACCGGATCGATGCTGAACGAAGTGGCGCATACGAGATTACAATATCAAGTATGAGTATGAAGATGGACACGGTGACTGAAGCTCTGAGGTGGCTGTCTGAGACATCTTCAACAGGAGCAGTCATTGTGTCAGACTCCCAAACACTACTTCGGAAGGTGCAGAATGGGTGGCTACGACATGAGTGGATAGCAGCGCTGGAGACCTCAAAACTTCAGGGGCTGGTGTGGATCTACTGTCCTGGTCATGCTGGAGTTCCGGGCAACGAGCGAGCTATTTTTTTGGCGTCACACGCACCCATAACAGGCACAGCGGACATGGATAAAGGTGACAGTGAAGGTTATCAAGGACCACTTGCTGGAAAAAGACACTGCATTGAGTGAGTCTGCAAGGCACAGGCTGCGGCACTTTGGAATCAAATTAGGATTCAGTGGATCAGAGAATCCGAGAGGACGAAACAGGAAGGTGTTCAACCAACAGGCTACATGCCCCATCAGCATCCACACTTTGCGCCATCTGCTGAGAGAGAGACTGAGCACCTATCGGTATGCCCGGAGTGCAGTGAAGTCGACTCCTAGTACAGAACAGAACAGAACAGAGACGATCGGCAAAGCTGTCCATCCACCAGGTAAGGACCTGAAGCTATGTATATATTATGTTTCCCTTCGTTTTACGCTTTTATGATGTTGTTCTTGTTATCCTATAGCTGCTGAGCAAGCCTGCTCTTGGCAGCCCAGTGTCATTCTTGTATAGATCCATGTCTTCTTCAGTTGTTTAACTGCTCCGTATAGTATGTTGGCAATTGTTGGCAGTGCTTCTAAGAATCTTTTTCTTATGTCTACATATACACACACACACGCACGCACGCACGCACGCACGCATGCAAGCACGCACGCACGCACGCACGCACACACACACACATATATATATATATATGTATATACATATGTATGTATGTATGTAAGTATGTACATCAATGACAAATGATGTGCGGAAAATTACACACACAAGTACGCAAACGGACACACGTACGCACACGCGCACGCAGAAACGCATTCAGCAACATAAGTAACAATTTAAATCCTAGAATCCACTGGTATTTGATGTTAATGTGCTCTCTCTCTCTCTCTCTCTCTCTCTCTTTCTCTCTCTCTATGTATGTATATCGTCATGGAAACAAAACAAAGTCATACTAAATGCACACATTAAACTTGAGAAGGATCTTGACCTGAGTGGAAGATGTGTTTGGAATGGAAAAAAAAACGAAGTTCTTCCCGTCAGCAAACACAGAGATCAATGTAGATTGGTGGCATGTCATGTACATTGGGAGCACTAACCTGTAGCGGGACTAGTAAGACATTGACATTGAAATTGCATGAACAGAGGATGAGCAGTTAGAACAGAATTTAATGATGCATACACATTAACGTATAAAGTTCACACACGTACGAGGCGTGAAGAGAAGGATAATAAAACGAGATGAATAAAAGATTAAAACCACGTTTTATCTGACTTTTGCTCTCGTGAAATAAAATGCAGTATAAACATGAATTGGCTCTGGCCAAAATGAAGATGCAGGTTACTACAAACAGGCGGCACACACTGCACAATAATACCCCAGACATCAAGAGATCAAGAATCTGTAGAGGAGCGTCGTGGATGATACAGAGAAAGAGAATAATTGGACATATGACTGCTTTTGAGACAATAGACAAGTGAAAAGAATGGGCTCACATTGGCAATATAATGACAGATTGCCAGAGTCATCTTAACTCTCGGCAGGGAATGCACAAAGTGGTGCAATGAGAGGGCATTGCTCGAGGTTAAGAAGCTGATAAATGATAACATGCATTATAGGAATTATCATATGTATATACCTATATATCGGAGCTTTGCAACAAGATCTGTGGTTGTGGCATCTTGGTTAAAGTGAGGTTGAGGTCGTCGCTGACCAGAGTGAGACATACAAAACCAACATCTCTGTTGACCGTGTCAGAAGTCTTTGTCAGGTCAATGGAAGTCATGTGTGGACAACGCTGCTGACATTCATATTTCTCCTCGAGTTGGCCGGCATCTCTGAAGCCGTATTGGCTTTATGGAAGAAAAAAAACCATGACCTAAGTGCCGATCAACCGGTTGAGGTAAACTCGTGCCAGTATCTGGCCAGCAGTCAATAGGAGACATATTTGTGTTGAAGCAGAAGTACCGGTTCCCCTTTCTCGTGTAAAAATTAAAAATAATATCACCCGCAGATCTTGTGGGACATTCTCAGTACTCCTATTGTGTTGTGCAACTCAGATAGTATCTATGTTACTGCGGTACATGGAGCCCTCCAGTTGATTAGTTGATCTGACCTCCCCAATATAGCGAACAACGTCCATTTCGCTGCCTAGAGTATGTAGTTTCTAATTGCGGTCCAATCTTCATCCACTTTGGTCTGACCAAACTGTAAATTCTTTATGGTTTTATCTATGTACCTTACTATTCCTTCAGCGATCATCGTGATTTGCATTTTTGTGGTATTTCTTTTACCTGAACGACACAGCCAATCCGAGCAGAGAAGTGTCTTCCACAGTGTGTGCAAGGAAACCAATCAGAGCAAAGAAGTGTCTTCCACAGTGTTTACAAGGAGACCAATCAGAGCAGAGAAACGACTTTCACAGCGTGTGCGAGAAATGTCAGTACCATATGCGGCATCGCATAGTGTGGCATGTGTTCTATAAAATGCGGATTCCTTAGCTGATCAGCAAACAGTATCTCCTTTGTCTGTATAGCTTGCTTAATTCTAATTTCCACGCAACACAATACATGAGTCATGTTCCCATGATTCCAAATCAGTTCCCGCATCATTCATATCACACTAGCATACATGCTTGTACCGAAGTAGTGGCGGGACCCGAGGCCTTTTCCCCAACTGTAATCCCCATAACGAAAATGGATTCTTGGTGATAACATAATCGATTTAGTGTTAATGCTATGATCTGGTATGTATCCATCTTGCTTTGTTCTGGATGGGCATGCGTAACGTCGTGTTCGTGATTGCTAAGTCGTGGGCTGCACATATCCCATGTAATGGAAGGCTCTTGTTATTACATCTGCTTGTGCCGTACACACCTATTATTCCATCCTACATCCGTTGGTCGGTCCCCATTTTGGTATTGAAATCACCAAAAATAAGTAGGTTCTCGGACTTTGGGATCGACGAGATGACAGAGTCCAGATCTTCATAGAACCTTTGGTGTCACCTTCATCGGTTATCGTCGGTACGTAAACGCAGATTAGCGTGTTATTTATTTTATTTTTAGTGGTATCTGAAAAGTCATTAGTCGGTGACTTATACGCTTTGAGGTTATAACATTACTCGGTCATGCACAATGTGACATCTGCTGGCAAAATCGACTTCAGAGTCTTGACGCTCCAGAAGAAGGTATATGTTTTACCTACCTCCGATAGTTGGCCGTTGTTCAAGTACCCAAAACAATAACCAAAAGATCAGTAGTGTATTATTACAGAAATTGGGATCAAGATGCTGAGCAGCGCATGAGCTGCAGTCGTCAGCGACCCATTGCTCACTGCTAGTGTCAGGACCAGCGAACCAGAGCTGCCAAGACCCGTCTACACCTTCACGCGGTGATCCTGGGTAACAGGCTGCAGCAGGGCAGACTGGCTAAGGAGAAGGGATCGAAGAGGGAATGCTAGCCCAGTACTAAAAAGAAATGATTTCTGAAGTTGGATGTGTTGGACCGAAAAGTGCAAATATCGCAGTCAAGCTGTAAACTACGACACAACGCATTCCGTTCTCTGGACTACATTCTGCTACTTAAGCCCTTTCAGGGTTTGGTAGTGTAAGATTGAGAACGAACGTAGCCAAGCCAAGCCATTACAGAAATTACAATTCGTCACTCATTTACCCATAAATCGCTTCAGACAATGGCTCCGCCCCCCCCCCCCCACCCTTTTTCAAATCAGGGGTAATCTTCGGAAATTGATTGTTCATCTTTGTCCCCCACATTCTCGCTCTGTCACAACAGTTAGAATTCGAATCATATACATCGCTGGAAGAGTGGGCGAACTCATGGCTGGTCAAAATAAACGAGGAGAAAACCACAATTACAATATTCTAGCTTTCAATCAAACCCTAAAATACCAAATTAAGTTTAAATGGCAAATTCCTGCAGCTAAACGACAACCCAAACTATCTGGGAGTCACATTTGATCGGCCCATGACATGGAAAAGTCAGATCGAGAGAAACCGAATGAGAGCCAGAGAAAGAATGGCAATCATGAGGAAACTTGCTGGCACAAGCTGGGGAGCAGACGAAAGCACACTAAAGAAGCTGTACACTGGAAGAGTGAGACCAGTTCTCGAGTATGGCATTGTGGCATGGACAACAGCAGTAAAGGCGAACTTCGATAAAGTTAGCAAACTTCAAAACCAAGCCATGAGAGTTATAACAGGAGGCATGAAGTCAACGCCAATTGTAGAACTTGAAAAGATTACAAAACTGCAATCCATGACCGATAGAAGAGACTGCAGAGCCCAGCTGCAGTCAGAGAAACTCCGAAGACTGACTGACCATCCAATGCACCAGAGACTAAACAATTTGGGAAATGGGAAACTAAAGCGGAGAAACTTTGCAGAAATAGCCAAAGCAAAGATGCACGAAGATCCCATAAAAGCACTAACAACACCAAAGCCCATCACTACTGTACGAAAACCTACCTGGAGGCAGGATATATTTCCAGAGGTGGTACAAAATATACCAGGTATTGGAAACAAAAACTGCCAGACTGAAAAAGAAAGGAGAGATACTACCCTAAGCTTTATATCGAAAAACTACCCAAGCATGGACTGGACCCATGCATACACCGACGGTTCTGTAACAAACACTACACAGAACGGAGGGGCAGGGGCATTCCTGAACCTACCAAATGGCAGAAAAATAACACTGTCATTCGCTACTGGTAAGTACACAAGCAATTTCAGAGCTGAGGCAGAGGCACTGAGGGCGGCAGTGGAAGAAATGGTGACACATAAAGAAAATGAAAGCCATACAGTCCTGCTTACAGATGCTCTGGCCGTAGTCATAGCACTAAAAAGCCAGAAAAACACTGAGCTTAATGACTTAAGAGCAGCACTCTGTCAACTATGCCAGCAGTCCGCACCAAAAAGGGTAGTGGTACAGTGGGTCCCATCACACTGCAACATCCAAGGCAACGAGGAGGCAGACAGACTGGCAAAAGAAGGTGCAAGACTACCACAAACAGATACTAGTATGACGTACGAAGAGTCAAAACGGCTTATCAAAGCCAGATACATGACCAAATGGGAAACCGAACATACTGGTTACACCAAAAACGATGCCTATTACCAGTTGAACAGAAAAGAGCAGGTCGTTGTCTTCAGACTTCGCACTGGCCACAATAGACTGAGGTACCAGGAACCGACGAATGCCCGTGTGGTATCGGGAAAATGACCGCTGAACATCTGCTGCAAAACTGCCCAACATACGAGGATCAGAGAGAGCAGATGTGGCCATCACCAGTGGAACCACAAGACAAGCTATATGGCAGTGTCGACAGCTTCATGATGACCGCCACTTTTTTCGAAAAAATAATGGTTACTGTCTGACTGCGTACGAAGAAGAAGAAGAAGAAGAATCATATACATCAAATATTACTACACCGATATTTCTATTTAGGCACGTGATAATGGATGAAAAAAACCGCTATTCAACATAATAATCCTTCCCGCATTGTGGTATCAGGGACATAATTGGACATTAACACACAAAGATAAAAGAGACTTCGTAACAACAGAGATGATATGCCAGCACGTAGCGGTTGAAGTAACAAGAATGGATAAAATCAGAAAAGAGTATATTAGGAGACAAGTAGGTACAACACCAGTGTTAGACATCTTGAGAAAAACAAACAAAAAAAGCCAGAGGCAGACGATGCAAAAGATGGATAGCAGAAATAACAGAAGCATTAAAGCTATCCGTGTACAAAGCACATGCTAGGGCCCGGTCAAGAAACCTCTTAACCTAACAATGAAAGACAAACACATACTAGGGCCCGGTCAAGAAACTTCTTAACCTAACGATGAAAGACAAGCACATACTAGGGCCCGGTCAAGAAACCTCTTAACCTAACGATGAAAGACAAGCACATACTAGGGCCCGGTCAAGAAACCTCTTATCCTAACAATGATAGACAAGCACATACTAGGGCCCAGTCAAGAAACCTCTTAACCTAGCAATGAAAGACAAGCACATACTAGGGCCCAGTCAAGAAACCTCTTAACCTAACGATGAAAGGCACACGCACATACTAGGGCCCGGTCAAGAAACCTCCTAACCTAACTTTACAGACACAAGCACATACTAGGACCCGGTCAAGAAACCTCTTAACCTAGCGATGAAAGGCACAAGCACATACTAGGACCCGGTCAAGAAACCTCTTAACCTAGCGATGAAAGACAAGCACATACTAGGGCCCGGTCAAGAAACCTCTTAACCTAACAATGAAAGACAAGCACATACAAGGGCCCAGTCAAGAAACCTCTTAACCTAACAATGAAAGACAAGCACATACTAGGGCCCGGTCAAGAAACCTCCTAACCTAATAATGAAAGACAAGCACATACTAGGGACCAGTCAAGAAACCTCTAAACCTAGCGATGAAAGGCACAAGCACATACTAGGGCTCGGTCGAGAAACCTCTTAACATAACGATGACAGACACAAGCACATACTAGGGCCCTGTCAAGAAACCTGCTAACCTAACGTTGACAGACACAAGCAACGCAAAAAGCGAAACAAAGAGGGAAACAACAAATCCTGAACTAAACATCTACATATGTTCACTGGCCCTCTTCGCAAACGACAGTTAGGAACCCTTGATTTACGACATAGAGGTTAGAAGGCCACACACTGAGAAGCACTGCAATATAATACAAATGCCATGTTTTGAACCTCATGGTAAATGTCCATTCTATGTAAATTGGCGGGGGAGAGTTTAATGAAATATCCAAAAGTGTTTTCAAGGCTATGTAAGACGTTTGAACTAAACGAGAAACGAGAATTATTTAGACATCAACTGATTCACTTAAAAAACCTTTATTAATATTTGAACTGTGGCTACAGAATTGGATACAGCATCACTATATTAAACATTATAGAAAAAAATACAAACAAGAAAAGATTGTACTATAGCTGACACTGCTGTCTGGGATGAAGTGCTGTTCTCTTCGTTCTCCCATTTTACTATGCCTCTGTTCAGGTGTAGTGATATGTTCTTCGCTTCGTTACATGGCTTTTCATAAGTGTAAGCTCGGTATCCATTTCAAGCAAGATAGACAAGTTAATATCGAATAGCTTTACCTTTAAATAGCAAGCTGTCAAACCATTTTGCTAATCAGTCAGGTTTTTCAGTTTTTTATTGTTTGCTTTTTAATGCACAGAATTCGTAATACATTTATAGCAAAACAATTTCAAATTTGAAAACATAGTCAGTATATATACACTGAAACATGTTCGTTCATGTACCACGGAGACTATTCTGTCTCCTTCTGTACCTTCATCCATCCGTCATCCTACTTGCACACCTATCTACATTCTTTATATATATATACATCTAAGAACACAATGCATCTAACTTTACTTACTCACACGTGCTTTTTAGATACATACATATACATGCTTACACGCAACCATATATATATATATATCCATTCACACACAATCATGTATACCCATAAGCAGACATGCATGTGTTATACGTACACATATACACGCATACACACATGCATACACACACACACACACATATATATATATATATATATATATATATATATATATATATATATATATATATATATACCCTCACGCACGCATGTATGTACTTTCATGCCCACACGAACACTTAATGTGCGTCCTCATAAATAAAAGCCTCTGACCAGACCGTTCACATGCTGTGGAACATCTGGGCAAAGGTCTCACTCCTTTATAGAAATAAAGTAAAAAATCCGCAAGGATCGTAGTTATAATTGTTGTGTACGACTCTTTTCTGGCATGTCCACCCAAATCTAAATTCAACTAAAATTGTTAATAGTTTGTTTTGTATTTCTGTGTCTGTTCGTGGTATTGTGTGAAGCATTATGGCTCTGAACATGTATACTTGGGATTTTGTGTGTTTATCTATTGTTATCTGTGTAAGGTCACGTATAGCGATTTTTAATACGTCCCAGTAGTGGTTTAGGTGTTTTGTGGGTAACTCCTCTGTGAAGTCTTGATTAATGTTGATATATTCTGAACGAAATCTCTGTTATAAAGTAGTGGGTTGTTAAATATCCAATGTTTAGATTGTGGTTATGTGTTGTGTGAGTGTTATTTAATATTATTGCTACTGTTCTGTGGTCTGTAAAAATCAGTCAGCCTATATCTCTGAAGGGTGATTTTGTAAACACAAATTTAATACAATTTTTTTTTAAAATAATAAAATGGGCTACACGGTCTTGTAAATCTTTCCCAATCAATATCATCATGCAGCATGCATAACGTCGCTCTCATCACAGCCATACTGTAAACCTCTTAATCTTTAATCATCTGTCCCGCCTCTGTCATCTTGATCTTCAGAATATATATGTGTAGCAGACCAACTCATCCCTACTAGTTGTCCTGATCACCGGGAAAAGTTGTTATTGATTCATGTAGTGGAAGTATCTCCCTTATCCTTATTACTTCCCCTCTCGACAAAACCTATATTTATTGGCGTAACTTGATAAGATCACATCAATACATTCGAATCTATCATCAAAGCTCCCTTACAGGATGTTTTTGGTATTTAGCTAATGTTGCCTTCAAAATCTAAACCTAGAATTATATCCGTTGATCAACTTTTAATCTATTTCTGTCCATAACAACATCATCTAGTGTCTAACTACGTTCTTGGTTTTTGTCCTCGTCTCCTGAAGTGTATCTGACCTCTGACGTTCTGATAGCTTCATTCTTTCCAGTTTCGCTGTGGAATAAAAATCTCGAACTCGGGCATTGGAAACCTTCTCTGGTGTTTTGTCTACACCTTCTTTCTGCCATTGGTTTTCCTGCGTATCGTTTTCTGACATGGGTTTTCATGCGCATCCTTTTCTGACATGGGTTTTCATGCGTATCCTTTTCTGACATGGGTTTTCGTGAGTATCCTTTTCTGACATGGGTTTTCATGCGTTTTGTTTTCTGACATGAGTTTTCATGCGTATCCTTTTCTGACATGGGTTTTCGTGCGTATCGTTTTCTGACATGGGTTTTCCACACTCTTTTTCGACATATTGTCTTCTGCGACCTTTAATGACAAAATGTAACGAGACAAGTGTTCTCTGCACACTATTTTGACACGTTTTCACTTGCTCTTTCACTGACACGAGTTAACAAGACTGCGACCAGACGAAGTACACTGACGTTCAATAGACACTTCCTAAACTCACTCAATCAGTTTAACCAGAGCAATTAGTGCAAAACAGCTTCAACAATATTATGGACTCATTGTAAATTATGTCAGGCCCCTTAAATTGACCACTAATAGAATTAATGCAACGAACTGTACAGGCACTGTGAATCTGCCTTCCTGCCAAATCTGATCTACAATCTATTAAAAATCACTTTGTATCTGCTTTCTAAACTCCGCCTCCTTTCATGGCTGCTGTGAGAGATGGCCACTTGATCCTTAACTTTCCTACTGTGTGAATAAGTCGTCTAACAGCTTTCGTGCCCTGACCCCTAACACTCTGAATCTTAATTTCTCCATTCCCCCTTTCCTTCAAAAACACCATTTATAAACTGCCATTTATATGAACAACTTGCTATTACAGTACGTGTGGGTTTCGTTTAACTTTTTACCCCACCATCCTTCTAAAATATGCTCTGAGCACAATTTCAGTCTCTACCCATAATATCAGCCTCTACCCACAATGTCAGCCTCTACCCAAAATTTCAGCCTCTACCCATAATGTCAGGTTCTACCCACAATGTCAGCCTTTACCCACAATTTCAGCCTCTACCCATAATGTCAGGTTCTACCCATAATGTCAGCATCCACCCATAATTTCAGCTAGTCTTGGAATAATTTTCAAGTTCGACTCGTGATATGCACATGTCCATCTTCTATAAGAACTGTATTAAACTATGGATAATAAAAGTCGATAATAAAAGCCAATAATTTATTTATGTCACATTGCCAACTACCTCTTGATCTGATGTTAGACAATGAAAAGTTACATTAGCAACAATGCCATCTTTGTTCGAAATGGCCGAGAAACAGTTACATTTTGTCTGAACTCTAAATTGTGTTTTGTTTCTAAACCATATCCTTGTTTCCTACCATCCTGGCTTAGAGGGACCTACTTGAATCAGAATAAAGACAGTTGCAATTTCCTTTCAATTGTCTTTTCGTTCAGGATTCTTGATCGGGGTCATCCATGTGACCCTGCCGGGATCTCTGACCCTGTCACATTTTATATACATATGTCCCTCTTCTCGTCAGTGTGCCCTTGACCCATTTTTTGCAGGTACAATATCTTTTAATGTACAGATTTATTTCTTCAGGCTTTGGGGCCGTTTGTATGACCAAATTATTTTAGCTCCCTGGAAATAATACTGTTCATCAGTCAATTTTAATACATACTCCTATTTTTTATGAAAAGATAAAAACAATATTTTGCTGTCAATGGATTTATGAACTTTTTTGAAGCAATTCTCGAGCAATTCCATTTTCTATTGTAGTGTTTGTGGGATGGTCACTGTTTCGCACCAGCACGTTGTCATCGGAAAGATGCATGTCCTAAGTAATTATATTTTTGTTATTTTATTCATGTGCTGACATGCGTTTCTCATTAAATGGAACCTCCCCATTGCCAACGCAATTCTTCTCTTGATTTATTGTTGTGATTTCACTGTTTCTGATAACGGAGCCAAGATTTCGAAACTTGAATCGATGTCTTCCTTTTCTAGCGTAACTGCAGGTCTGTTTATTGTTTGTTTGTTCTGTCGGTGGTCATTATCTAGGTCTTGGTGATGTTCAGGTTAATAGATATATTGTTCTTCGTTATGTTGTTTAAACATGCATAGTCGTCTGTTCTAATCCTACTGAACGTCTTGAGATGATACTGTGTCAAATGCATGTGTATGTTCTGGTGTTTTGTTTCAATTGATTGTAAGAGTGTTGAACTTTTCATAATTGTTGGGTGCTTCTGACATTTATCATGACTATTTCTGCATAAATGTTGACTAGATAAGAGGAAAGCATTCCTTCTTGTCCCTGTCATTTGCTCTATATATTGGTCTGATTGATCTCAACTCTAGGCAGAAAATTACTGCGTTGTATATGGGATTTTATTTATAGCTTTCCCTCAAACATACGAGTAAAAGTTTTTAGACCACTTGAATGGCTGTATTTGCAAAGCAATGAGTTGGTCGTTATAGCTGAATTGTAAGGGCCCATGCCTATATAAAACTGTGAGTTGGTCGCTACAGCTGAGAGTTAAAAGAGTTTGTCTCCCAAGAAATGAAAGTATGAACCGGTGGGAGTTTTGAATCCAACACGTTTCAAGCATCCCCTTATCTCAAGGGAAGTTGGAGTAGCGTCTGGACATATTGGAGATTGAAGAAACACTCGGAGATCCTATGTGCACGCACGCACGCACGCACACACACACTCACTGTGTACGTAGAAATCCATTGACAATTGAAAATCATTAATACCAGTCGACTATCAGCCGCAATCAAAGCAACAATTTTAAAAATTAATGGAATTCCTACCCAACATCCAATCGAACTTCTCAAAGGCCTAGTAAGCCGCAGGAAATGAACATTGCAAAATAAAGAACGTACTACAGATACATCTAGCCTACCTAAAAGCAAGTACAGAACGTACTACAGATACAGCTATCCTTCCTAAAAGCAAGTACAGAACGTACTACAGATACATCTAGCCTACCTAAAAGCAAGTACAGAACGTACTACAGATACAGCTAGCCTACCTAAAAGCAAGTACAGAACGTACTACATATACAGCTAGCCTACCTAAAAGCAAGTACAGAACGTACTACAGATCCAGCTATCCTACCTAAAAGCAAGTACAGAACGTACTACAGATACAGCTAGCCTACCTAAAAGCAAGTACAGAACGTACTACAGATACAGCTAGCCTACCTAAAAGCAAGTACAGAACGTACTACAGATACAGCTAGCCTACCTAAAAGCAAGTACAGAACGTACTACAGATACAGCTAGCCTACCTAAAAGCAAGTACAGAATGTACTACAGATACATCTAGCCTACCTAAAAGCAAGTACAGAACGTACTACAGATACAGCTAGCCTACCTAAAAGCAAGTACAGAACTAATTACAGATACAGCTAGCCTACCTAAAAGCAAGTACAGACTGCCTGTTTTAATACCAAAATTACAAGTATTCCAAGTATCAATCTGGTATTTTGCCAGCTGTTGGGACCGTTGCTACTTGCTCTTATATAATGTTTAAACTTAACCTTATGTCTTTATACTGGTTTAGAAAATCTACAGAGTATGTATATTGACCAGTTTCTTGGAGGGTGGTTTGCTGATGTGCACGTCTATCTTAATAGACTCAAACAGTAGAGTAAGGTAGATCCGCAGCCTGTTATGCGCAATTTATGTTGTTCTTAACAAACCACGTAGCCATGATCGGTGTTATGCCATGTCACACAGTTAGTCGTCACTTACGACATGTGTTTTGTGGAGCAGTGGTGCTATTCTTACCTTTGTCATACACAAAGACCCGGTGAACCACTGGTTTATGTGAATCAAGTTGGTTGGGAACCCCGTTTCTCTCACCATTGTACCACTGGAATTAGTTTTGTACACAATCAAATGCATTGATGTGATTTATGAAGAAATTGTTTAGGCCTATGCTGTAGTCCCTGTAAATGTTTATGATATCTCTGTTGCTGTTGTTGTTGTTGCTGCTGTTGTTGTTTAATGTCCACATATGAGTAAGTTTACTTTTTTGTGCGCTGTAAAAAGGAAGTTCAGTGGCGAGTTTTAGAAGCTTTCCTCACATCCCGAGCATGCTGATGAAGGTGGACTTGCGGTCCTCCATGCGGTTGTGCTATGTATGGCTTCATCTGCCTGTGGGTTACAATTACGAAGATCAATCACACCGATCCACATTTCGTCAGCCATGCTGCCTTTAAAACAGCTTGTTTCCAGGGAACATGGAAGTGAGATTGTGGCCTTGAACAGTGTATGGTGCCTGAACCTGACGTGATGTCCTGGTCAGTATGTTATGCCTGACTGGACTAGCGTCTCCATTCCCCTACTAAACTATATTTATGGGAGTTTATATATTTGTATGAAGACATAATAACTCGGAAACGGAACAACATATGGAGCTAAAGTTTTCACTGGGCGTTCTATGTTCGATTTCTAGATCCATGTAACTATTTCAAAGTCGCTATTTCGCTCTCTTCCCGAGTTACAAGCATATGGTTGCGTGAATATAATTGTTTACCAGCAAATACTGACGCGATGAACTGTTTGTTCCTTATACAACCGATCCAGCGATCTGATCCTAACAAATGAGGACATCGTCGGGAAATAGGGGGTCTGGGGAAAGAGATGGATGAGGACAGTTTTAGAGGCGGAAGAGTTGGAGGCAAGGATGGGTGGGCGTTGATGTGGCGGAGTTTGAGGGTGAGAAATGATGGACAGGGAAATGCGTTGGTT
>JAVGWX010000007.1:46711054-47073554 GCA_036924085.1 Ariolimax columbianus
CTATTCTGAAAGCGTCCCAATCTTTTGCAAAGCTGCACCAATGCGGGCCTAGGTCTATGGTCATTCCATTAGGCCATCGCATAGGCGGGAAACCGGCAGACGTGTACTGGCACATGGCCATCAAAAACGTTGTTCTACTTGTCTATCGTTTGACAGACACGCGTACTCCATGTCTACCAACAATGGTTGCTGGATATCGCTGCTTCCACATCGTCCTGAAACAAAGTTTAACGTCGACTTTTTTCGTTTCGGATATTTCTCCTTTCGAAATTTTTAGTACATGGATCATCTCAGAATAATATTTACAGAGACTCATTAAAAGCAAGCGACCTATCTTATCCCTTATCTATTGAAACTTGATGTGGTAGTCCTTCTGTTATTAAAATAATCGATTTTTGATTTCATGGCAGGTTCATAGTAGACAATCATATTTTATGTTACCAAAACCAGATTCAAGTGTGACTTACATAGAGTCCAAGACGTTTATTAGGGCCAGATACATGTACAAGTGGTACACAGAGCATACTGCCTACAACAAGAAACGATGCTTATTACCAGTTGCACAGAAGCCGAGATCTTTGTGTATGACAAGGACAAGAATAGCATCACTGCCCCACAGAGAGCATGTCGTAAGAGGCGACTTTCTGTGTGACATGGCATAACGCTGGACATGGTAAGGTAGTTTGTTAAGAGCTGCATAGATAGTGCTTAACAGGCTGCGGGTCTACTTTGCTCTAGTGTTTGAGTCTATTAAGATGAATTTGCACATCGGTTAATTCACCCTCCGCGGCATTTGTCCGAAAGTAGTGGAATAATAAGTTGCTCGAGCCTAACCCGCTAAACAGGAAATCCTTTTCCCGGCCTCATCCAGCTCATACCAGAGCTGGGACCTGCCAAGGGGCATCTGCCAGTGTAGAAGTACAGGTCAACTAAGACTAAGACTAAGACTGAGACTAAGACTAAGGCAGAAGAGAACAGATGGTGGTCTTCAGACTCTGCACAGGCTACGTCAAACTGGGGTACCATCTATTCAATGAACTGAAGACAGGTGCTACTCTACTGATGAATGCACCTGTGGTACTGGGAAACAAACTCATGGACATCTGTTGCATACTTGCCGGATCTACGAGGACCAGAGCAAGCACATGTCAAGACTTGACAAGCTCTATGGTCGGATCGACAGCCTCAGGATGACCTCAAGTCAATATCTGACAGCGTACGAAGAAGAAGAACAAGAAGAAGAAGAGGAAGAAGAAGAGGAAGAAGAAGAACAAGAAGTGGAAGAAGAAGAAGAAGAAGAAGAAGAAGAGGAAGAAGAAGAAGAAGAAGAAGAAGAGGAAGAAGAAGATGAAGAAGAAGAAGAAGAAGAGGAAGAAGAAGAACAAGAAGAAGAAGAAGAAGAAGAAGAAGAAGAAAAAGAAGAAGAAGAAAAAGTGTAAGAAAAAAAAGTAGAAGAAGAGGAAGAAGATGAAGAAGAAGAAGAAGGCATTCTGTCTGAAGATGACATTACTGCAGAACAAAGGCAACAATATTGTGTTTAAGGACACGAGCAAAAATGTATATAGAAGTGAAAAAAAAACAACAAATATGTCTGCTTTATAGAATACAACACCATTTTTAACACAGTCCAGCGTGTGAAATTAATTGTATGTCTGGAAACCATAGGCAATGAACAGAAATTACACGGACACCAATACTTGGAACCAGTGCCGAATTAAGAGAATTGAAGGCTCTGACCTGTGAGATCATGTCAGGTCCAAATTTATTAGGACCTGATCATGAGAAAAAAAAATCTCATTTTCTTTTTCTGCTCAACGAAAGTGGAACATTGCTGACATTTTGGAACTGATTAAAAATTTTAAAATAATTTTTTGTATATGTTTATAAACTTTTGGAATGAATAGTGAAGATCATAAAGACCATTCATTGCCATATTTCAAAATCACACTCCATAAGAAATGACACTATATACATAATGAAATTTTATATAAAATAACAGAATACGCTAAAATGTTAATATATACAAAATGACATTAAGCACAAAATAACAGTCTATACCAAATTACCCTATATACAAAATGTCACTTTATACAAAATGAAACTATTTTCAAAATGACAATTTAAACAAAATGACTGTATATAAATAACACTCTATACAATGTGACATTATATACATAGCCAGAACAGTTTCTTTCGATCTTGTTCGGATGTAACCTCTTCAACAAAGTCATTAAATAGGCAAGTCACACTTTATCGTTTTGTATGCAGAAAATGCTCAGACCAGTCAACCAGTCTTTGGACATCGTTGACATCAGATCATTCTTAATACATTGTAGTCTAGAATACGATCTTTCTTTAGTACAGTTAGTAACAGTTAAACACAGAACCAAACTGACAATTGTTTTCTCAATATTAGAAAGACAGAAAAGCAAATGTGTACAGGTGTGGAGTCCTTATCATAGAAGGGATATAAACATGCTGGAAAGAATACAAAAAAGCGAAACATAGCTGATAGTGGGATTCCAGAATTACAGTTATGAGGAAAGACTAAGAAAAACCAACCTACAGTGTCTAGAAAACAGAATAATTCGTGGTGACTTAATACAGATTTATAAGATGATCAGAGGAATGGATAGACTAGACTGTAACAAGTTTTTTTTCAAAATTCAGCCTCCCACAAGAACAAGAGAACATAGCTACAAATTAACTAAAGAGAGGTCCAGATTAGATATTAGGACATATTTTTTTAATCAGAGAGTGGAGAATGCTTAAAATGCATTACCAAGGGAGGTAGGGGAGGCAGGGACAGTTACTGCATTTAACAATAAATTGGATGCGCATAGCTTTTAGAGCAATGTGATGTAAATGAAACTGGTTGTATACAGACTATGCAGAGTCGTCTAAACCAGTATAAAGACGTTAAGTTAAATGAACCTAGCGGTTTTAATAAACCATACAGTGAGGACAGTGAGCAGGTCCAGGGGGCAGTGTAAAAGGTAAATGCAATGTTGTGTATGATAACAAGAAATATTAAACATAGGAGCAAGGAAGTGATTGTCAAGCTGTATAAAGCATTGTTTAGACTTAAATTGGAGTACTGAGTTCGGGTGTGAAGTCCTTATCGTAGAGGGGATATGTATGTATTGGAAAAGATACAAAGAAGAGCGACACTGCTGATGGTGGGATTTCACAATTTTAGTTATCCGGAAAGACTGAGAAAAACCGGCTTACAGTGTCTCGAAAAGAGAATAATTCGAGGTGATTCAATAAAGGTTTATAAGATGATTAAGGAAAAGGACGAAATAGACAATAACACGTTTTATGCAAAATACAACCGCCTACAAGAACAAAAGGGTACAGCTACACATTAATTAAATAAAGGTCCAGGTTAGATACTAGGAAACGTTGTATGATAAATGGTTAGAACGCTTGCCACAGGAAATAGTGGAGGCAGGGTCAATTAAATCATTCAAGAATACATTGGAAGGGCATAGTTATTTTTACATCAAGTGAAGTAAAAGAAACTGGTTGTATACAGACTCTGTAGATCCCGCTAAGCCAGTATACTGATGTTAAGTAAAGTAAAATAAAAAAAAAGGTGTCATCATGTTCTAGATAATTATTTTAATCATATGTTGGTAGCTGGAATGTTGTTGTCTTGTTTGACGTATAGTAGCCACTTTCAGTCATTATTAACTATAGGTTGATATGACTTGGAGTGAGAAAATAAAGGATACTTAGCTTGTGTTGTCTTTCTCCTTGCGGCGTTGTCTTTTCACAATTCTGTGTTGCAAGAACTTCTTCACCGTTCGTGAGATGACCATTCAGGGTACATCTCTACCTGGATCGGTCTGCAGCTTCGTCTTCCCAAGATGTCAGATTCATGTCCATGTCCTTCATATCACGCTTGCTCACATCTTTGAACCTCAACTGTGGTCGGTCAACTGTTCTTGTACCATCCGCCAACTGTCCATAGAGGATATCTTTTGGAATGCGACCATTTTGCATGCGACGAATATGACCAAGACATCGTAGTCTTCGCTACCTAAGTAGGGTGTACATGCTTTGGAGACCAGTGCGAGAGTGCATCTCTCGCTGCCATATAGAATTTCTTTGACGTACAGTTGAAAGTTCATCGATTACACAAGAGTCATCATCAATTACATACTAATACATCTGCGACTTAGCGTTACTGTGAATATGTTCCTTGGTTGCTTGTAGCTTCACCAAAAATGAAAAATTAACAGCTTTACTCCTTTAAATGATGATCTTTTGTCTAGACTGGCTTTAATAGCATCAATGACTTGGATGTTGTTGTTCGTTGTTTAATGCCCACAATCAGTACGTTTATTTGTTTGTGCGATGGAGGTAGACTAACGTCTGGTCAGGTAAAATATGCTAGTCCATGTCATGCAAAATATACTTTCCAAGACCCTCACCTCGGTTTCCACGTATCCCTCCTTGAAAACGGGCTGTTTTCATGGCAGCCTGGCTAGCGAGGTGTGGGATCAACGTGATCCACGTAGTAGTGAGCGATACGCTGATGAAAACAAGCATAACACAACAGCTTGGAGGACTCCGGTCCACTTCCATCAGCACGCTCGGGATGTGAGGAACGCTACTTCAACACGCCACTAAACGCCCTTTTCAGGGCGCACAAAAGAGTAAACCTTCTCATTGTAGGCATTCGATGACGACGAGGATACTAGTGATTGCGGTGCTGTCCAGAACCAAGAACATCTCATGACATGTACACATCTACTACACGTATGTATTGTTGTTATTGTTTTGAATGCCCACAATGTGTAGGTTTATGCTTTTGTGTGCCCTGAAAAGGGCTTTTAGTGGTGGGTTGTAGTAGCTTTCCTCACTACATTTCCTACACGAATGTTGATGAAGGTGGACTGGGATTAACCAGAGGATTGTTCTATGATTGACTTCATCTGCGTGACGCTCACAACTACGGGGATCATATCAGTCCACATAACCATGCTACCTTGAGAACAGAATGTTTCCAGGGAACGCTAACATGGGTAAGAGATTGAGGTCTTGAATAATGAATGTATTGCACGTGACCCTGACGCGACGGTCTGGTCAGTATTTAGGTGAGTTACCGGACCAGCGCCTCAGTTTTCCAATGACTGGAATAAATGCTTTTAAACCTGTCTCTTGGAGATAAATTGTCTAAGGCTTTTGGCGCTGTCCCATCATTATTCTATTGTTTACGTGTTTTGTGCTTTCTGCTGACAATTTTTCACTCTAAATCCAGCAGATCAATTTTGGCTTGATGTTCAATTTCCTAAAAATTAGCAAGTATTTTAAATTCAAACCCCAATATTGAGCGGCACATGTTTGCACATGTGCACAATAAAATTTGCGAACGCTTGAGGGCCGTGCTAAATTTGGCGGTTCGTGCTAACTTTGGTGGGTCTTACTAACATTGGCGGGTCTTGCTAACTTTGGCGGGTCTTGCTAACTTTGCTAAACTGCAAACAAATGTTCCATTAAACAGCACCTTATTTATAGGTGACGGAAGATTGTAGGCTGGTTTCGGAGAGTAAACAGCACAAAACAGATTTGCCGGTAGCGGATGTGCGGATCCGTAATGCGCAGATGTTGCAGGTTTAATTTTTCTTCTTCTTCTTCATCGTCTTCTTTTTGTTCTTCTTTTTCTTCATTTTCAATTTTCTTTGGCGTTCGGCATGAAATGGACGATGTGGCGTTGTGTCATAGTTTAGAGCGAAGCTGCTGTAGATGCCCCTTTAGACCTTACATTTCGGTTCTAGTTAGTTTTTTGTTAGTGCCAGGTTTGCCTTCTCACTGCGATACCTACTCTCTTAGCCAAACTACACGTTGTTGTTCAATAAGGTCTTGATCAGTTCTAGTTAACTGACCCTGCTGCAAGCAGTTAGCTATGAGTCGCTGACTCAATCAGGCGACCAGCGTCCGTCGCGTTGAATGACCACGCCCATGACCACGTCTGATGGCCGCGTCTAAGGCCACCTGCAGTTCTATTGGGGAGGTGGCGGTCTGTTTTAGCCAGGTGTTGCGAGGGCGGCCCCGAGGACGTCTCCAGAATGAGCACGGCTTCTTCCCGTAACTCACCCCCACATCCTGACGGAGCTTCTCGTGGGCTGGGACATCCCAGGAAAGGCGAACAACGTGACCGAAGAGGGAGAGACGACGGCGATCAATCGTTGAGACAATGCCTGCAAGTTGAGTACATCGAACTACTTCACTGTTGGGAATCATGTAATGCCAGGCTAACCCGATGATGCGCCTTTTGGTTGAGCAAGTAAAGGCATAAAGATGCTGCCCGTCCTAATGTAGTAGTGTTTATTACTCGAAGCCGTACTTTAAAATGGGGACTATGCAGGAGGAGTAAATACGAAGCCTGGTCTCCAGGGAGAGCCCTCGCTGAGACAAGACTCTGCGGAGGGAGTGCATCTTAGGCTCCACAGTTGTATTGTAAAATTCAACCCTAAACAAGTTACCATTAAATAGAGCGAACAATGAAGAAGGTATGTTAGTGACTCATCATCATCAGTCCCATAACCTAGAAGGTCGTTGAGGCACAGTTATTGCAGTTTGCAGTACCAGCTCTAGCCATATAACAACGGTGTGTCTTGGGCCGCTACACACCTGACGGAGCCCATCTCTCTCCAGGTGTTAGCGACTAATAAAGTGAATAATTGCATTAAGTTATCCGCCAAGAGTAGCCAGTTATTGTACTTGACTTCAAACCTTCATCAATGTAATTCACGTATTTAAAAAATCTTTTTTCCGATATTTAGGAAACAAGTTTTGTTCCCTCATCGCTTATTTCACTTTCACATATGCAGTATTGTTTTATGGGCTTTCCATACAAAAACAGAACGATACTTGACACTGCGGGAAGTTCGCTTGATGGTCGGATGTTTAAAGACAAATGTTTAAGTCTTCTGCCCTGGAGGAACGTTAAGACATCATTGCTAGATGTTTCATACATCATACTCCCAAATGTAGCAGTAGAATTGTTCTTCTTTCTGTAATTCGTGTAGCATTTGGCTGAGCTACTTTTTCAAATTCATGCTGTACAAAAAAAAGTAATACATAAACTGTGCAATGCGACGAGCGTTGTGTCAAAAGGAATACAGATAGGAAGATTACAAATAAATAAACGTAATAAGTATATGTAATAAATAAACGAAATATATAACCTTAATACATAAACGTAATATATAAACGGAATACATAAACATGATACATAAACGTAATACATAAACGTAATAAATGAACGTAATGTATAAAGGCCATTCATAAATTCATAAACGTAGTATGTAAAAGTAATGGTTCTATGTTTTCCAAATCAGTACCGAAGACAAATTAGAGGGCAAATATTAACTTCAAAGTATGTCGTTAATGGGGACTAAAGAAGGTTGTATATAAGGCCAGCAACCTCAGCATGCAAAAGACATTAATAAAAAAAATGACAATTGAAAGAGCTTCATCTAGTTATTCTGATTAATCCGATAGTGATGAATCTACTATGGAAATCTCGTACTGCACTACATCATGTGGGACCACGGTCTCTCTGCTGAATTATTCTAGGGGTTGTAAGAAGAGCTGCCGTAATCTTCAACGTAAACAAAAATCGCCAAGAGTTAAATCAGCTCAGTAAGAGTAGCTTTGAACAGCAACTAAACAAACAGCAACTACACCAACATCAACTACACCAACAGCTTCTACACCAACAGCAACTAAACAAACAGCAACTAAACCAACAGCAACTAAACCAACAGCTTCTACACCAACAGCAACTAAACCAACAGCAACTAAACCAACAGCAACTACACCAACAGCAACTACACCAACAGCAACTAAACCAACAGCAACTACACCAACAGCAACTACACCAACAGCAACTACACTATAAAGTTTTGTATAAAACCTGTATCATGTATAAGGCATTGTTCATAGAGTCTTGTATGAAACCTGTGTCATGTATATGGCATTATTCATAGAGTTTTGTATGAAACCTGTATCATGTATAAGGCATTGTTCATATAATTTTGTATGAAACCTGTATCATGAATAGGGTATTGTTCATAGAGTTTTGTATGAAACCTGTATCATGTATATGGCATTGTTTATAGAGTTTTGTATGAAACCTGTATCATGTATAAGGCATTGTTCATATAGTTTTGTATGAAACCTGTATCACGTAAAAGGCATTGTTCATAGAATTTTGTATGAAACCTGTATCATGAATAGGGTATTGTTCATAGAGTTTTGTATGAAACCTGTATCATGTATAGGGTATTGTTCATAGAGTTTTGTATGAAACCTGTATCACGTATAAGGCATTGTTCATAGAGTTTTCTTTGACATCGATATCACGTATAGCGCATTGTTGCTAGAGTTTTCTTTGAAATCTGCATTATGTAAAGGGTATTGTTCATATAGTTTTCTTTTATTCTTATAACATGTAACGATCTTTGTTTCTAAAGCTTCCTTGTATTCTTATATCATGTAAAGAACTTTGTTTCTAGAGCTTTCTTGTGCTCTTGTTATCATGTAAAGATCTTTCTAGAGATTTCTTTTATTCTTATATCATGTAGAAATATTTGTTTCTAGAGCTTCCTTTTATTCTTGTACCATGTGCAGATATTTGTTTCTAGAGCTTTATTTTATTGTTGTATCATGTAAAGATCTTTGTTTCTAGAGCTTTCTTCTATTTTTGCATCATGTAAAGTTCGTTGTTTCTAGAGCTTTCTTCTCTTCTTGTATCATGTAATGATCTTTGTTTTTATAGTTCTGTTCTATTCTTGTACCATATAAAGATCTTTGTTTCTAGAGCTTTTTGTATTATTGAACCATGTACATATATTTTTTTTCTAGAGCTTTCTTTTCTTCTTGTACCATGCAAAGATCATGGCTTCTAGAGCATTCTTTTATTCTTGTATCGTATATTTGCGACAGTGTTTCTAAAGCTTTCTATTATTTTTTTTATCATGAATAGGACATTGCTTCTTGAGCTTTCTTTTATTCCCGTCTCGTATTTGTGGACATTGTTTCTGGAACTTTCATTTACTCCGGAATCTAATATGAGAACATTGTTTCCTGAACGTTCTTTTATTTCTATATCGTGTATAGGACATTGTTTCTTGAACGTTCTTTTATTCCTATATCGTGTATAGGACATTGTTTCTAGAGCGTTCTGTTATTCATGATTCATGTATTGAGGCATTGTTTTCAGAGCATTATTTTATTCCGTATCATTTATGGGAACATTGTTTTTAGAGTTTTATTTTATTCCGTATCATTTATGGGTACATTGTTTTTAGAGTTTTATTTTATGCCTGTATCATTTATGGGAACATTGTTTTTAGAGTTTTATTTTATGCCTGTATCATTTATGGGAACATTGTTTTTAAAGTTTTATTTTATGCCTGTATCATTTATGGAAACATTGATTTTAAAGTTTTATTTTATGCCTGTATCATTTATGGGAACATTGGTTTTAGAGTTTTATTTTATGCCTGTATCATTTAGGGGAACATTGGTTTTAGAGTTTTATTTTATGACTGTATCATTAATGGGAGCATTGTTTTTAGAGTTTTATTTTTGCTTGTATCATTTATGGGAACATTGTTTTTAAAGTTTTATTTTATGCCTGTATCATTTATGGCAACATTGTTTTTAGAGTTTTATTTTATGCCTGTATCATTTATGGGAACATTGTTTTTAGAGTTTTATTTTATGCCTGTATCATTTATGGGAACATTGTTTTTGGAGATTTATTTTATGCCTGTATCATTTATGGGAACATTGTTTTTAGAGTTTTTGTTTTATGCTTGTATCATTTATGGGAAAATTGTTTTTAGAGTTTTTGTTTTATGCCTGTATCATTTATGGGAACATTGCTTTTAGAGTTTTGTTTTATGGTTGTATCATTTATGGGAACATTGTTTTTAAGAGTTTCATTTTATGCCTGTATCATTTATCAGGGCATTGTTTCAGGAGCATACTATCAGGCCCAAGAACGATTTACGCCTACGAAGAACTCTCTGTCAAAATAGAAAACAAAAAGTACCAGTGGAAATGGAACTACTGAACCTTAGCAGTTCACAATCATCAATACGTAATAAGAATCTCCTTCATTGATTACCAATTACTCATGTCAGAACTAACAACTTGTTACCACTATTTCTGCATGGCTAGACAGTAGAATAAGGGACACAAACGTTATCTGACTGATTTCCCTCCGGTGTTAAAGTCAACATTTCGCTCCTAGAAAATACAAATCACTGACTCTGGCTCTCAGATGTACCGGTTCGAGGAAACATTTCATTCCAGATGGATGATTTAAAACCTGAGCAGACACAGAGAATATGGCACCATAACAACCTTTCTCGCATTGCCACTATTGCTACTTCAGGATAGGATAGAGGAATTATGAAGCAGCCATTCGTGACAGAGACTTAAAATGTACTCTCCAGGAGAGAGGTAAGGAGATAGATAGAGATAGAGAGAGAGAGAGAGAGAGAGAGAGAGAGAAAGACAGAGCAGCATGGTGAAAGAGAGTCAAAAGACGAGGGTTTTTTTTTAAGAACCAGCTTAGTGTTAGCCACATTTTCCCATATATTCCACATCTTTCCTTTTTGATTCTGCGTGTTCTTCTTCTTCTTCTTCTTCATCGTACGCTGTTTACAGCGATATTTAACTTAACTTAACATCTTTATACTGGTTTAGAAGACCCTGCAGAGTCTGTATACAACCAGTTACATTTACATCACCTTGCTCTAAAATCTATGCGCATCCAGTTTATTCTTAAATGCATTAACTGTCCCTGCCTCCACTACCTCCCCTGGCAATGCATTCCAAGCAGACACCACTCTCTGACTAAAAAAATATTTCCTAATATCTAACCTGGACCTCTCTTTAATCAGCTTGTATCTATGCCCTCGTGTTATTGTAGGTGGCTGTATTTTAAAAAACTTGTTATAGTCTAATTTATCGATTCCTCTGATCATCTTATAAACCTATATTAAGTCACCACGAATTCTTCTCTCTTCGAGACACTGTAGGCCGGTTTTTCTGAGTCGTTCCTCATAACTGTAATTCTGGAATCCCACTATCATCATTGTCGCTCTTTTTTGTATTCTTTCTAGCATGTTTATGTCCCCTCTATGATAAGGACTCCACACCTGTACACAGTACTCCAATCTAGGTCTAACTAAAGCTTTATACAGTTTGACGATCACTTCCTTGCTCCTATGTTTAATATTTCTTTTTATCATTCCTAACATTGCATTTGCCTTTTTCACTGCTACCTTAACTTGCTCACTCACCTTTCCTGTATGATCTATTATAACCCCTAGGTCCCTTTCCTTATCTATCTTTCTAATATTATTTTCTCCCATTCTGTAATTATGTTCCATATTGGATACACTACACAATCCGGGACGCCTCTGGAAGAGGGCTCACAATGTATTGGACTTCCATGGCCCAAGACAGGGTCCGCTGGAGACGAAGTTGGTATCATCTGATGAACAGATCATCAAGGTCAAGATTAAATATCCAACAATTAAAGTAAATGATATCCAACAATCATTATAAAGAATATTCAACAATTAGAGTAAACCTTATCCAACAATTAGAATATGGAATACCACTTATATCGATCTAAAAGTGCTAATACCGTGAAAATATTTTTGCAAGAAGTAAGCTATGATAGACAAAATGAAAACCACATATCAGATGGAATTATGATGAAGTTTATTAACTGTCGCCACCACATACAGGCCCGAACATCACCTAGTGAGCAAATTAATAATTGATGAACAATATATGTATATTATCCATTAGCTGCGAAAGTCAAACGTCGGCATTGTCCCAGACAGAGGAGAAGAAAATTAGAACATATGAAATGAAAAGTCTAAGAAAGGTCATTGGTGTCAACAGGGAGATAACATTGGAAATTACATTATAAATATGGCGAGACCAAGCCATTGAGTTGAATATGCCAGGTATAAGCTGTAGCGGTTAGCGACCCCAAGCTGACTGCTAGAGTCAGGGGCAGCAACCCAGAGCTGCCAAGGCCTTTCTGCACCTCCACGTGGTAGTCCTGAATAACAGGCTACTACAGAGCAAACTGGATCGAAGGAAAAGAGATCGAAGACGCAAGGTTAGCCCGGTACCCAGAAATACTATGCTGAAGTCGAATAATGAAATAATAATAAATACAGAATAATGAAAATATCGCAGTAAAGATGTAAACTACAATATAACCTACTCCGTTCTCCGGACTACGTCCTGCTAGTTGCAAAACCCTTTTCGGGACTTAGTAGACGGAGATTAACAACAAGCGTCGACCAAGAAGAAGAATTTTCAAAACAGAAAACCCGATGCTTCAATTATCTCATGAGAATGCAACCAGAAGATCTTCCACTTGACTTTTACAACACGGGAAAATATGGTTACAATGCAAGATGAAGTCTGGGGGGAATAATGCACATATTACCTAAGAGAAATCATAGAACAACACGGGCACACAACTGCCAGTTCAACACACTTGTCTCAAGAAAGGCAACTTCGTCGCTTAACGGCACAAATGGACGGAAATGTAAACAAAAATATAACTTGAATGTTTATCACATTGACGTGTTATTATGATATGACGTTTCAGAGTGAATTCTGATGGGAATATTCCACTTTTCACAATAGCTGAATTTATTCAACAAATCATAATTTATTCTTAATGTTTTCACATTAATGTTAGCATTCTTAAGCACTTCTAAGGCACAATTGATTTAAAACAGAGTGGCCTAAAGAATCGTACAATAAATGGGAATTGGAAACTTGCCATTCTTTTCGTAATATGCGTGGCTTCATTTCTTCTTTTCTTTGTATTGCTTTTCAGCGAGGAAACCTTGTTAAAACCTTGAATATATGAAAAATATCGCACCGTTGTTATTTGTAAAAGGCTTGTTTAAGTATTTTAGGTTATTTCAGGACCAGATATAATCAAGTATATTGATGCGTGTGTGTATATGTAATGTGTTCCGCTATAGCAGTTTTGTAGTACAGTAGGTGTGTCAATCCTTTCTCTACGTAGAAGAGTGGTGGACCGATACAAAAAGACGACATGTCAAGTTGAGCACGATGTGATTTCGGACCCAGTCTGTTGGGCTTGCACTCGATTTTCATCACTACATCACACATCCCTCATCCTTAATACGCATTTTACTGCTTCAAAAGAACATATTGTGAAATAACATCTCATTGAATTTCACTTCTAAGAATTTGCTTTGGAGTCGCCCATAAAAGTAGATAACAACTTCCAGCAAAACGATATACTTGAATTCTTGAATACTTGAATTATTGAATACTTGAATTCTTGAATATTTGAATTCTTGAATAGTTAAACTATTGAATACTTGAACTCTTGAATTCTTAAATACTTAAACTCTTGAATTCTTGAATTTACAAATAGTTGATTTTCTTAATACTTAAATCCTGGTATCAAATCAGGCAAGATTGCCTGATGACAGGTAGCCAAAAGCTGCTTAAATCTGTGTGTCTTTCGCACCGGAGTACCATGACGGTCCAAGGCGTTGTGCAAACCATCTCTCCATCTCGCTGTTGGGTGGCCACGAGTGTAGTTGTAGTTGTATGGTAACAAGAAATACACCTTTCTCGTCCATCTTTCGTTCGTCAGGTGGACTACATTGCCGGTCCATCTTTCGTTCGTCAGGTGGACTACATTGCCGGTCCATCTTTCGTTCGTCAGGTGGACTACATTGCCGGTACATCTGTACTTTCGCATCGATGCCGAATCGACGACATCGCGGGACTCTGTTTGGTCGTGGATGTCGGTATTCTGGAAATGGTCTCTTAGGAAGATATTTAGAACTTTTCGCTCCATTGCTCCATCTGTAACTAGCAACTTGTCTACGTCTGATTTACGCATACTCCAAACCTCACACGCGTATACCATGCTATTGAAGTTGTGAGCTCTGACCTTGACGTCTGTCATCTGCTGGATTTCGGTCTAATACAGTTGAGGCTGAGCCAATCCTCATACATCTCATGTAAATTTATAAACTAAATAATATGACAAAACTGAGATGGAATATTTCTAGAAACTTCTCAATCCGTCAGAAATAGGCGGTACTGAAATATTCACACTATGTCACAAGGAGAGAGAAGAACTACCAATCACAGCCACAGAAGTCGAACAAGCTATCAAAAAAGAGTCCACGAAAGAAGGCACCGAGAATAGATGGTATTACATCAGAGGCAGTAAAGTCTGCGTAGAAACGGAAGTAAAATAGCTGCCCAGAATAATTAATATAGCATAGACAAAAATGGAAATTTCTGAATACTAGCAAAAATCAATAGTTATACCGATTTAGAAGGAAAAAGGAAAAAAAAAGAGACTGTGAAACATATCTGGAAATATCTCTATTGGGCCATATGAGTAAAATGTACGCGAAGATCCTGGAAAACAGAAGAAGACGAATAGTCAAAAGACAATTTAGTGACACGCAGTTTGGCTTCAGAAAAAGTAAATGTTGCACAGACGTCCTATTTACTCTAAGACAGACTTGCGAAAAAACTTTTCAATATAATCAAGAACAGAACATTGTCTTTGTAGACCAGAAGAAAGCTTATAACTGAGTGGATAGAAATAAACTATGGAAGCTCCTGGAAAACTATGGAGTGCTAGGACAATTATTAAAAAAATTAATTGCAATGTGCAAAAACAGCCAAAGTACTGTGAGAATATTAAGTGGTCTCACTAAGTGGTTAAGACAGGGATAAGACAGGGATGTGTATTAATCACCACCTGTGTTCATTGTATACATGGATCAAATAACAACTGAAGCAAAACCAGAAACCTCCACAATGATCGAGCTCTTTTTTTGCAGTTGGTTAGTCTCTTTCATTCCGATGAACAAAACCTCCAAGAACAACTGAATATCATTGGTAATTCCTGCGATAGAAATAAAATGAGGATTAGTACAGCAACGACTGAGGCAATGAAAATCAGCAGAAAAGAGAAAACACTAAATATTCAGGTAAAAAGTGCCGAGCTTAAACAAGTCAGTGAATTAAAATACTTGGGCAGCGTGTTTACACAAGATGGAAGGCTAAATAGAGAGGTGGAATCACAAACACAGAAAGGTAATTTCAGTTTCCTATCAGCTCTCACTATTACTAAGATACAAATACATTTCAATGAATACAAATAAACAGCTGATTAATGGTATTGTTATATCAACTCTCTGCTACCAGTGTCAGACATGGACTCTTACCGAGACACAAGAAAGACAAATCATGGTATAAGAAATGAGGTGTTTGCCTAGAGTAGCAGAAAATAAAATGATGTGGACACCTGACAAGAATGCAACCAAAGTTACCAGCTGCTGCTATCTACGATATCAGGGTTGGAGAGTAAGAGGCAGACCACGTAATGGATGGATAGAAGGTGTCATTGAGACACTGAATAAACACGGAATGACAACAACATCGGCGACAAAGATGGCAATCGAGAGAAAACTACACCTCATAACGACGTCTAACGACACACGTATAAAGAAGATGATGATATTTATTTGCAGCCTGCCATTGTCTCCACTGATAAATAAATATGAATTGTTTCTTGCACAATATTATTACCCCTTGTGGCCAAGTATATTTCATGTCTGTATTAACGCTGTTGTAACTACCTCTCATTATACATCCTCCAAAGTAATCTAAGCTTCAACTATTTTTTAATCATTATCATCAAGTACCCTGCCGAATGGCGCTGGTGATAATGGACCTTCATTTAATTGTATCACTTGTATCGTTTATCAGTTCGTTGTGAGCCACCACTAGCGCCATTTGTGATTAATTGTAGTTTTTGTCCGTGGATGTTGACATTTAGGATATTCAATTCGGCGGTGGTTTCCCTTTGTCTTTCGCCGGTAGCCTTTGGCATTTCAATACATCATCTGTAAGTCAGCTGGCAGTTTTAAGTCAGAGTTGCTGCTTTTCTCCTAAATGCGTTGCATTCCTAGTCTTTCGAGCTCCATCTACCCGGGATTTTTAACATTTCGATTTAGTTTTCTTCTAAGAATTGCATAATTTAATATGTTATTCCATCTGCACCGCGATCTAACGTTTCAAAGAAGCCCAAAAAGGTTTTTGTAATGTTAACTAGCCAGAAGTAATCGTTTTGTTGAATTTGAAAATATACAAATAATAATCAAACACATTTGAACGGTTTTAGGAGAATCTTCAGCCGTATCGACTATCAAAGAACAAAATGGTGATTAATTATTTTCTGATATCACACATGTTTCTATTTTAATTCATAATCATGCAATGTGTTCATATTGGATTGTATCACAATCTTTCAAAAGTCCAATGCTTTTTGGTAGGCAATCTTGGGCAACTTATGCCAAACTAGAGCACATACTTAACACATTACATCATTGTCATGCACAATTAGCAAACAAGCGCCTTAGATTTTTGGAAGCAACGGAGCTGTGGTTTTACAGAAGAATGCTGCGGATCCCATGAACTGCAAAGAAGACTAATGATACAATACTTGAGGAGGCACAAACACAGAGACACCTTATTCTAGGAACCAGAACAAGGCAGTCATTATTTTTCAGGTATGTAATGAGAAGTGGTAGTTTCGAGCCTGTCATGACAACGGGAAAAAGAGCAGGAAAAAGAAAGAGGAAGGCAGAGAGAGAAGATATTGGATAGCTTGAGAGAATCGCATGGACGACAATCAACTACAGAGTTGGTAAACGACACACGTGATAGGATTGGATGGAGGTTCTTGATCGCCAACGTCAACTGGCAGGATACCTGCTAATGATGATATAAAGATGATTATCACAACAACACGAAACCTTGCCGATCCCAAATTTTCTCCAATTCTTTCAATTAGTAGCACACGCCTTTGAAATTATGTAGCGGCCCTCATACAATATCAACAAATGCCGACCTTGGAGCATAGTGAATGAGCCGACAACAACCAGCGACTAATAGCCGACTGCTTTCATCAGGATCAGCGAACCAGGGCTGACCAGGACACTATTCTGCCTGCAAGCGGCGGTGCTTGAAACACGCTTGGCTAAGATAATATCGATCACAGCACGAAGGCAAACTGGGTACCCGGAATAGCTAGCTAAAATCGGATATTTTCGGCCGAAAGGCGTAGATATCACAGCCACGCTGTAAACTATAACACAAAGTCACATCTTTCTTTTCAATTCAAATGTTGAATAAGAAGAAAGGAAACGCCAACCGTACCTCGAAAGCCCTCATTCCGTAGTCTGTCTTTCTTTGTGACACCAGTAACCTTTATGTTTTTCTACGTACGTGTTGTGAAGTATCATCATAGTTAGCAAGTAAAGTTAGATTGGATTAAAACATCAAATAACAACAATCAAATTTCTCCCACTCATCACCGAAAATCAATGACGATTTTGATGTTGTGGTACTTTCATCTTAATTCACCCGAAACAGAGTTCCATGGGTTCCCATCGTACGTACTTGACAGCTGATGACTTTAACAATACATTCCATTTCGGGTTAAGGGGAGAACAGGTCGATATAATTTCAACAAAATAAATAAGCAAAGACTTTGATAAAGATAGAAGTGTACAAAAGATGGTTATATTTAATTTTGCGAAAAGTTTGTTATATTCAGTTTGAAGAATGTGAGCCTTCGAAAGGACAGAAGGAAATATCCTGGCAGGCAGATTAAATTAATTGGGCCCAAAGACCACCATTTTAATTATTGAGGTAGCCAAAGTTCAAACCTTGTACTTGGATTTGTCGACTCCACATTAACTCGTACATAAGCGAAAGTGCCATCTTGAAGCTTGTTTCGCTTCTATGCAGTTCCAAGATCGTTCTGTGTATTGAGTATGTGCACCTGGGGTAGTGTCAACAAAATTGGCAGAGTCATTTACTGTGATCATTAAATCAAGGTTTGTTGGCAATCCCGTTATAAGCGCGATGTCTGACACCCCTAACAGTTAAAAACGTTGTCTATTCTGTGACCCCAAATACAGTTCTAATAAAATACGTTAATTTTGTTTGGGGTGAACTGAGACGAAATTCTGTTGCTGTTTGTGTAATGTGAACACATTTTTAGAACCATATACGAACACTGCTATTCAATCACTGTTTCTACAAGCGGCGTTTAAATCAAACCGGAACATTTTGTACTAATTCTACCTGAATGGGTTATAGCGTACTGAAACTACTACCATTAGTTAGGGGCACTTGTGTCCTATTACTGCTAGGTGGTCCACTTGCCGTAGACCGGTCACGTAACAGATAAATAAAAATAGCGAACAAAACTGTTAGTGATTTCAAGGAACAGCGCGTCGTGGTGAATATTCTTGTGAAAGAATGCGTAGAACCTGCGGACATTTACAGACTGCAATCACAGTGCGGAGACACTCAGCCGCAGTAAGACATTTGAATAGTGGAAATGATTTATATAAGGTCGTACATCCGTGAGTAATTATCTCGTTCGTGGTGTCTCTCAACCCACCATTTATGTCTGTGAATATTCAGATTGTGCAACGCCTTATCCTGGTGGTTGATTTTCTACCCCTTGGGGCCACTATCAAAAGTGAACAGTACATACGCATTTTGAGTGCTGTGCATAACCGTTTGCGAAAAAGACGACCTGGTTTGATCACAAAGGACGTCCTGTTCCTGCAAGATAACACTCGACCTTTTACGGCTCACCGCACTATGTGCCATCTGCAGTATCTCGGCTGGGAGGTATCGCCACATCAACTTTACAGCCCAGACCTCGCTCCAAGCGATTTGTACCTGTTTTGATTCCTAAAAGAATTTCTGCGAGATCAGCATTTCAGCACTGATGACGAAGTGAAACAGACTGTCCTGGATTGGTTCAGACATACTGACAAATCTTTCTACGCTGATTCAAGCATCACTTAAACGTTGGGATAATTGCATAAGCATTGCAGGAGATTATATTGAAAAATAAATGACATTTTTATTACTTAAATAGAAAAAAAAAATGTATTACAAAAATAAATAGTCCCTATTTCACTTGAACGTCCTTCGTATGATGTTTCTTGGATGCCTGTTTTTTATGAGTCGTGTATGTGACAGTTATCGAGGAAGGGGATGTTATTGAATTGACTTTATTTTTAAAAAATGAAGCTCTTCAATTTTGTTTCCAGAAGCGGCATTGAGGAGCTGAGGTACCACAGTGGTTAGTGCACTGAATTCCCAGCCAATCGACCTGGGTTCGCTCCCTATTTATGCCGGGTTTTCGATCGCAAAATGGATCCTGAGGTCGACCCAGCCTCAAAAGATGAGTACCAACACAATCTTGGAAGTTAAAGGCGGCCTGCACCATGTTTTAAGCACAATACTCCTAGTGTGCATTTGGTAAAAAACAAATATGATCCTAACATCACATTTCCAATATACCATACTAATGTATCAACGTGGTAGTTACTTTTTACAATTTAAATGTGCCATGAATTCCTTTGTTCTTTTGAGAATAGTCTGCAATATTCATAGTAAACAGCTTGGAGAGAAACCGCATGCAAAGTGAATTGATGAACAACATCAGAGATAAACGGTGAAAATATTTACCTTGCTGAGAACAATACTGGAAGGAAAGTTGGAGGGCAAACTTGCCACTGATTAACATTGCTGTACGTGGAACGATAATACCAAACGATGGAGAGGTATCGGTCTAGCAGATTGCACAATCAAGGATGTTGAAGATCAATTGCAGCTGGCTATCGTTCGGGGGATGGCACTTGAATTAAACTGAGTGCCTTTGAAACAAATATATCTAGTTTGTTACGATATTTTGGTCATATAGAAAGACACACCGCTTTATTGAAGATAATACTCGAAGTTAGGGTGGAAGGCATGAGATAAGACAACATTAAATGTGCTCGGATAATCTCAGAAGTTATATCGCACAATTACAGGAAGAGATAGAAGACTAGGGTTGTCAATGTGTTATGTGCCGAAAGGAGCGAGAGACATTTATTGATTGATTGATCGATTGATTGGCAGGCAATGACAGTTGATTGCGCTACATTCTCGTGAACTTATAAAACAGTTGTATTTAACAACTGTTCTTCTTCAATTTCTCACGTTTGATGAATCGAATTTATCGCTCAAAGTGAAACATATGAATACTGCAACAGCTTGCTCCCTTTCAGAAAGTCTGTATCCAAACATTTGCAACACGGTCTCAATTGTAGTAGCCCAGTTTCCTAGTCCCACATGCAACTGTCTTCAGTCGCCTTTAAAAATATCCTTTGCAGGTTACAGTGGTCCTCTTATTTTCAACGCGGGATTAAGGAACATAACGTTACACTATATGGTTTGGTATTATGGCTCAGTGAATGATATTATCTCATGCAAGTATGGGTTATTTATTACACCTTAATCGTGTGCCTACAGAGGCAGCAAGTTAGTATAACTTTTCATCTGACTTCGTCTGAGTAGAACATGATAGACAGCTCACCGCTACTCATGGCCTAGACATTGGACTCGATCTCGGTTATCGACACGCTCCAGTAAATTCAATTGTAAATAGATACCTAGCTTACTGCTAGATAAGGACAGACAAGGCAGCAATGAAATGTCTACTCCACCTCATTAAAAGCTGTGGCATGGCATAACGACGTGTTAACACTTCATTCCCGACAGCAGTTGTTATTACCTAGCTGCTTTTACTTCGACTTTTTTCCAGCTTTTAATCCTCGACCAGTTTTGGGAGATTCTAAATCCTTGACCTAGCATTGGATACTCGACCTGTATAACTTTGGGAGATCCTGAGTCCTTAGTCTGGCGTACAATCAAATACCTGTACAGTTTTCGGAGATCCTGCTTCCTTGAACTATCACATAAATTTTGACATGTCCAATTCTTGGAGATGCCGTATCTTTCATCTAGTCTGCAGTCTTCGATCCGTTCAGTAGTAGGAGATCCTGTTGCGTATATCTATTATACAATCCTCGATCTGTCCAGTTTGTGTAAAGCCGGCTGCATTTATTTATCATACGATCCTCAATCTGTCCAGTTTGTGTAAAGCCGGCTTAATTTATCTATCATACAATCCTCGATCTGTCCTGTTTGTGTAAAGCCGGCTGCATTTATTTATCATACAATCCTCAATCTGTCCAGTTCTGGGAGATCCTGTTTCATTTATCTATGATACAATCTTTGTTGATCTTTTCGTTTTTTTTTTAATAGATCCTGTTGCATTTATCTAGCATACAATCCTCGATCTGTCCAGTTTTGGGAGATCCTTCTGCATTTATCTAGCATGCAATCCACGATCTGTCCAGTTTTGGGAGATCCTTCTGCATTTATCTAGCATGCAATCCACGATCTGTCCAGTTTCGGGAGATCCTGCTGCATTTATCTAGCATACAATCCTCGATCTGTCCAGTTTTGGGAGATCCTTCTGCATTTATATATCCTCCAATCCTCTGTCCAGTTTTGGGAGACCATGCATGCAGCGTTGGTCTAGCCTGTAGTCCTTGACGTATTTAGTTATTTATCTTGCTGCTCATATCAGTGCTTACTTACACATTACATATCTCTGATTCTGTGCCTTTAACTGACATGGTAAGTTTACGTTGCCTTCCGTGGGCCAATTGTGTTGTTTCGGTTAATGTAAGACCGTGCTGGTTTAGATATCTCTTATGCTATCTATCTCTACCATCCAACCTTTCTCATATCCTGTAGTCAGATCTGTGTTATAAGAGGGCAACCTGTAGTTTGCCGGGTTCCATTCTCATTAAATTTCCGTGCCATTGTAGTTTCAGCCTTGGTATGTATTCAAGAACAAATATAATTAAAATAAGACGAGATTGCAGTGGTACTGTGGATTGAAATAACTTGCAAGAAAACATAAATAGGTATGGTCATATACCCCACTAAGATTAAGACACCTGTTACAACCAAAAAACCTTCATCGGGGACTAGAAAATATATCAAAAATAATAAACTAGTGAATCATAGAAGAAGGGACGAATACATCAAATAAAGATATGAACATACAGAAGAAAAAAAGAAAAAGTACTTTACTGGATAACACATATGAAATCGTCACAAGGATCCTGATGTGTTAGAGGCCGAATGACAAATGAAAAATGACATAAGGAATAGTTTTCACCAATTTCTAATGTAACTATTTCCCACTTTACATTTCCTCGTGACACCAATGACTTTTAATAGACACTTCATCTCACACATTGTAATTTTCCTCTCCTGTGTCTCGGTCCAAGTCTGGCAGAGGTAGCATCAGGTCGTTATAACTGATGAGTGTTCTTCTTCTTCTTCTTCTTCGTACGCAGTCAGACAGTAACCATTATTTTTTCGAAAAAAGCGGCGGTCATCCTGAGGCTGTCGACACTGCCATAGAGCTTGTCTTGCAGTTCCACTGGTGATGGCCACATCTGCTCTCTCTGATCCTCGTATGTCGGGCAGTTCTGCAGCAGGTGTTCAGCGGTCATTTTACCGGTACCGCACGGGCATTCGTCGGTACCACCTATCTTTAATTTGTTGAATAGGTGGTACCTTAGTCTATTGTGGCCAGTGCGAAGTCTGAAGACAACGACCCCAGATTGATGAGTGTTCAAAAAGTATTCGATCTTTGGGCCTGAATAATACAAGTATTACCTGGAGTTGTTTTTTTAAAACTGAGGATGACAGACTCGACAGAGATAGAGACGCGAGTGCAGTGGACAAACGCTGTAACTTACCAATTGTCCCCACTACTAAGACATCCAGAGATTTCACTTCAAGCAAAAAAGCAGATGATAAATAGTATCTTCATGGGCATTAGATGAGGCACACGAACGAAAGTTAGCCAACTGCGAAATGTGGTACCTATGAAAGGTCACTAATAACACAAGAAGATACATAATCCCTACAGTACATCTGTAACAGTTTCAGCCGGTGCAGGAGCGTTTAAGCAGTGGGGGTGAGGTCGGCGACTCTGAGAACATAGGTACCTGAATGTTTGCCAAGGTCACTCTTACTTAATTACTTAGTCGCTCCTCTTCTACCGTGAGGTGTAGAGGTTGCCAAGGTCACTCATCGTCTCCAAATAAGTCGAGAAAGGAAAACGGGGGAAAGGCGGGTGGGGGGAAAAAGGGAAAGAATTTGTCTAGTACAGGAAGGTGATAGGAGCTGACCACTCTGGCGTTCTGATTTGGGTAGTGGGGCGTTAGTGACAGACAGAGGCCAGGGGGCTTGCTTTTTAGTGACAGGAATTCAGAGTGTTTCGTGTCAAAAGCAACTAGATGGAGATAGATCCAAACTAGAGGATGGCTGGGTCACATCCCACAGAGGGGTATTGGACAGCTCTGATAGTGCTTTAGACTATATAATACTAGACAAAGTTTAACTCAGTCAGGCTAGCCACGGAGAGAGAGAGACATAATTTAGCAAGGGTCTGTTTAGCTCGCCATCTTTATAGAAGAGCGATTGATAAGCTGTTTTAAGAATGTTAGAGAGATGGAAGGGGTTGCAGGGTTACGGAGCCAGCATACCCCATTGAGTCTTAGCCTGTCGCCCTATATCGTGTGTGTTGGGCGCCTTGTGACTAGGATAAATCTAGATGTGTGTGGGGTGTGTGAAGGACACCGAGCCGAGGGAACTATGTATGTTCTGGAGTGTGTGTATACGCAGATGCCTCCTCTCGATAGAGCTTGAGGGTAGACTGTCTGAGCTTCGTTTTGAAAAGAACGACATCGAAAAGAACTGGGCATCATTGAGAAACACACTCTACGATTCAGCTGTAAAACACATTGGCCCAATCACGCGCAAGCATAAGGACTGGTTTGATGAGAACGATCTAGAAATACAGGACCTTCTCGATGCAAAACATGAAGCGCACAGGGAATACCAGAGGGACACACCATCTCCGGCAGCAAAAGCTGCGTTCAATACTGCTTGCAAAGCTGTCCAGACCAGGCTTAGAGAGATGCAAGACTCCTGGCTCAGCAAAAGAGCTGACGAAATTGAGATGTTCGCCGAGCGTTATGACACCAAACGGTTTTACGAGGCACTGAAAGCTCTCTACGGCCCGCAGCCCTCTAGTAATACTCCAGTTCGCAGTACGGATGGGGTACTGCTAACAGATAAGGTTCAGATTCTAGACAGATGGGCAGACCACTTCTGCAAAATACTAAACCACCCATTGTCCATAAATAAAGAGGCCATCCGGCGAATACCGCAGGTGGAACTGAACCTGGCGTTGGATGAAGTCATTACTGAGGAGGAAGTCGACAGGGCAATCAGTTCACTATCTATAGGAAAAGCTCCAGGAGCTGATGCAATACCAGCAGAGGTATATAAGACAGCTGGCCTATCCCTCATCAGAAGGATCACTGAACTCTTCTGTCACATGTGGGCTGAAGGTAAAATTCCGCAGGAGCTAAAGGACGCCTCAATCGTTCACCTATTCAAAAGAAAAGGCAATCGTCAGGAATGCGACAATCATCGAGGAATATCGCTACTCTCCGTAGCAGGCAAGATCCTAGCGCGCTTACTGCTAAACAGGCTCAACAAACACCTTGAACAAAGCCACCACCTCCCAGAAAGCCAATGTGGATTCAGAGCCGGAAGAGGAACAGTGGACATGATTTTTGCCGCTCGCCAAGTACAAGAGAAGTGTCGAGAGCAAAATCTTGCCTTGTACACCATATTTATTGATTTGACAAAGGCATTTGATACAGTAAACAGAGGATGGCTGTGGATGATAATGTCTAAGTTTGGTTGCCCCAACAAGTTCACAACAATGGTGAAACAGCTACACGAAGGCATGTGTGCTCGTGTACTGGACAGCGGTGCAATCTCTAAAACGTTTCTAGTATCAAACGGAGTAAAACAAGGATGTGTACTCGCCCCGACTTTGTTCAGCATGATGTTCGCGGCCACGATGACAGACGCCTTCATATCATTGGAGCTTGGAATATCCATAAAGTACCGCCCAGATGGCAAATTACTCAATTCCAGAAGAATGAAGGCCAAAACCAAAGTGGCTGGCGACATAATCAGGGAACTTGTATTTGCTGACGACTGTGCTCTAATGAGCAACTCAGAACGGAACATGCAGGTTGGAATGGACCAGTTCTCTGCCGCATGCGAAAATTTTGGCCTGACCATAAATGCCAAAAAAAACAGAGGTCATGTACCAACCAGCACCAGGCATGCCGTACACAAAACCAGAGACTACAGTCAGCGGGCAGACGTTGAATGCCGTAGACAAATTCACATATCTGGGCAGCACGCTGTCGAGATCTGTCAGCCTAGACGATGAGGTGGCAAGCAGAATAGCAAAGGCCAGCACAGCCTTTGGTAGAATGCGCTCGATGGTCTGGGCACGTCGTGGCATCAGAGTCAAGACCAAATTGAAAGTCTACCGTGCAACCATCATTCCAACCCTACTATACGCTTGCGAAAGCTGGACTGTATACTCTGGACATGCAAGGAGGTTAAACCACTTCCGCACAGGTTGCCTGAGGCGAATATTCCACATCCGATGGCAAGATCGTGTCACTGACATCGAGGTTCTCTCGAGGGCTAACATGCCTAGCATACATGCACTGCTAGAAAAAGCACGACTAGGATGGGCCGGACACCTCGTCCGTATGTCAGCCGAGCGGCTCCCAAAGAAGCTTCTCTACGGCGAGCTGAGAGACGGATGGCGCGAGAGAGGGCGCCCAAAGAAACGTTTTAAAGACGGTCTGAAGGACTCACTAAAAAGTTGTCAGATAGACTTCGACACCTGGGAATGTCTTGCGAAAAACAGATCTGACTGGAGAAGCGCCGCAGTGTAGCTGCCGGTGAAGATGACCGTGTTGTGAAAGCCCAGAACAGACGCGAGACGCGGAAATCCTGAGCAGCGGGAACACCATCCCCTTCTACAAACCTCGTATGCCCGATATGTAGCAGATGTTTTCATGCTCGCATTGGCCTGTTCAGCCACATGCGCACCCACACCCAACAGGGAAATCTGTGACAAGGATGATGTCAGCGGTCCTCATCGACAACGATGGACAGCTATTATATTATTATATATACGCAGATCGATTGAGTGTGTGATCACATGTAAGTATATATTGAATAGATTGAATGTATAATAGTCAAGATCACCCACCTGAGATGATCTGAGTGTGAGTGACGCACAGAATACGATCGTGAAGACGAGTTTTTGAGAGAGGTATGAGGCTGCAGATAAGGGGAGGGGAGTGTGCAGCTAGAACTGGGTTGGGATAGTTCGGGGCAATATTCGAAGTTATTAATAATACAGGTAGATTATGAGATATGATTATTTAGTTAAGATGTAATTTTGAGTTGCTTGTGATCTTATTGCTCTCACTTTAATAGTAGTTGTATGAATATGATGCAATAAATCTGCCGCGTGCTATGTTATTTGCTGTGTGTGGTCGTGAATGATGTGGATGCATGTGGTAATATACAGATAGAAAAACCCCAGTGAAAACCTCGACTCTACCACATCTCAAGGTGATAATTCAAGGATGTAAGGTGGATTGGATATTAAAGAATCTGTTACTCTAATTGGTCAATTTTATCATAGCTTAATGAGGTCGTATGTGGCAATAGCATGATCAGGTAGGGCTTCGTCAACAATTATTGTCCGTCCTTGAGAAATTGTGTCGACCAAGGTATTCCCAGGTTTATGCCATAAATACTTCTTACTTTGAACATGAAGAATTTCTTTATGAATATTCTTTCAAAAACACAATCAGCAAAATGCCCCTTTTTATCCAAATAAAACGCACAACAGCACGCTGTTCTATGATTGCACAGATGACATTTCATAGATATGCTGCACACGTACAATTCGACACCTAGCTTCTGCTGCCTACTGTAATAACAAACTGGATTGATTCTGCCCCCTAATGACTCCTTCAGAAACTATTCACTACATTTTACTTACTATCTCCCCTTGGTTTAGTGTTGTTTGTTTGGTGCCCACAATCAGTAAGTTTAACCTTTTATGGGCCCTGAAAAGGGCGTTAAGTGGTGGGTTGTAGTAGCTGTCCTCACATCCCGAGCGTGCTTATGAGTAAACCACGGTCCTCCAGTCGGCTGTGCTGTGTTTGACTTTGTCTGCAAGACGATCACTACTACAGGGAACACGTCGATCTACATCTCGTCAGCCAGACTGCCTAGAAAACAGCTTTTTCAGGGAAATATAGTGGTTTTGGTCAGTATGTTGTGCCTGACTGGCCTAGTTTTAGGTAGACTGTTTCAACATGAAGTCAGGAGTCTTATATCTCACCAAATATTGTATGAAAACAGATACAACTATTTTGCATGTTTAGTTAGATGTTAGTACTGTGATTTCATTAACGTCGCGTTCCTTCGACATTTTATCTTGAAGTACTGATGTTATATCGTTTAAATTAATGAAATATTTGCTTCCATCGCGTACATGTCAGCGTATTTTAGCTATATCATTCAGTATTTAAGTTAAGAGTCTCTGGATATATGGAGGCGGAGACCGTGTGGTCTAAGGTTGAGGCATCTGTCCCACAATCCCAACGCACTTGGTTTGAATAACGCTCGTGTCCAGTTTGGCAGACATGGGTTTTTGTTTCAATCCTCCACGTACGGAAAGTAATGGCAAACTACCGTACTGCACACGGTTATATAATAATGTTTAAGACAACACAGAGTATTGATCTGTTCACGGTTATATAATAATGTTTAAGACAACATAGATTATTGATAGTTCCCTGGATCAGACATCTTGTGTGTTATTTTGTTTGCCTCCACTGAGATAAACTTCACGGTTTGACAATTAACCTGGGTTGATTTCTTTCCCACAGCTCTAAACAACTTGGGGATCAAAACAGCAAAAATGAAAGTGTAGGGATGTTACTGTTGTGTTTTGATGTGCTTTTCTATTTGGATCAATGAGTTCGTTCGTTTTGTGTTGTTTTCACTCCTGGCAAATTCATTGACTGCTTAGGTTACCCTGTGTCATATTTCTTGTTAAGACTGGCCTCCTTTATCCTGTCAGCCTAGACGATGAGGTGCAAGCAGAATAGCAAAGGCCAGCACAACCTTTGGTAGAATGCGCTCGATGGTCTGGGAACGTCGTGACATCAGCGTCAAGACCAAACTCAAAGTCTACCGTGCAACCATCATTCCAACCATACTATACGCTTGCGAAAGCTGGACTGTATACTCTGGACATGCAAGGAGGTTAAACCACTTCCACACAGGTTGCCTGAGGCGAACATTCCACCTCCGATGGCAGGATCGTGTCACTGACATCGACGTTCTCTCGAGGGCTAACATGCCTAGCATCCATGCACTGCTAGAGAAAGCACGACTAGGATGGGCCGGACACCTCGTCCGTATGTCAGACGAATCGTTTTAAAGACGGTCTGAAAGACTCACTGAAAAGTTGCGATATAGACATCGACACCTGGGAATGTTTTGCGCAAAACAGATCTGACTGGAGAAGAGCAGATCTGACTGGAGAAGAGCAGATCTGACTGGAGAAGAGCAGATCTGACTGGAGAAGAGCAGATCTGACTGGAGAAGAGCAGATCTGACTGGAGAAGAGCAGATCTGACTGGAGAAGAGCAGATCTGACTGGAGAAGAGCAGATCTGACTGGAGAAGAGCAGATCTGACTGGAGAAGAGCAGATCTGACTGGAGAAGAGCAGATCTGACTGGAGAAGAGCAGTCAAATCGGATGTCGCTGCCGGTGAAGACGACCGTGTTGTGAAAGCCCAGAGCAGACGCGAGACGCGGAAATCCCGAGTAGCGGGAACACCATCCCCTTCTACAAATCTCGTGTGCCCGATATGTAGCAGATGTTTTCGTGCCCACATTGGCCTGTTCAGCCACATGCGCACCCACACCCAACAGGGAAATTTGTGACAAGGATGATGTCGGCGGTCCTCATCGACAACGATGGACAGCTATTATTATCCTTTTATCAATTTTGGTTTGGCTAGGAAATATTCACACAAGTCAACCTAGCCTATCTACGTTGATACACTGAAAAGACACAAATGTTTATTTAATCTACCTGTTAGAAAAATGTTTCTCCTAAATATGAAACAAAAATTAGGTGGTTGGTTTGTTTCACTACTCATTCTACATCCATTATCTAGTTGGCAAATCCTGTCAGATTTTACTGGCGCGTTCTGTGAAGCTAGGTTCATGAGAGACTGGATGAGAAGAGATGAGACCAGGAGACTGGTAGAAACAACACCTGTATTAGGCTACATCAAAAGACAGTAACTACAATGGTTTGGCCATATAACAGGACTACCACCCCATAGCACCATCCAACAAGCAATGCTATTTAGATACAAAGGATTCAAAGCCAAAGACCGAATACCTAAAAAGGTGGATTACGGAAATATCTGGCTTTGCATAACTTCGTTCTCAATCTTCCGCTACCAAACCCTGAAACGGGCTTAAGCAGCAGCATGTAGTCCAAAGAATGGAATGCGTTGTATCGTATTTTACAGCTTGACCACGATACTTGCACATTTCGGTCCGACACATCCGGCTTCAGCAATCATTTTGTGAGTACCGGGTTAGCATTACCTCTTTGATCCCGTCTCCTTAGCCATCTGCTCTGCTGCAGCCTGTTATCCAGGATCACCGCGTGGAGGTGTAGAAGGGTCTTGGCAGCTCTGGTTCGCTAGCCCTGACGCTAGCAGTCAGCTATGGGTCGCTGACCGTCTTTGAGGCTATGAATGCCACTGTGTGTGAGGCAGAAATTATGGCTCGCTCTAGAGATATCTTTTTAACATGCCGCTGAAAGACAGAACAGGATAAGCGAAATGAAAGTTAAACAAAAAGATTTCTGAGTCATGTTTTTTTTCCTACATATTTATTTCTTCCAGACATTTATTTAGATTTCCGTATTGGGGTCAGCTAAAAGTATTTTTAGAGCCTCTATCGCAATATGGAATGCATTGTTTGTCCTTCAAAAACCTTCTCTGACTTTCAAACAACTTTTGTAACAATTTGTCCTTTTCCAAAATATTTGTTCTTGTATTCCACTATTTGGTTGAAATTCGAATTGTTCTTTCAAAACTTCGTTGTCGTCTTGACCACCTGTTATTTTCTGTACAAGTTTGGGCAATATTATAATTGTGTAGCTCATCAGACTGATTGTTCTAAAATCTGAACATTTGCTTAGGCACGGCTATTTATCATAGTTTTCAAATAGTGATCCTCAGGGCATGCATGCAGTACATATCCTGTTTTGTAGATGGCATTACACAAATCCGTAATTTTATCAATGCAAAAATTACCCTAAGGCTCCTTATCATATCTACATTTCTGGTGAACTTGTCTGCTGCTTTTCCTCTCCTCAAAATTGTTATTGCTGTCTCTACTTCTTATCTGAGAATGTTGATTAGTTCACGTTGATAGATTGTTGTCGAGCAGACCACTTGTAGATACTACTCTCTGTTCTACAGACCTTTCTTGTCAAAGAACATTTATTCATTCTTGTTCTATATACATCCTCCTGCTTGTTCCATTAATTATTTTTTTTTGTTCTAAATGTTTTTAGCACTCATTCTTCCGTCTGCTTTGCATTTCCTGTAACTGTGTTTCGGTCCACATGGGCATTGTTCGTCTGCACATTGTACGTGCCTCTTTATCTATATACTATAGTTCTTTGTTCTTTCCTTTTATTATTCATCTTTTTCTTTGTATTCTTCGTTGGCCTTTAGAATTAACATTTGGGACTCTAATATAGCTAGCAGTCAGCTGGAGATTCCTGATAAGACAAACAGTTTCTTGCGGAAGTGATCATGATTCTACTAAGTGTAAGTAATGTATCGATGTATGTTTGGCAGGTCTATATAAGGTGTTCAACTGTTCTTTGACTATTGTCATAGGCAAACAAATCAGAAGTGTCAATGTAGAATTTATGGTAGAGATGGTTCCTCAATGTGTCGTGCCCTGAACTTAATCTGAAAATGATCACTTCGTCTCGTCATGAGTGCTGTTGATAAGCGTTATTATGTATATGACCAGAGTGTTCTCTTTTCCATTTTTATTTAGGGTATATTTTAATATCGTTTTGGACGCTATTCTTGCGTTGTTGCTGTATCACAATGGTGTAGAGTTCTTACTTTTCAGACAAGCTGGTTGCCCAGAGAGTTACAGTAGTAGACTGGAATCCATTGAATTGTGTTTTTTTTTTAAGTACTGATTCAATCACTCACATGAGTCTGTCCAGGCGCTGCGCTCATTTGTTTGTGTTAGTTTATTGATGAAACAGCCAATGCGAAGATAACCAACTGTGTATTTACCTGCTTCAGTGGTTATGCATTCTTAGTCTTAGGATTAGTCGACCTGTACTTTTACAGGAAAGATGCCACTGTGCAGGTCCCATCTCTGGCCTGGGCTGGAATTAGCCTGGAGGAGGATTTCTTGCTTAGTGGATTAGTTTCGAGCAGCTTATTACTCCTCAGTATTGGGTTAAGTGCCGCGGAGGGTGGTAAACTTCTTCTTTGTCTTTTTCTTCTTCTTCTTCTTCTTCTTCTTCTTCTTCTTCTTCTTCTTCTTCTTCGTAAACTGCCAGACGTTGACTTGATTTGTTCAAAGAAAGCAGGAGTCATCATGAGGCTGTCGACACGGCTATAGAACTTATCTAGTGTTGGCACTAGTGATGGTCACATGTGCTTGCTCTGGTCCTCGTATGTAGGGCAATTATGCAATAGATGTCCGTGGGATTGTTTCTCAGTTCCACAGGATCATTCATCAGTAGAGTAGCACCTGACTTCAGTTCATTGTATAGATTGTACCCCAGTTTGAGGCGACTAACTATATCACACGGCATAACACCAGCCATGGTGAGATGGTTTGTTCAGAGCAGCATAGATGACGTCAGCCTGTGCAGAGTCTGAAGACCACCATCTGTTCTCATCTGCCTTAGTCTTAGTCTCAGTCTTAGTCGTAGTCTTAGTTGATCTGTACTTCTGCCCCTAGGCAGGTCCCAGCTCTGGTATCAGCTGGATGAAGCCGGGAAAAGGATTTTCTGCTTAGCGGACTAGGCTCGAGCAGCTTATTACTCCACTACTTTCGGACAAGTGCCACAAATGGTGGTTAACCGATGTGCAAATCCATCTTAATAGACTCAAACACTAGAGAAAAGTAGACTCGCAGCCTGTTAGGCGTCATCTATGCTGCTCTGAGCAAACCACCTTACCATGGTTGGTGTTTTGCCGTGTGATACAGTTAGTCGCCTCTACGACATGCTCTCTGTTGGGCAATTCTTGTCCTTGTCATACACAAAGAACCCTGCGAACCACTCAGGTCGATGCATTATAGTTATTCAAATATCTTTCACTGGCAGCTGCGTTCGAGTGGATTTAATTTGTAAATTTAATCATGTTACCAGCTCACTCATCTTCAAAAGCATGTTTAACAGAATGCTTGGTGCATGCTATATGAGAATCTTCTTCCAGATTTCCCATTCATGTAATTGTAGCAATATACTATTTGGGACTTCTGTTCGTGTCTTCTTGTTTTCAATATTGGGACGTCAATTATTAATTGAGGGACGTATCTCGTATTACCTAATGGTCCACATGTGTATGTTGGTATTGGTTTTACAGCTAGTGTGCTAAGGGCCCTAATTTAACTAATCTTCCTTGTTGCCAGGTTTTCATCCATTAGCTACCGGAGAAATTCCCTCTAAATGCTGTTTCGCTAAGATGTCACTTGAGATATTCACTCTAAATGCTGCCACTATGATGTCACATGAGATATTCACTCTAAATGCTGTGTCACTAAGATGTCACATGAGATATTCACTCTAAAAGCTCTGTTCCACTAGATGCTCTAACACTGTGATATACATGTACTATTGTAATGAAGGCTATCTGGATCGAACTGCAGAAAAAAAACTGCTTCTGGACACCCGTACGTAACATAGAAGTCACAAAATATACTCGGAACTGGTGTATCCCAATGCCAGAAAAACATTAGGTGATGGAGATGCAAGGATAATGATATATGTGATTATGTACCAACATAAGAGCCAGATCCCCTGATGACTTGCACAAACTTCCTGGAAAACTGTAATTGTAATTGGTGTTGTTGTTGATGTTGTTGTTGTTGTAATTGAATGTTCGCAATGAGTGAGATTGCGCTCTTATGCGTCCTGACCTCATCCAGCAGGCGGTCATTGATTGATTTCAAAATGTCACGTCTATCCATCACTAATGTGCACATGATGAGAGCGTGTGAAGCCATGATGTCAGCTCTTGGATTGCCCTTTGTTTAGTTGACATTACTGTAACAATTTTATTAATAATACAATTGCCGTTACTTACTGACTATCTCTTGTACATTCTAGTTCACCCTGAACAATGCTCTCATATGATCCAAAATTTGTCTTTATTATCTAGTCTTCCAACCTCTTGCATATTTTAGTCCTCTTTACTTCATCAACATAAGTGTAATTTTGAAATGCTTGTCATAGTCTACTGTCTTCTCGCTTAATAATATTATGATGAACAATACGTCAGTGCAACCTATACTCTGACGAAATATACTTTAAATTGCGCACAGCTAAGTTTCTATAATATTCCGATTCCCTTTTTTCAAGTATTTTCCATTTATAATTTTCACTAGTATGTCTTAGTAGCGATCAAACTATGTAAATATTCGTTTCTTTCATAGCCTTTCTTTCCAAATTGGCAATGTGGTAGCTTGTTGCCAGCCATCTGAAATTATTTTTTTCTTTTCAATGCCTGCAAAAATATGTTTTCTAGCCACATCAGTTCTGTCTTCTCATAAACTCGATTCTCATGTGTGCGTGTGTGTGTGTGTGTGTGTGTGTGTCTGTGTCTGTGTGTGTGTGTTTGTATGCCCTCTATACCGGGTGACTTATTTTTTTGGCTGTTATTTTACAGCATTACAACAATACGTGTATTGATCATAACAAAATGTTCATACACACTATACAGGAATAAACTCTGACAATGTTATAGGACTACTGAACACACGAAGAAGTATTAGACAATGAGAGAGCGATGTACCATATACTTAATAAGAATTGGAAAATGCCTCATAGAACTTTATGCACCTGCCCCCCTCCACCCAAAAAAATACCCCCTCCCTCCCCAATATATGTTCAGTTCCGTTCATTGCTAAAAGTGGAGACGACATGGCACAAGCTGCATAGTTCAACAGATCGCCCTTTCACAGCTGAGGAAATTAAGAACGAGGTGATTCGAGCCTTGTTCGTTGTGATTGTAAACCAAGCTCTCAGTGCATAGGCCAGTGCTTTTCAAACTTTAGATCTGACATATATTTTCACGACGCCTCACTCAATGGACTAAATGCAATTAATACGGACACTGTATATATACCAAATATACAAAAGATAATATTTTGTTTACTGGAAAATAATAAGAATAAGTTTACTTTTAATTGGAATGGACGTCATTAGAACGTGCATTTTTACTATGGCAACCTATTGTTGTGAAACATGGACGTTTACACAAGCACTAAGAGCGAAGATCGGTGATTTTGAGACACAGTGCTGCCGAAGATTCCTGAAAATCCACTGAACAGACAAATCCATCCAGCAAGACCTAAATGCGGAGAATTGGCTTTTAAATGATTTAATAACCTGAAAACTGAGGTTTTAGGGACTCGTTAAACGACACAACGGACTGGAGAGAGTGGTTATGGTGGGGGGGGGGGGGGGGGTGGGTGAGGCATGGTCACTGGAAAGAGAAGCAGGGACCGACCGAGAAGACGATGTACTCATGAAATGAAGGAGACGCTGGATCTCACCTTAGAGCAGGCCGAAAGACAGGCTGTCATGAGAGCGATGTTTTGCAATGGACATGCTACATGATGAGCATGATTGATTATTCTAACACAATAAACCTAATCGTGGTTTAATATTCGTCACTGCTGGTCTCATAACAATCTCACTCGTCTCATGACTTGAGCGCTGTTTTATTTTAAGTACCGTCAATATTGGAAATGTCGATTCGCACAAGTAGATGGTAACAAATAACAGAAGATTTGCATCTCCAAAACATATTTAATTTTATGAATTCTCCTTAAACACTCATTCTATTGTCGAATGTTGCAACGAATGTAGTAGCTTAGTGGCAAATTTTCAGATAAAAATGTCCCTGATCTCTGGGTAGTGAGATCGGACCCCTGATCTCTGTGTAGTGAGATCGAACCCCTGATCTCTGGGTAGTGAGATCGGACCCCTGATCTCTGTGTAGTGAGATCGGACCCCTGATCTCTGTGTAGTGAGATCAGACTCCCATGTTTAGTGTCGAGAACGTCAAAAATACCTTGGCAGTTTATAAAATCAAGATGATGAGGCTTTACGGCTTAACATTATTTGTATCTTTCTCCAGGTCTAGTAAGCCGCATGAATTTCTAAAATACTTACTACGTATAGCCGAAGCATTCGAGATGGGCAGGATAGTGTCGGGGGACCTTAAACCCACCCCCACAAACAAAATATATCCCTTAATTGGCATTGCACCACCTGATATAAGAAGAGGTGTAGCTGCGGAAATCGAACGAGGGAAACAGGAAAACGATCCTAGACACCCGATGTTTGGGCATCAGGAATAAGCCACAAGACTTAAACAAAGACACAGTTTCTTAAAATCGACAGAGACCATCCAGACAAGCCCGGAAGGTCGACGCATCGAGAGGTGGCGCGAAACAATGCAGGATCCATGGTAGAGCTCAAGGAAGAGGCTGCGCCTGGACACACCCGCCCCACGCTGGGTGGAAGGAAATGAACAGACTTCGAACTGGTGTCTCAAGATGCAGAGTGAACTTGAAGAAATGGGGATACTCAGATGTCGACACATGTGAATTCGGCGCATGTCATGACCAAGATCATCTGATGGCCTGCCCCAACCTTCCTGAAACCTGTGACAATAACGACATGATGGAGGCGAACGACAAGGCAGTTCAAGTTGCTGAATACTGGACGGATGCTGTGTGACAGGGTGTTTGGACACGGAAAGTAAGTAACTACTATCTACAGACCACTAACCTCTAGTGTAAGAGGACTAACCTTTCGAATCCTGGCCACCCAGTTCGTAAAATCCCATTCCCCTGGCATCCGTAGAAAATGTAGACATCTGAGGAGAGCCCATAACTGTGACACAACTTTGTGCTCTAATTTAATTATTTTATCTCAAAAATATTTGTCAGTATGTCTGAACTAATCCAGGACAGCCTCTTTACTTCGTCATCAGTGCTGAAATGCTGACTTTGGAGGAATTCTTATAGGGGTCCAAACAGGTGGAAATCGTTTGGAGCGAGGTCTGGGATATAAGGTGGACGTGACAATACCTCCCAGCCGAGCTGCTGCACAGTGCTGTAAGTCGTATGAGGTCGAGCGTTATCTTACAGGAGCAGGACGGGATCATCACTCACGGATGTACGGCTTTCACTGAAACGTTTACACCATTCAAATGTCTTACTTCAGCTAGGTGTCTCATCACCGTATTATGATTGTAATCTTCTGTAATTGTCCGCAGGTTTCACGCCTTATTCTATTAGAGACTTCGTCACAACACACTGTTCCATTCAAACACTAACAGTGTTGTCCGCCATTTATATTTATCTGTAACGTGACTGCCCATGGCAAGTGAGTCACCTAGCAGCAATAAGACACACAAGAGCCCCATAACTAATGCTAGTATTTCCAGCACTTTATAACCCATTCAGGTAGAACTCGAACACAAAGTTCCGGTATGATTTGAAATCTGTAGTACTTTTGTTTTACATTAACTTGGCACGAAAGCAATAACTGTGAAGCAGTATATTTACACCAACGCCTTGCTTCCAATATCAGATTTGGTCGATATTTAGACACAGAATTGAAAAATCACAAAGTGTGAAATTAAATGTCTAGGAAAACCCATTGGTGCTCAATGGACATATAGCATGATAAATTATTACATTAGAAATATGAAGGAAACTGGTCATTGTCTTTAATGCATTTCAAGAAAGGAAGTAAAATGGTTTTGTCAGTTAGTTAGTTAGTTTTCTTTGCATTTGTGACGTTACGCGGCGTGGGGAGGTAAATCGTCAGTCCTGCGCCAAGTGTGTTGGGTCGGTCAATGTGAGCCTGTGTCGCTGTACAATCACTCTAATGGCATCTATCCACCTGTCTCTCGACCGCTCCCTTGCCCTGTAGCCAGATCTACCATCGTTGTAAGCCATCAGTGGAAGTTGAGGAAGGTACATCCTCATGAGATTACCAAAACCAGCGTATTTTGTGCCTGTAGATGGAGTCTGCATAAGTCGTAGTGACGACCATACTTCGAATGTTCCGAATTCTATTTTTCCTGGTAATACTGATGACCTTCTTCAAACACTTCATTTCCTACGTCGAAATTGTGCTCACGTGCCTTGGACAGAGGCCATGTTTGGCACTGGTAGCACAGAGTCGGCATACATATACTGTTTACCAGCTGTTACTTTGTTTCCAAAATAATATTCGGGTTCCCAAATAGTTGTGACAGAGGATTTGTGACACATTGTCTCGATTTCTCTGTCGATCCTGCCGTCATCCGAAAAAATACTGCCCAAATACTTGAACTCATGGGTCTGTTGAAGAGCAATATCATCTATACTTATGTTCAGTGGCCCATGTGTTCTACTGTTCCATATAGGTTTTTTTTCTTTTCGTTAATTATAATTTGCATTTAGCACAGATAATCGCAAGCAAGTCCATGCGATTTTGCAGTTTATTTTCATCGTCGTACAGCTGACATTGATCATCTGCAAAGAGTAATTCGTATATTGAGTTCTGTTCTGCTTCAGATGTCTCCATTTTACTAGTCTCTAATTCGATATTGTCCACACAGTTGATGAAGAGTAGAGAAGACAACACACACCTCTGTCTCAAGCCGGTACTGGTTTCAAAAGCATCTTAGACAGCATAACAGATGTCATTTTTTAAAAATGTTTTAAGTCGTAAGACATTTATCCCATTACTCGGGTAGTCGAGAAGTTTTAAAAGCTGAAGACTAAAGGCCGCTTTACCACTGCTGTCCCGACGTCATGTGCTGGCTTTGTTTGTTTATTTCACTCCCAACAGATAAAACAACAAATACCTTACCATGGATTCGATCCATTGCCCTCCTTGTCGGCAGGCATGCATCGAAACAATTCGGCCATTCTGTCATCACAAGAAAATATAGATTGACCAACTACCAGGGCACACTTACAACCCAAGAAGATCTGGCAATAGGACACGACAAAACCCACGTGATAGATGAACAGATGACATAAAATACATCCTCAACAACGCATCATTACAACAACAGGCGCACTACACTTATACCAAGACCTGTAGCAACTGAAAATCCCTATGTTTCTTATGTGTTTATGTATGTATGTATGTATGTATGTATGTATGTATGTATGTATGCATGTTCGCTTCTTGGCTGTTCACCGTTTGCGCGCCACATTTATTTTGCCGCCAATGCCAATGTGGATTGAATAAAAGTAAATATTCCTCTAGATTCCTAACCTAATCCAGCGGAGATGTTTTTTCACTGTTCTATATAGCTAGCAGAGGTATACATTTTGTATAATAATAATATTGCGGGATATACATCGTGTTCATGTATTTAAAAACTAAATTGTACTCGAAACACAACTGTACAAAATTATCACACATAACTACCGTGACAAAATGTATGTATTGTGTATGTATCATCACCGGATTGTGAAAGCAGTCTTCTGTAAATGGCAACAGGTTTCACGCTTTCTGTCACAAGAAACTTCATCACAACACGCTGTTCATGCAATCACTAACATTGTAGTCCGCCAGTTCTATTTATCTGGGACATGACAGGCCTATGGTAATTGGGCCACCTAGCAGTAATAGGACACAAGTGTCCTTAACTAAGAATAGTAGTTCCAGCACACTATAGTCCTTCTTCTTCTTCTGCGTACACAGTCAGACAGTAACCATTATTTTCTCGAAAAAAGCGGCGGTCATCCTGAGACTCTCGCCACTACCATAGAGCTTGTCTTGCAGTTCCATTGGCAATGGCCACATCTGCTCTCTCTGATCCTCGTATGTCGGGCAGTTCTGCAGCAGATGTTCAGTGGTCATTTTACCAGTACCGCACGGGCATTCGTCGGTACACCCTATCTTCAGTTTGTTGAATAGGTGGTACCTCAGTCTGTTGTGGCCAGTGCGAAGTCTGAAGACAACGACCTGCTCTCTTCGGTTCAACTGGTAATAGGCATCGTTTTTGGTGTAACCAGTATGTTCGGTTTCCCATTTGGACATGTATCTGGCTTTGATAAGCCGTTTTGACTCTTCGTACGTCATACTGGTATCTGTTTGTGGTAGCCTTGCACCTTCTTTTGCCAGTCTGTCTGCCTCCTCGTTGCCTTGGATGTTGCAGTGTGACGGGACCCACTGTACCACCACCCTTTTTGGTGCGGACTGCTGGCACAGTTTGCAGAGTGCTGCTCTTAAGTCATTAAGCTCAGTGTTTTTCTGGCTTTTTAGCGCTGTGACTACTTCGAGAGCATCTGTCAGCAGGACTATATGGCTCTCATTTTCACTGTGTGTTACCAGTTCTTCCACTGCCGCCCTCAGTGCCTCTGCCTCTGCTCTGAAATTGCTTGTGTACTTACCAGTAGCGAATGACAGTGTTATTTTTCTGCCATTTGGTAGGTTCAGGAATGCTCCTGCCCCTCCGTTCTGTGTAGTGTTTGTTACAGAACCGTCGGTGTATGCATGGGTCCAGTCCATGCTTGGGTAGCTTTTCGTTATGAAGCTTAGAGTAGTGTCTCTCCTTTCTTTTTCACTCTGGCAGTTTTTGTTTGCAATACCTGGTATATTTTCTACCACCTCTGGAAATATATCCTGCCTCCAAGTAGGTTTTCGTACAGTAGTGATGGGTTTTGGTGTTGTTAGTGCGTTTATGGGATCTTCGTGCATCTTTGCTTTGGCTATTTCTGCAAAGTTTCTCCGCTTTAGTTTCCCATTTCCCAAATTGTTTAGTCTCTGGTACATTGGATGGTCCGTCAGTCTTCGGAGTTTCTCTGACTGCAGCTGGGCTCTGCAGTCTCTTCTATCGGTCATGGATTGCAGTTTTGTAATCTTTTCAAGTTCTACAATTGGCGTGGACTTCATTCCACCTGTTATAATTCTCATGGCTTGGTTTTGAAGTTTGTTAACTTTATCGAAGTTCGCCTTCGCTGCTGTTGTCCATGCCGCAATGCCATACTCGAGAACTGGTCTCACTCTTCCAGTGTACAGTTTCTTTAGTATGCCTTCGTCTGCTCCCCAGCTTGTGCCAGCAAGTTTCCTCATGATCGCCATTCTTTCTCTGGCTTTCATTCGGTTTCTCTCAATCTGACTTTTCCATGTCATGCGCCGATCAAATGTGACTCCCAGATAGGTTGGGTTGTCGTTTGGCTGCAGGATTTTGCCATTTAGGCTTAATTTGGTACTTTGGGGTTTTAATGAGAGCGAGAATATTGTGCACGTGGTTTTCTCCTCGTTTATTTTGACCAGCCATGAGTTCGCCCACTCTTCCAGCGATGTTAAGGCCGTTTGCATCCGATTTCTTGCTATGGTGAGATTCTTTTCAGAGGTCCACATAGCCAGATCGTCTGCAAACATTGAGCTATGGACTCTTCTTGGTATATTCTCTGTAATATCGTTTATATATACCAGGAATAGTGTGGGTGACAATACTCCCCCTTGGGGTACTCCCTGCTCGAGTGTCACCTTTTTGCTCATCTGCCCTTGTACTTGGACTCTGGCCGTTCTTTGTTTGAGGTAGTGGTTGATCCACTTGTACATCTTCCCACAGACATCACTTCTTCTTAGCTTGACTCTAAGTACACTATAGTCCATTAACGTAGAATTAGAACAATAAGTCCAGATTAACTTTGAACGCCTCTCTTATTTATATATATATATATATGTGCGCGTCCATACGTTTGTTAAGAATAGACTGAATTGCACCTGGTAGATTCGTGGATGCCCAATTCCGATTAGTAAATAATAACATATGTATTATTTCCGTAACTCTCTGGCTGTACACATTCAAATGCTGTCCTCTAATGAGCTCCTCTCTTTGGGCGAATTATTTCAAAGCATTGCAATCGGCACTTCGCTGTGTCATCGATTGTAGTGTCTTTATCGAAGAGACAATCATTGATCCTCTTCAAATGTCACTTCTAGTCATTGTCAGTATTCCTAATGCGGGTGTGCATATGGTGTGCATGTGCTCTATAATATCCGTAAACACCGGCACGACAAGGATTACATACGATCCAGAGTTCACTCTTCCTATAACCATATCATCATCATAAATGTTCTATATGTGCGATATACGGCACATAAGACATAAACCAGTGCTCTTCAGTTTGATCTGTGGGACATCACTATTTTCAGTTCATGAATGCTGTTCAAGCCCATAGCAGAGCCCTCTCTGATGATTAACATTTAACATCTTTTCCCATGTTTATGCTATTTTCCAGCATTCACATCCATATGTGAGTATTGCCAATACGTCGGAGTTAAACAGCCTGAGCTTTGTGGGCTCAGTGATTTTGATTCCCAGATGTTCGTTAATTGGTTAAAGGCACCTACGGTTAGAGCGATGCAATTGAAAATTTCGTTTGATGTTTCTCCATCTTAAGTCATTTTGCATTCCAGATAGTTGAAACGTTCAATTGTTTATACCTCTCCATGTAACTGCATAATAGCAGGCGACATTCATGACCTTGGTCTTGGAGGCATTGGTTTTGAGTCCTATCTGTTTCTATCCCCATAACTAGACTTTATGTTTCTCCCGTCACAGGAATTGAGAACCAACAACGATTGCTGCACTCGTTAACGAGTTATCCCATAGTCTCCATAGAACAAAGTTCTGCCTCGATCTTCACTCTCATACTAGAGGCAGCTGTCATGTATGCACCAAGCCAGCGACTCGTATCTAACTGCCTGAAACAGGCCCGGCAAACCAGTGCTGGTCAAGACACTATTCCATCTATAAGCGGCGTTCCTGAAAACATAATGAACTACTGTAGTCAAAGAGGATAGGGATCGCAGTGTGAAGGAAACCACGATGGATGAACTACTGTAGTCTCAGGGGATAGGGATCGCAGTGTGAAGGCAACCACGATGAATGAACTACTGTAGTCTAAGAGGATAGGGATCGCAGTGTGACGGCAACCACGATGGATGAACTACTGTAGTCTCAGGGGATAGGGATCGCAGTGTGAAGGAAACCACGATGGATGAACTACTGTAGTCTCAGGGGATAGGGATCGCAGTGTGAAGGCAACCACGATGAATGAACTACTGTAGTCAAAGAGGATAGGGATCGCAGTGTGAAGGAAACCACGATGGATGAACTACTGTAGTCTCAGTGGATAGGGATCGCAGTGTGAAGGCAACCACGATGAATGAACTACTGTAGTCTAAGAGGATAGGGATCGCAGTGTGACGGCAACCACGATGGATGAACTACTGTAGTCTCAGGGGATAGGGATCGCAGTGTGAAGGCATCCACGATTGACGAACTACTGTAGTCTAACTAAGAGGATATGGTTCGCAGTGTGAACGCAACCACGATGGATGAGCTACTGTAGTCTACCTAAGAGGATAGGGATCCCAGTGTGAAGGAAACCACTATAGATGAACAACTTTAGTCTAACTCCTTAGTAGTAGAAACCCACCATCTGTTCTAGCAAAAACACGGAATGATAGTTTTCGGAAAAGTAACCAATTTCTTTTCTCGTTGCCTTACCTTACCAAATCATAAAAGGCTGGTACCCATTCACAGCTGGGTGGACTGAACTGTACCAGGACAGTTCTTTTGTTTTCCTTCCTCGCTTGTTCTCATACTCCCACTTTCAAGCCTTAGATATGACTTGGCAAGTTTCAGGGTGTAGTACGGAGAACGGAATGCTTTGTTGTAGCTTAGTTCTGGACTGCCATTTTTGCGTTACGGTCCAACACATCCGACTTCAGCATGGTATTTTCAGATACAGTGTTAGTCTTTCATTTTCGATTTCTTCTTCTTGACCGGTCTGCCAAATTGCAGCCTGCTATCCAGGATCATGGCGTGGAGGTGCAGAAGGGTCTTGGCAGCTCTGGTTCCATGTCCATGACGCTGGCAGTCAACGGCTCATGTGCTGCTCAGCATCTTGATCCGCACCGGGACAGTTAAACATACAAGGAATAAAAACCCAAGCCCAAACGCGATAATCCTTAAAAACAGGCTGCAACATGGCAGACTGGCTAATGAGAAGAGATCCAAAAGCAATGACAATACCATGTACTAAAAATGTCAGCTGAAGTCTGATGTGTCGGACCGAAAGGTGCAAATATCGCAGTCAAGCTGTAACGTACGCACAACACATTCCGTTCTCCAGACAACATCCTGCTACTTGCAAAGTCCGTTACCGTGCTTGGTAGCAGTAGATTGAGAGCGAACGAAGTAGAAGCAGAAGAACTCGCTATGTCAACTGACAGTGTGACCCGCTATGTCAACTGACAGTGTGACCCGCTATGTCAACTGACAGTGTGACCCGCTATGTCAACTGACAGTGTGACCCGCTATGTCAACTGACAGTGGGACCCGCTATGTCAACTGACAGTGTGACCCGCTACGTCAACTGACAGTGTGACCCGCTACGTCAACTGACAGTGTGACCCGAAGAAAACAATTACCATGCTTACCATTGGATAATACTATCATTAACCTTGAACTTGCTTCCAACTATATTTCACACTTATTTCCTTGTTTGGCTTGGCTTGGCTTCGTTCATTCTCAATCTCCCACTACCAAACACAGAAAGGGCTTAAGTAGCAGAATGTAGTCCAGAGAACGGAATGCGTTGTATCGTAGTTTACAGCTTGACTGCGATATCTGTACCTTTCCGTCCAAAACATCCGACTTCAGCAAGCATTTTTTTAGTACCGGGTTAGCATTCCCTCTTCGATCCCTTCTTCTTAGCCAGTCCTCACTGCTGCAGCCTGTTACCCAGGATCATCGCGTAGAGGTGTAGAGGGTCTTGGCAGCTTTGGTTCGCTGACTACTGCAGCTCAGCATCTTGATCTCATTTCCTTGTTTAATTATACATATTGATTCAACATTATTACAAAGTTTCACAATGTTTTAATAAAAACTAATGAAGTTAGACATTTTATTATACGTTTTATGGTTTTGTGTGTATTGGGGGAATTCAGTGGCAAAGTGGTTAAGCCCTCGGTATCTCGTAGTCGCCCTCTAGTTGTCTTGTCCTTGACTTGCCACTGGGGTCGGGCGCCTTGATACAAGAGCGTGAGGATAAAAAGTAACGCAGTTAATCATTACTAAACTTAGCGGTAGCAAAATAAAGTATGCCATCATCGTCTACGATGGACGGCGGCTTTTGCCTTTTGTGTATGGATTACCCTTTATTTTTAACTTGTCAAACAGGTACATCCTGGATGGGAGATCGCTAATGTCAAAGTAACAGAGTGAACTGATTGTGTCATTATTTATGCAAGCTAGGGTATCTGGTAAACGTAAATGTCTTCCAACAAGACACAATTTGTGAGCTCGACATAGAAGTGTCGCTTCTCTGATTACCAAGTCTTCAAGTGTCGTGGTAAAGCTAACATGAATACCATCTAGCTAAGCCACATAGGTAGTTTGACAGTGTAGCTGGCAGTTAATCTGGTAAGACTCTTCAACCGTTTTCTGTTATGTTATTTGAAGTTTGTTTGTACTGTTTAATGCATTTATTTTCATTTTGTGTGGGCGATGCTGTTGTAAGCTATCCGTGTTCTTCTTCCCCTTCTTCTTCTTGTTTCTTCTTCTTCTTCAGTTTCTTCTTCTTCTACTTCTTGACTGCGATTTTTGCACATGTCGGTCCTACACATCCGACTTCAGCAAGCATTTTTTGAGCACCTGGTTAACTTTTTCTCTAAGATCCCAGGTCCTTATCCAGTCTGCTCTGCTGCAGTCTGTTATCCAGGATAACCGCGAGGTGGTGTAGAAGGGTATTGTCAGCTTTGGTTCGCTGGATCTGACTCTAGCAGTTAGCTTTGGTTGGCTGGATCTAACGCTAGCAGTCAACTATGGGTCGCTGGCCGCTGTACCTCATGCATCTCAGTTTTGATTTTCACCTCGTTAGCCAGACTACTGTGTCCACGTGATAAGGGTCTAGCTCAGTATGTTTGACTCGACGCTGTTGTTAGTTTTCTATGCCTTTTCGTTTTCCTGTAAGTACATATCCTAACTTAATGCCAGTGCTATTCAAATCGCCAGTGGACATGATTGGATACAAGCTTCCTGAAAGGGAGCCATATGTTGTGTTTGCGCATTGCTTTATTTGGAACGGAACATCTGCAATGTCAAGGCGCATGCGTACCGAGGTTAGGAAACCAACAATAACCATACTATTTCTTCTTCTTCTTCTTTGTTCACCCTCAGATCAAGCTGCCGGTTCCCTAATTAAGGACACCATTGTTTGTAAGGCTGTTTAATCTCCGTACAGCGTGTGTCTCCTATCTGTCTCGCGAGGCCAGTAGTGTTCTCTCTTTTCCTGTGTGAGCGTGCAGCTTTGCAGGATTTGTTCCACGGTCATGATCTGCTCCACACATGGGCACCTGTTATCTGTCCCAATCCTCATTTTGTTGTAAAGATGACCCTTGAGTCTGGTATGCCCAGTTCTCAGTCTAAAGATGATGACTTGCTCCTCTCTAGTTGTTAAAGTAGATGTCTTCTTTTCCGAAGTCGGGGTGCTGATCAGTCTATTTTACCCTGAAGTTGGCTTTAAATATGATCTTAACCTCATTATATGTGATACTCAGGTATGTGTGATGGGAATGCTCCTCCACACTTTGTTAGTTTGTCTACAGCTTCATTGCTTTCAATATTGCAGTAGGATGAGAACCACTGTATGACTAACCTTGGGTTTCTGCTGAGAGCTGTGTCAGAAAAAACATACATTGCTAATCACACTATTGACAATGCTATCTCTCGTAGGAAAGCTTTGCTTCAAGCGCATCAAACCGATTATTTAGCTGATAACTAGCGTCAAGACCAGGGTTGTCATCTTAAATAGTATGGTTATCCCAGTAGTATGGTAAATGGATTTGAGGTTTGGAGCTTACGCAAATTAGAAACATATAAGCTCCGTGAAACCGAAAGAGCAAAGGAACGAAATATCCTAAATATCTCAATGTGAGACCAAATCAGAAACATATAAGCTCCGTGAAACCGAAAGAGCAAAGGAGCGAAATATCCTAAATATCTCATTGTGAGACCAAATCAGAAACATATACGTTCCATGAAACCGAAAGGGCAATGGAGAGAATAATCCTAAATATCTAAATTGTGAGACCAAATCAGAAATACCAACTTCAGCTACCAAACAGTTACTGGATGTCGTCGACTCTGCATGCGAAGGTAGTCCGCATTATTGACAATAGACGGGAGGAGAGCGTGCCTTTTTGATGACCATAATCACAACTATAACCATCTGCGTGGCAGCCAACCAACGAGATGGAGCGATGCTCTGCGCCCCGCCTTTTGGACCACTATGGGACCTCAGGTAATCTTACCATATTGAATACAATGATTGAAGTATTCACGTAAGATGTTTCCATGAGTAGCAGGTCACTGTGACCGTATTCAATATTTTTCTTATGGGCTCCACATGGCTTGTAAAGTTCATCATCTAAATCAGGAAATAATGAGAATAAATTTCAGCCATGGTTAAATATTTGTGTGGCAGCTACTGAAGCAAGTTATACTCAATTGTGTGTGTAGTTAATACGCTTGAGCTTTGACCAAAGACTGCAGGAAAACAGCAATGTCCTTCAGCGTGTAGTCAGCATTTGGATACGGTCCGTATTATGTAGCGTCCTTAATTTTAAAATTACATTGAAATCTCGGGATCAAGTCGTTGTTATAACCAACTTGGTTTCCATAACACATACTTTTCTAAAATGTAGTTTGTGTTATTAGAGGATCATGAACCTCAACTGATTGATTAGTGTTGTCCAGGGAATTAAAGGACGATGGCTCAACATTACGTCCATGAATACTGATCTCCACATCTTCCTGTCACAGGTGCAGTTAGACCCTGTGGTCGAGAGGTAAGACACTCGCCTCTCTTCGCGATTAACGGAAAAGGTGGGCGATGGAATAAGGTTCCAGCGACCCCTAGTCTGAAGGGAGGTGGGACCAGAATGCCTGCATCCTGAGTTATCTGCCGTTGTATCGGTTTCTGTCTTTCCACTGGTTGAAGGTAGGTCAGAACAATAGAGTGAGATTGATGATCGCGCAGTTGCTCACTATAATCCAAACATACCAGAAGTTACATCATCAAAGACAAAAACCGTCTTATGATGTCGCTATCGTCGCTCGCGAGGGACAACTAACTTAGTTCCCCAGTTGATCGTCTTCAGTGCAGTTACTACTAAACTATCATACACCTTATTTCATTCGTATCCACTGTCTTTTCATGTGAGCAATACCCGGTTCTTTGATAAACACAATTCAGGTCATGGAATGACTTCGTTAATTCGCAATACACATGATAGCTGGCAAGGTTTTTGTGAAATACTGTTTTAAAGAGAACAGTTACAAACGTGCATGCTATTAAAACATGAGGGTTTATACCGAGCTGTCCAAATAAAAACGACAAACTAATGAAGTCGTACTCTCTTTCGCTGTGTTTTTTTAAAAAAAGGTATATCTTCAAGTGAAGTCCAGTTCTCTGGATAAAGGTTGCTGTAGTGACGATTTCTTTAAGGTTTCCAAACAGCTTTGTGTTGAGATTGGTCTCCGTGGGCAAGTACACAATATGCAATTGTTGAAGTCTATAACCGTCTTACAGGATATGGTTGGCTGACTGTCGGCGCGTACACATGAAATACAGGGCAGATTTAAACATGTGTAAGTGTCTATTCAATCTATTATGTCCCGTTCTCGTGTAGAACGGGATCACCTGCCACGTTCGATAAAGGTAGTGGTAGTAGTCTATTGTTTTGTTGACTTTCTTTGGGTCATGGATTAAGGTCTTCTTTTCCTGGACTGGAATTATTTTGTATTTTGTTTTGGTATTGCTTTTCATTTCACTAACTGTCTCATCTCTCGTTTCCTGATAAGCATAATGTAATTGTTTTGTTGTTAGTTCGCGTAATTCTTTATTAATCACTGCCATTTTATTGTCATTGAGATCTTTGCAGAACTGACATTGCATCTGTTGGTAATACAACCTGCTGAAATAGGATTGCTGTGCCGTTTTGTTATTTCTGCATCAATACTAAGGGATTGTACATCAGCAAAGTAGTTCAAATAAAATGTTCCAGTAGGAAATCAAAAAGGTTGACCGTTTTAAATATCTGGGTTCGATTGTCAGTGATGAAGGACCAAAATCTGAGGTGGTGGCCAGAATAGCACAGACAATAGCGGCGCTTGCACATCTTAACAAAATCTGGCAAGATAAACGGTTAGCACTATGCACGAAAATCAGATTAATGAGTACATTGGTCCTGTCAATATTCCTCTATGCTTGTGAGACATGGACAGTTACAGCTGACCTTCATCGAATGATACAGGCCTTAAAGATGAGATGTTTCCGAAGACTTCTAAACGTCACGTACAAAAATCGATTTACAAATGAGGAAATACGAGATAGAATTACAACAGCAATAAGGCCTTTTGAAGACCTCTTGGCAACTGTCAAATAAAGGAAACTCGTTTGGTACGGTCATATATCGAAATCAAATGGTCTTGCAAATACGATTCTGCACGGGAAGGTGAAAGGCAGACGACGAAGAGGCCGTCCCAAAAAGAGGTGGGATGACAACATTAAAGAATGGACCAATCTCCGACCAGAAGCGGCACAGACAGCGGCCTCTGACAGAGAAGGGTGGCGTGGGATTGTGAGGATGTCTTCATGTGTGCCCCAATGACTCCACTGGTTACGGGATGACTTGACCTCACTGAACTAGTGGTTTCGTTTTATTGATCCGGGTAGGCAGCATATATGTATGCGCTTCTATTCCTGCCTGTTTTGATTGCTCATCAATCAGTATATACGTGGGCCATGCTTCCTTGACTACAGTTCTTCAATCAAGTCGCATGCCGCTGTTTCACGCTTAAATAGTACCGGAAGGTATAGACACCGCAGTGGTTCGACGGGGTCATTGTGGGGCAAGGACAAGAAAGCATGACATAAGAGGCGACTAACTGTGTGAAATGGCATACAACTGAAATGGTTCGGTGGTTTGTTTAGAACAGCACAGATGACACTTTAACAGGCTGCGGGTCTAGTTTTCTCTAATGTTTGAGTCTATTTAAGTTGAACATCGGTTAACAACCGCCCGCGGCACATGTGACAACGCAGCGACGTATTAAACTGCTCAAGCCTAGCCCGCTAATTAGGAAATCCTCCGCCCGGCTTCACCCGCCTTACGAGAGAGCTGAGACTTGCACAAGGGCATCCGCCTCTGTGGGAGTACAGGTCGATTAAGACTAAGGTACACACCCACACACACACCCACACACACACAATGACGATGCCGTATTAACAGGGGCTGCTGTCTGGAGAGGAGAACGTGTGCGAACACCCTGCCGGAGACTGACAGTAGGTTTAATTAAATGCGCTGATATTCTTGTGTGCATATAATATGGCTACAACTGCAGGTTGAGCCTGAAAGAGTCATCAAATAGTATCTCGCTTGGAAACGCTTAGTCACAGAATGATTTTATCTCGGAACAGAGTAACAAAGAACTATGTTTGTACGAGGCGTGTTTAAATGAAACCGGATCAAACTGCACCAAGTGATCATACGTGCGATGCGCATTAGAACGTCACTTCCGGTGTAAACAGCACATACCAACCGTCAAGGTTGTAAAATTTCATTATCCCCCGACTCATAGTTTTCTCAGAAGACCGTTCAAAAACATGGCGGAGGTGTTACGGAATCCATTCAGAGTTGATCAGCGAGCGATGATTCGGTTTTTAACAGCCAGCGGATGTCGACAAGTTGACATTCAGCGCAGCATGCAGGCAGTGTATTGTGACATATGTGTGTCGAAGACAACAGTGAAGAACTGGACAACGAAGTTTAAGGAGGAAGTAAATGTACCCCATGACAACAACTATCGAAGATTATTTCCATCAACCACCCCTCCCTAACCCCGCTCCCCACCCCGCATCGTTGCCATTTATAAGTAACATTAAATCGCCCATTTCGTAAACATACACACACGCATACATACACATACATACATACATACATACACACACAAACGTACATACATACATACAAACATATATACATACTTACAAACAAACACATACACACACATACATACATACACACACACATACATACATATATACACACACATACATACATATACACACACACACTTACACACACATACATATATGGATACGTACATACACACATATACAAAATGCATATATGCACATATATGTATACATACACAAACATATATGCCTATACATACACACATACAAACATATAAACATACAATCACATCCATACACGCATAGCCCCCCCTCCCCCAACAACAACAAAAGACACACACAAGTACACACATACAAACATATATACATGCGTATAAAAACACACACGCGCATACAAATGAGGCTCTTGAAATTTAGGACCATTTTCCATAGCTGCTCGCATTAGATTTGTATTTTATTTACGTTCTATTCCCCTGCTCCAAGCTTTGTATGCCCGCCCGCCCCCGCCCCCCCCCCCCCCCCCCATTTCTCTTCACAGCATAGATAAATATTGCATATTAAACAAAATCGTCGGTTGAATTGACTGGGTTACAATATGAGACATGACAGTCTTTTACAGAAGATACTAGAGGGCAAGATTCACGGGAAGACAGGACCGTGGCGTCCAAGAGTCAATTTTAGATCACAGGCATGCAGGGACATTAAAGTACGAACTTATGCTGAAATGAAGAGAGCTGCAGAGGATAGGGTCAAATGGAGGGACATACTCAGACAACCTTACAACCAGAGGATAGGGTCAAATGGAGAGACATACTCAGACAACCTTACAACCAGAGGATAGGGTCAAATGGAGAGACATACTCAGACAACCTGACAACCAGAGGATACGGTCAAATGGAGAGACATACTCAAACAACCTTACAACCAGAGGATAGGGTCAAATGGAGAGACATACTCAAACAACCTTACAACCAGAGGATAGGGTAAAATGGAGAGACATACTCAAACAACCTTACAACCAGAGGATAGGGTCAAATGGAGAGACACACTCAAACAACCTTACAACCAGGACCGAGCAAACAGATAATGATGGACGCCTACCTGATTTCATTATTATGTTGTCTGATTTCTTCACCAAGATGAGTCGGTTCACTCTGCGCTTTAAATGTGTGTTTTACTGCTATATAACAAACAGGAAGTTGTGGGGATCATTCTCTGCAAACCCTTGTCGGAATCCTGTGTGGTTATGATATATATAAATATATGTTGTCGTTGAATGTTCACATTGAATAGGTTTACTCTTCTGTGCGCTCTGAGGTGGCGTGTTGTAGTATCTATCCTCCTCACATTCCCAGCGTGATAAGGGTAAACAGAGGCCCTCCATACTGGCGTTCTATGCTTGGCTTAATCTGCCTATCGGTTCACCTATTGGTTCACATTTTGTTAGCCAGACTGCCTGAAAACAGCAAATTTCTTGGGAGCTTTATTTGGGAAAGTGGTGTGGTCTTATTTAGTATTTTGCACACACAGAGCCAGACACGCACAGACACACACATACACACAGACATACACAGAGATGCACACAGACATACACCCACACCAAACCACACAGACACACATACATTCACACACACATACACACATACAATGCACACACATATACACACACGCAATTATACACACACACACACACACACACACATATATATGTATACATAAATGAGTATATATGATTAGCATTCACAACACTTACCTTTGGGAAATGTCATTAGCGAAGGATGCAGTTGCCCACACAAACAAGGTAGACCATCTCTTTGCTGTACACCTGCTTCGTAGAGCTTGGCTACGTGTCTTATAAACCCGTAATAGGAAAAGACCATGGGGGAGGCCACCGATGCAATAGGCCGATTTCCTCGATACTAAAAAACGGAAAAACTTATTATCCACTTGTCTACATTGGCCCAAGACTAAAGACAACGCTAATCGCTGATGTGTTAATAATAATCATTCGTCTACCGTCGTTGGAGAAGACGTTAAGATAATCCCATGTTACATCGCTTTCTTGAGTATGTCAGTTCGCTGGTAACAGACTAAGTCAATGCACGCGCGGAAAGTTCTGGAAAACATAGTCCACAGCTGCCTCTGATATTCCCTCTGCTCTAGACTTGCTGATTGTACGTCTTACCTGTGCTACCTGAACACAGAGTCCTTCGCTGATTTCACGTCTTATCTGGGCTACCTGAACACAGAGTCCTTCGCTGATTTCACGTCTTATCTGGGCTACCTAAACACAGGGTCGTTCGCTGATTTCACGTCTTATCTGGGCTACCTGAACACAGAGTCCTTCGCTGATTTCACGTCTTATCTGGGCTACCTAAACACAGGGTCGTTCGCTGATTTCAACGTTGTTTTTGACCACACTCTTCCAAGCTGAACGATTTTGAGCCAGGTTTTCCAAAGGCTAATCTCTTTTTGACAGCAATGAATGGACTCATTAAGACCGCCCTTAAAACCCCTTTTTTTGGACGTCCCTTTGGTCGTTCTTCTTCACTGCAGTAACTATTTTAGTCCTGTTGATTGTGTGAATACCAACAACGAGTAAGTTCACTTCTGTGTACATTTTTGTGAACGTTTATTGGCTGGTTGCTGTAGCTTTCCTGACATCACACGCGTGCTGATTAAGGTCATCCAGGCGGGTGTGCATAACTGCGAATTGCTCACTACTGTGGGGATCATGTCGATCCACACCTCGTAAGCCACACTAACTAGAAGAACAATCCGTTTCTAGGATGGACTGTAAGGAAGTCGAGGTGGGGGTCTTGGTCAGTATATTTTGCCTGACCAGATGTTAGTATTCCTCATCTCTCAATTCACTATACAGAAACCTCTTTGGAAGTTTTTCGCTTGACATTTGAGCTTGGAGTCCAGCATTTTTTCAGTTGAGCTATTTTTTTCTAAAAGTGCATGAATACCTGACATGTTGGCTCTGGATCACACTTCATTATCTGTGATATGGCCCCGGCAAAGGATTTTAAATATATCTATCTATCTATCTATCTATCTATCTATCTATCTATCTATCTATCTATCTATCTATCTATCTATCTATCTATCTATCTATCTATCTATCTATCTATCTATCTATCTATATATCCATCTATCTTTCTATCTATCTATCTATCTATCTATCTATCCATCTATCTATCTATCTATCTATCTATCTATTTCTCTATCTAAATATCTTTCTATCTATCTATCTATATATCTATTTTCAGTCCACTTATGTCGTTAGACATCGTGGGGAGGTGCGACCTCATCTCATATTTTTTTGGGGCAGGTGAAAATCCACTGGCGACTTGCCAGTTCAATCCTAACATCTGTTAGCCCCTGGAATATACGATCGCCTATCTTTTGAGACTAGAGGAAGTGGAAGCGTAAATTAGAGCAAAGTAGACCCGCAGCCTGTCAGGCGTCATCTAAGGCGCTCCGCCAACCACAAAACCAGGACCTGTTGTTATGGTCAAACAGTATATTTCTCAGACAATTCATCTGGAAATTATTCAGCCTCCTGGGGTCACCAGCGTAGACAGCCCAGCTCTCAAATGCGTACAGCTTGGTGACGAGAATATTAGCACATTACCCTTTCAGCTTAGTCGTTATGCGGATTCCTCGACGTACCCAAACTGCTGAGCGCATTAGACCAACAGCTGTGCTGGTCTTTGGTATTCTAATAGCCACTTCATCAGCAATAGTCACTGATCTCGGCAGCGTGCTTTTGTATGCGTATATATATATGAGCACAAATTATTGGTCTTTTGGAGTATAGCTACATAGCCCCACAGGTTAGAGTTTTTCCATACCCGACAAAGAGTCATATCTTCAAATCGCAGTTGCTGGATCGAACAAACATGACACGACTTAACATACTGTTTCTGGTCCTGTATTTTTACCATTGTTAACGATTTTTATTAATGGGGAAACAGTACAATAGCAAGATGAGACTCTTCAGTTCGTCAGGAATGTGTCTGGGTGCCATTATATTTGACCTATCACTCCAGGTCGTAAAACATAGAGCCAGCACTGTGGCTGGTGCACCATAACCGGCTCTTAAGGGATCCTAAAACCATCTGTTTGTTGAGTAGTTGAAGTAATAAGGGTTTTAACATTGGGAGGTTCATATCATCATTCACAACCCTCTCTAGTCATCTACTACGATATACCAGGAAGAAAAAACATGGGTTATTTTATGATTCATCTGTAACCATTTTGGAGTTCAAGCCATTCTTTTGAGGCGATTCTGTTGAGGGCAGACCAGCAGCGAGAGCAGGAGGCGGTAATGTTGATTGTCCTCTGCTAAATAATGTCACAATCTATGCTGAATGTGAAGAGTCCACAGAGGCCACTCAATGATGAGGCATTGTTTTCATTAGATGTGGCTGGTCTGGACTAACACAGGAACAAAAAGAAAATAATTTTAAAGACAGCCCATAGCATTCACAAAAAATTGTTGAGTTTGGATCAGCCTTCTTAGTTTAACAGTTAATAGTCGCGCGTAACAAGTAAAGATGAGGACATAATCTTACTTCTGCAACGAGGTGTGTTCTCATATGAATGTAAAGACCGATCCTGGCACTGAAGACTCTGCTGCGCTCGGGGCACACATGTGAGAAGTGAAATTGTCGTGCTTTCAGTAAATTTTGGGTGGCTCGCCTTCTCCGAACCTCTGCGATAGAGTTTCGCTCTGCGTTCTGAGCCTATTGTGTGATGCTAGTGGGCCAGGTAGGAATATTAATACTATGTAATAATAATAATGTTCGCTTAGGCACCAAATGGCACGTTGCGTCGATCGACCACTGCCATTACCACGAACTGCAGCAATTAAAATGACACTCGAATGAATGCTTCATCCTGGTAATGTCAGATTAGATATCACTCGATCAGCCCTGGAGAAAATTGACCAACTAGGAACGCAGCTCCTTGAACGCGCATATTACAGTCCCTATACGAGTAATTGAGACGCTAGTCTGGTCAGACACAACAAAACTGACTCAGAAGTCGTGTCAGGGTCAGGCACAATATACTGACCACGACAACGATCTCTCGTCCATGTAGCTTTCTATAGAAACGGGCAGTACTCAAGGCAGTCTGGCTGACGAGATATGGATCGGCGTAGTAGTGATTGTCACGCAGATGAAGCCAATCGTAGCACAAAAAAGACTGTAGGACCGTGGTCCACCTTCATCAGCAATATCGAGATCTGAGGGAATCTAATACTACCAGCGATTTTCATTCCGCGCAACAAAGTCAACAAACTCATTATGGACATTAAACAACAACAACTTAACCGGGAGCGATTTCCACATTTTTTGGTGCTCTGAAAGTCCACTGTACTCTCCTCTCCATCTCTCTCTCCCTCTCCATTTCTCTATCTCTCTCTCCTCTTCATCTCTCTCTCCTCTCCATCTCTCTCCCTCTCATTTTCTCTCTCTCTTCATCTCTATCTCTCTCCCTCTCACTCCCTCTCTCTCTGTCCCTCTCTCCTTCTCTTTCTATCTCTCCCACACTCTCTCCATCTCTCTCTGTTTATCTCCTATATAAATAATTTATTTATACGATCTCATACTTTCTTTAAATTTACATCATGTCCATTTTTTTCACAGATAATAATAGTGATCACTGCTGTTTGAAATTTATATTGCTAGCTATTCAGTGCATTAAGAACGCTCTCCTTTTCTCCTCTCTTTGTTTTTTTTACAAAAGGGACCAGATTCGTGACACGATCTTTACAGTTTGCATAGGACGAAACAGAAATGTGTAAAATATCAGAGGCGGCGCAGCAAAACTGACAATGAAAGGTAAACACTGACAGACACACAATTTGTGGGAGTTTTACGTGGAATGATGAGACACAACGAGCCGCGTACGTTAGGTTATGATATGTTAGGAAGAGTCGACATCACAGTACTGCGATGTTCCGTTAAGGGTGATTGCGCTCGTGGCAGGATCAGACACAACATACTGAAAAAAATGCAATGCCACACGTTCATACTGTGTCCGTTGACACATACTGTGTTACAGCAACCTGGTCTAACAGGTGAGAATTGTCACTTACCTAACATCCACACATTGTCATTTGAAAAAGAAAGTGTTACAGCAGCCGGGTCTAAGAGATGGGGATTGTCACTTACCTAATAGCCACACCTTGCCAGTTGAAACAGACTGTGCTGTAATGTTACAGTAGCCTGGTCTAAGAGGTGGGGATTGTCACTTACCTAATGGCAACACCGTTTCCGTTGAAACATACTGTTTTACAGCAACCGGGTCCACGTGGTGATGATTGTCATTTCGATCCTCATAGCAGTGAGTTTGCTCAGTAGCATAACATTGCACTACAGCCAGAAGCGCTCAGGCCCACCGTCTTCATGTCTGTTCTGAGTCATTGCAACTCGCTGTCAAAGAAGAGGTGACGAACTCATCGCGAGTGATATTGAAACACATTTATGTATGCGACGAGGGATATCGATACTGGTGGTTCATGAGGACGCTGAAAGTACACACTGTTGTTCTGTCCTTCCGTGCTAATGTGATTGCTCTTTCTCCTTTGGAGTTGAACTATTCTGTCTGCAGATTGATGATTTGTCGATTACACAAAACTATGCAAATGTGTCTCATCCAAAGCAGAGGTGAATATCTATTGAGGTCAGATTTACATAAAATTCTAGAGTGGTTTGAGAACTGGCAGATATAATTGTTTGTAGATAAATATACAATCATCCACATGGGTAGATCCAATATGAAATATAATTACAGGGTGGTAGAGAACAATATTAGGAAGCTAGAAAAGGAAAAGCACCTAGGGGTTTTGATAGATCATACAAGTAAGGTGAGTGTGAGCAAGTCCAGGTAGCAGTGAATAAGGCAAATGATAAAGATATCATACAAATAAATATTAAACACAGAACTATTGAAGTGATAGACAAACTGTATAAAGAATTAGTTAGACCTAGAGTGTAGTATTTGGTAAAAGGGGTAGCATCCATATCGCAGAGGGAATATAAACATGCTGGGAGGAATACAAAGAAGAGCGAGAAAACTGAAAGCGAGATTCCGGATTTTAGTTATAAGAAAAGACTACGAAAACCGGCCAGTGTCTAGAAAAGAGAACATTTCCAGGTGATTTAATACAGATTTATAAGCTAATCAAGGGAAAGTATACATTAGACTACGACGCGTTTTTTTCAAAGTATAGCGGCTTACAAGAGCCAGAACGCACATATACAATTTAATTAAAGAAGTGTCAAGATTAGATTAGTAAACATATTATGTTCCTCACAGAGAAGTAAATTCTTGGAATGAATCGCCTCAGGAAACTGTGTGGTCAGGGTCAGTTAATGAATTATAGACAGACTAGATATAGGTAGTTATTTTTAGATCAAATTGAGTAGAAGAAACTGGTTGTATACAGACTCTGCAGAACCATCTAAACCAGTATAAAGAACTTAAGTTAAATTATCTCGTGAAAAGAATACTGACATCTGCTCTGAGTTAGTGAAAGAGAAGGATGAATTATGAAGGCAGCCGGTCACGCTATGTCGCCAGGTGCACGACCTAAAATAGGGAAGTTTCGAACAATTCATCCTCTCCACTACACAGTGTTGGGTGTAGAAGAGCATTTATCTTCTAAACAGCAAGTAACAAAATGTAAATACTGGCTAAAATACTATGCTAGTAACAAAATGTAAATACTGGCTAAAATACGATGCTAGTAACAAAATGTAAATACTGGCTAAAATACTATGCTAGTAACAAAATGTAAATACTGGCTAAAATACTATGCTAGTAACAAAATGTAAATACTGGCTAAAATACGACGCTAGTAACAAAATGTAAATACTGGCTAAAATACTATGTTAGTAACAAAATGTAAATACTGGCTAAAATACGATGCTAGTAACAAAATGTAAATACTGGCTAAAATACTATGCTAGTAACAAAATGTAAATACTGGCTAAAATACGATGCTAGTAACAAAATGTAAATACTGGCTAAAATAATATGCTAGTAACAAAATGTAAATACGGGCTAAAATACTATGCTAGTAACAAAATGTAAATACTGGCTAAAATACTATGCTAGTAACAAAATGTAAATACTGGCTAAAATACGATGCTAGTAACAAAATGTAAATACTGGCTAAAATACTATGCTAGTAACAAAATGTAAATACTGGCTAAAATACTATGCTAGTAACAAAATGTAAAAACTGGCTAAAAAACTATGCTAGTAACAAAATGTAAATACTGGCTAAAATACGATGCTAGTAACAAAATGTAAATACTGGCTAAAATACTATGCTAGTAACAAAATGTAAATACTGGCTAAAATACGATGCACGGATGGTTGGCATGCCATCTAAATGTCTACATAAATTCTAAATCTTATTCCTCTTCTGTACTGTTTTCCTCTGTACTGTTTTGTGTTTAGTGTGCCACGACTGTTGAGTAGGTTGTGGTAGTTTCGATGCTGAAGTTTCCGTTTATACATGGCGATAGAGTTGTCAAGACAACCAAGGCGTTCTATTCGGTAGCTTGTGGGTAAAAACGTGTGATACCAGTAGGCCCATTGTTAGCCTAGTGATGTTGTATCAATAGTAATAGTAGAAGTAATAGTAATAACAGTGCTAGCATTGGTATTTGTAGAAGTAGTATCATTAGCAGTACCTGTCTAGCCATTCTGAAAACGCTCCACAGCGAGGTGCTGGTAGTCGCCTTGCTACCCGATAACCAGTCAGTGGCTCTTCCGCACAGTCCGCCCAAATCCAGTCTTCACATGCTTAAGTAGACAAGCCCTATATCGCCGTAGGCTTATTATACCCATCGGCTACCCTCACTTGGTTTAGCCGGTCATGTTGAGACCGTTGTCTGGGGTATAGCTGCTGCCCCATGCTGGCAGTTACGTGGAGCCACAAGTGACAGTTTAGTGTTAGGTGAGGACCAATAATAGAGAAACTACCAAAGATAGGGCACGACATATTTTTCATTAGAGGTACTACCACTCCGTAACACTCCATAAGCCCCAATAGTAGTAGTAAAAGCAGTGGTAATAGTAGTAGTAGTAGTAGTAGTAGTAGTAGCAGTAGTAATAATAACAGTAGTAGCAGTAACAGTGGCAGTAGTAGTAGTTCTAGTAGTAGTGGTAGTACTAATAGTAGTAGTAGTAGTAGTAGTAATAGCAGTAGTAATAGCAAAAGTAGTGGTATATTTAGTAGTAATAATAGGAGCAGTAGTATTTGTAGTATTAATTAGTAGTGGTACCATTAGTAGTAGTAAAAGTAATTTGTAGTAGCAAAAGTAGTGATAGTAGTAGAAGCAGCAGCAGTAGAAGTAGTAGTAGTAGTAGTAGTAGTAGTAGTAGTAGTAGTAGTAGTAGTAGTAGTAATAGTAGTAGTAGTAGTAGTAGTAGCAGAAACTTTATTTGTTGTTGTAGTATTATTAGAGGTAGCATTATTAGCAGCAGTAGTAATATTCGTTGCTGTATTATTAGTGGCAATACTGTTAATTGGAGTAGCAGTATAAATTATAGTATTATTAGTTGCAATGGTAATTTTATTTGTGTTTTTAGTTAGTTGCACTTGTAGTATTGGTATTAACATTATTAGTAGTTGTATTAGTGATAATAGTATTATTACTAGACGATGTAGCAGTACTAGTGGTAACATTAATAGTTGCAGTAGTAGTATAAGATAATGACCACCGACAAAAACATGATGTTAGCATAAAATCACAGTAGGTGGTGAGGAAATAGATCAGGTCACGTATTTTGAATAACGGGGCTCCAGAATGGACAAAAATGGCGGCTGCTCGAAGGAAATCAGAAGAAGACTAGCCATGGCAATGCAGAGATTGAACAGCCTGAACAAATTATGGCAGAGCACAAACAAAATGACACATGTGAAAGTCTTGAGAGCCTGTGTTTTTCCTGTGGCAGCCAATGGCTGTGAAACATGGACGATTACCAAAACTGCTAGACAAAAAATCGAATCCTTCGAGTCAAAATGTAACAGAAAGATCCTCAGAATACCCTGGACGGAGAAAAGACAAGAGTTGAACATGGAGGAGAACTGGTTCATCAATTCCATTTTGGCAAGATAATTCAAAAATGTTGGTCACATCAAGAGACAACTGTCTTGAGAGAACAGATGTAAGGTATGGTGCCAGGAAAAAAGAGGCAGGGGTAGACAAAGAAGACGATGGAACTAAAATACCCAGGAATGCCTAGGTATGACTGTGTTAGAGGCTGGAGTTTTGTTAAGGGAAAGCATTTCTTTCAGACAGGCTGTGATGGGAGCGACGGTAGTAGTAGTAGCAGTAGTTCTGTATATCTACTTAGGACAAGAGATCACGAACTCCCATTTAATAAATCGGTAGATCACACGAAGGATAACAGCAGGCTGGGTCAGTTTCACCTGTATTAAACTAAAGCTGTTTATGTCCCTGCGAAGAAATGCTGCTTACAACGTATTCCGTCAAACACGTGAATTAATACATCTTCTTGGGCCAAGAAATTGCGAACTCTCATGACTTGCATAAAGAGATCTTCAGAAGGATAGCGGCGAGTTGGTTTAGCGTCAACCGCATCAAGGCAGTACTTCAACAGATGAAAAACAATAAAGCGAGAGCTCGCACCATTAACAGCCCGGTTATTCCAGCCATGGTGCATGATAGCGAAAAAATGACACAGCGCGGCTACAAGCCACTCAACGAGCGATGGAGCGTAGAATACTGCCACTTTTACTAAGAGACCACATCCACAACACCGCCATCAGGAGTCAAACCTGCTTATAATAAGGGGAGGGAGAGAAAGGAGGAGACGAAGGATGACCACGTAGAAGAAGGTCGGTTCCCATTCTTGATGTCCATGGCATTCTAAATTGCTAGTGGGCGGGGACGTACTCGTGAAGACGAGCGACATCTCTAAATAGGGTCAAACGGCGACGGTTTATCATGATAAGAAAGTTTTCAACAAATATTTGTTGCGGGACTTCGTTGTTTGAGTCTTAGGCATACCAGTTGATCGAGAAAATGCGCTTTTAGCTGCACATGTTGAAGGCATAAATGCACTTCTCGACGCTCCGCAAATAGTTTTAATTTCTGAATCGTGCAGCGCATAACCAAATCCATAAGCACAGCTTATGTAGATTCGCAGCTTGGTTTTCGTTGAAAGCCTATGCTTGTTTCAGAATCGATGTAGGGCGTTTATTGAGGCGGCGGCCAGCCGACTCTACGAGTGATGCTCGGGTGACTTCATGCATCGGAGTTTTTTTTGTTTAGATCATCCAGAATATAAACCGACGTAACGACAGAAGACCTTCATCGGTGACAACAAACTAAAACACCTAAGGTGTTATATTCACTACTAGCAACTGATTTGTTAAATATTGTTTTTGTCCCGATTAAGATATTTTGGTCCTAACGTTCACGTTCTTGTGCTAAAGAAGTATCTGAACCGTACTTGTCCATAGTGTTATACTAACAAGTCAGGGACTGGCGTTGAGTGCTCTTAAAATGGTGCCTAGCAAACAGTGTGAAGAGACGTTTGGGATCCAAATAATGTATGACTTATTACTTGGCACTAATTAGTGTCATATCCTTTGTCAAGTACCGTTTTATATACCTGATGATAAGACCTGGTCATGTGGGAGCACACTGAAACAAGTCAATTTTTAAAAATGTCGTTGTTCGGTACAAGTTTTTCTTTATCTTATGAAATGTTGTTTTCATTTTGAATTTACATGAGCGTATTTTTTAAAAATATAGCGGTTTATTATGAATTAAAATTGTTGGTCCTGTTATTTATAAAAAATATTTTTGTGGCATTCTTTGAATATACAAAATATTAGAGCGCATAAAGTAATTTTGGGGCGTATATAGTAATCTTTGCATAATTAAATCATGGTAAATTAAGGAATACATACTGTAATGAAAAGAATATTTCACATTTTTTGTTCTGTTTTTTGCGTTCACCTTATTTCTTTAATCCCGAAGGCGGAGTGCGTTGCACTGTAGTTTTTATTTTGCGCCCGTGGGCCCAGTGTATCCGACTTCGGCATAACATTTCTAAAGAGCAACTTAAATTCTACAATCTAGCAGCTGGCTTAACTGTTGCATTTCCTCCATGACTTTATTTGTGCATGTCATGTTGCCAGCTGTGAATAGGCGAAAATCACTCGAAATTAAATCGAAACCTGGTCACTTGCATGGGATAAAGATGTTCTGACAAATGACGCAAATTCTTCTGCTAGTGGTGGGCAAGCAGTCAACAGCAGGTATAGTTATTGGAACTGAACAAAGAATACATAGGGAAACTTGGTTTTTTGCAAGGACAAAACTGGATACGTCAAAATTTGATAGATTAACAGCTCGCACTTGAAGTGGCTGTGTACACAAGTTTAGCTCTTTAGGTTCTGAGGAAGTTGGTTAAAATATAAGAAATATGAGTTCACGCAAACGGACATTGGTCGTATCATCACTTCCATTTGATTTTATTTATAAACCAGTTTTCTTATATGCCTAGTTGTTGCACAGTTTATATATTTTATTCCTTTTCTGTCCAAGGTATTTTCAATGTCAATCTGCATTATTTTGTTTCCAAGGATGATATTTGTTTGCAGTGGTTTTCTTTAGTGCCCATGTCTCGCACCGATATGTTGCCAAAGGGAAACACGCCTTCTGATAAATATATTCTTTGTCATCTTTCTGTTGCCCTGCCTCACATTTTTAATCTGCATTAGTTTGCTTGGGGCAATTGGAAACCTTGAGTTGACTTCTACTGAACAAACCCCAAATTTTTTTAATTGCGGATCCACAATACTCGCATACTTTCACATCCGTTATTTCTACTTTATCGTTAGGGATTATTGATTTATTTACTACTTTTTCTCTTGTCATAATTTTAATTTTTTGTGTGTGTTAAAATATGGATTATAGACCTCTCTGTGTTTTTAGTTGACGTAACTAGCTTTTCCAGCCCAGTTTGTGTCGCCGGTATGATGCCTGTGTCATCCGCATGATTTCTGGAATCGGATATCCTACATTGCTGAATATATAGCATTGAGCACGCCACTCAAACCATATCCATTACAAATACAGATTTATGATTAGTTTAACAACCGGTCCTATATCTCAGGTTTTTCTGTTACTAAATAGTGGTACATCAGTCTCAAACAATCACAACAAATTCAGCTCCATATGGAGCAAGGGCGTTCAACTGAGACACACCAAGTCTTCCTTTTCTGAACCATAGGCTCGAGCTCTGTTCAAGCCTTCCCTGTGATTTTTAATATGTGTCTTGCGGTCTCTTCTTTGTGTAGTTTGGTCGATCCCTACTCCTGTTTTCACTGGAGGTGTATCTATATACGCACATATAAAACATACACATACAATATGAGGAATATCTACGAAAAATGTAGAGAGTTTAATGTAGACCTGTACACATGTTTCATTGATTACACCAAGGCCTTCGATACGGTAAAACATCAAAATCTGTGGAGAATCATGAAGGAAATGGGGTTTCCCTTGCATATAGTCCATCTCATCGAAACATTGTACCAACATCAACAAGCCACTGTTCGAGTATCTGGGCAAACATCAGATTGGTTTGCAGTACGAAAGGGAGTAAGACAGGGATGTATCCTCTCACCTTATCTATACGACATATATGCGGAATGTATAATGAAAAATGTTCGAGACGATGTGAACATTGAAAGTTTCGACCCATTTACGATTGTTGGGTACGAGATTCCAGAGTTACGATACGCAGATGACACAGTGGTACTATCAAGAAATGCAGGACTAGAGCAGCTAATTTCAGCCGTAAATGGACATAGTAAAGACACAAACTTGTTTATAGACATATATTAAACAAAAATGATGACCACCGAAAAAACACAATGTCAGCATACATTTACAGTGGGTGGTGAGGAAATAGATTAGGGCACACATTTTGAATATCTGGGCTTCAGAATTGACAAAAATGGTGACTGCTCGAAAGAAATCAGACGAAGACTATCCATGGCAATGCAGAGACTGAACAGCCTGAAGAAATTATGGCAGAATATCAACAAAATAATAAAAGTAAAAGTCTTAGCATATGTTTTTCCTGTGGCAACTTATGGCTGTGAATCATGGACGATTACCATAACTTCCAGACAAAGAATCGAATCCTTCTAGTCAATATGTTACAGAAGGATCCTCAGAATACCATGGACAGAGAAAAAGACAAATGTAGACATTCGCCAAGAGTTGAGCAGAGAGGAGAACTGGTTTGTCAATTCTATTTTGGCTAGAAAATGCAAATACTTTGGTCACATCAAGAGACACAACGGTCTCGAGAGAACAGTGATGGAAGGTTTGGTGCCAGGCAAAAGAGGAAGGGGTAGACCAAGAAGACGATGGCACCAAGATATCCAGGAATACCTGGGTATGACTGTGGGAGCGACGTACTATAAAGGACATACTACATTATGATGATGATAAAACAAACACATATACACACACCCACACACATGTATGTATATGATTTATTATATATATATATATAAATATATCATTGTCATCATCATCATCATCATGAGGTATGTCCTTTTACAGAACGTCGCTCACATCACAGCCATTCGATAGGATTCTTAATCAGCAGTCAGTCTACCCGTCTGTTCCATGTTCATGTTTTGGGAGTAATTGATGGCATTTGTCCATCTACGAGAAGGTCAGCCTCTGCCTCATCGTCCTGGAACAATGCCTGCCATAACTGCTTTTTTTCCAGTCCGTCATGGCGCTTGATGGGGCCGAAACACTTCAGTTTCCGATATATATATAAAAGGCAAAGGTAAAGGCCGTCGTCCATCGTAGACGATGATAGCATTATTTATTTTGCTAGCGCTATTTTTAGTAAGGATTAACTGCGCTACTTTTTATCCTCACTTTCACGTCTCGTGCCTCCAGTGGCAAGCCAAGGACAAGACGACTAGGGGGCGACTACGAGATGCAGTGGACTCCGCATCAAGCACCCGTGAAAAAGACGGCTGAGTCCGGGGTCGAACCCACACCACCTGTTCACGAGGCCGACAGCTTTACCACTTCGCCATAGAATCCTCATATATATATATACAATTAATCAATATTAGGATAGGAAATTCAGCAACAATGAGCCGATTAACAAAAAGGGTCTGGGAGAACAAGAAACTCACTGTTAAAACAAAAACACTTTTTTACCAGGCTTGTGTCTGCAGCACTCTTCTTTACGGCAGTGAGACATGGTCTACACACATCCACCAGTAGAGGCGGCTAAATAGATATCACATGAGGTGCCTGCGCAGAATCGTGGGCGTTGGGTGGCAAGAGAAGATCACCAACGCAGAAGTGTTAGAGAGAAGAGGCACTGTCACAATTTTTTCCATGCTTTAGTCATCAAAGGCTGGGGAAAAGGTTTCGGGGCCTGCCACTGCTTCGGTAAAGGATGTATGCAAGCGGGATATGAATGACGCAGGCATCGATTTGGAATCATGGGAACAGGGCACCATGGATCGTGTTACATGGAGGGGCAGGATTAAGCATAGAATACAGACAAAAGAGATACTGATTGCTGATAGGCTAAAGACTCAGAGTTTGAGAAGACACGCCACACCACGCGATGTTGCAAACGGTCCTGATTTTTCTTGCACACACTGTGGAAGACGCTTCTCTGCCCGGATTGGTATTACGAGTCAAATTCGTTACAGTCATAGACTGTAGTTGCATACCTTTTCAAGGCACATTTACTATCGTCTGAAAAGACGGAAAAAGCTAATGATGATAATTAAATATCTTTCCACTGATGCCTTTGAGCGCTGTGTGGAGCATAACTAGCCTGTTCTGCTCTACAAGTGTGTTTCGTCAGTCATTGTGAGACCGTGTCATATCACAATCACTCTAATGACAGGGAGCCGCGTAGCGCAGTAGTTAGCACGCTGGCTTCGCATCTGAGTGATCCTGGGTTCATTCCCCAGTTGAGGCGGTAGTGTTTTCTTCCGGGTCGAGCCAGCCTTAAATGGGTAACCGGTTCAGTCCTAGAAGTAAAAGTGGCGAGGGAGAGTAGATGGCTACCGCCTTCATATAGCCGAGCCTTTGAGATTTGAGATCGCTAACACCTCACACCCCTACGGCAGTGATGCTATGGGTTACTTTACTTTACTAATGACATTTGTCCACTTACCTGGCGGTCGCCTTCTTGCAGTATAACCATATCTATCAGCCTTGTAACTCGCATGAGATGACCGAACCGGCGTCTTTTTTGCCTTTAAATATATTCTTGAAATATATGCACAAGTCGTAGCGCCGACTATTATTCCCATGTTTAGCAGTCCGTTTTTCCTGATAACACCGATGTGCGTCGGCAAGATAATGTATTCTTGATCATCACACCTAATATGTACCTGGTCGCCCACACCTAATATGTACCTGGTCGCCCACACCGAATATTTACCTGGTCGCCCACACCGAATATTTACCTGGTCGCCCACACCGAATATTTACCTGGTCGCCGACACCGAATATTTACCTGGTTGCCCACACCTGATATTTAGTCGCCCACACCTGATATTTACCTGGTCGGCCACACCTGATATTTACCTGGTCGCCCAAACCTGATATTTAGTCGCCCACACCTGATATTTACCAGGTCGCCCACACCGAATATTTACCTGGTCGTCCACACCTGATATTTAGTTGCCCACACCTGATATTTACCTGGTCGCCCACACCGAATATTTACCTGGTCGCCCACACCTAATATTTAACTGGTCGCCAACACCTGATATTTAACTGGTCGCCCCCACCTAATATTTGTCTGGTCACCCACACATATTGTTTGCCTGATCGTCCAAATATAATGTTAAGTTAATCGTCCAAACATTATGTTTACCCAATCGTCCACATATAATAACACTGGCTCTTTGTTCTTATTGTATGTGACACGAATTGTTTTCGCAGTCCCCTACAACGGATTTTAAGTTTCAATTCTCAGACAAGTTGGAGAAATCTTTGAAGTACTGGAGAGAGAAAGAGAGTGTGTGTGTGTGAGAGAGAGAGAGAGAGAGAGAGAGAGAGAGGGAGAGAGAGAGGTCAGCGGGAGAATTAAAGATGAAATTCGATATCTACATAAAGCTACAAGATGGCACGAAACGCCGCACTCTATAAATTTCTCTAACTGCCCCTTCCCCTAAATTACACCTCCCTCACCACAGAACCTGCTTTCTGCATTCTTGTCAGACATGCGCATGTCATTCAGTGACCTGATAAAGAACACTTCAAGTTAACTATGCTGTACCTGCTGGTGTGACACGTCATGTATTTACAAGGCTTTTTCAAATGAAACCGGACGAAACTGCAACAAGTGAACATACGTACGATGCGCATGATAACGTCACATCTAGTGTAAACAACACACAACAGCCGTTAAGTGTGTGAGTGCCGTTTTGCAAACTCGACGGTTGGTATGTGCTGTTTGCAACGTAAATGACGTCATCATACACATCGTACGTATGTTCACTTGTTGCAATTTGGTCCGGTTTTATTTGAACATGCCTCGTATATCGGCGGCTCGCTCAGGAATATCGACCAGTGTTCTCTCACAACACATTGGGATCATTCCTCAACCCCTACATGTCAGGTCAGTTGACGTGCCCTCTCCGCAGCGAAGATCATCCGCAATTACATTCCGACGTCCGACGTCACTTGCTATGATTGTGTAATCCGCCAGGCTTTTGTTCGTCCATCTTTTGATTTTTATCCTTCATCAGTCAACGGGAATCACTATTTATTTTCTCTGCCACGTTTGTTCTCCATCTTTTCTTCAGTTTTTTGTTTTCAGCAAGGTGTTACTTCTTTTGATTAAACAAATATATTTTAACTGTATGACTTCTATTTCGCTCATAATTCTTTTTTCTCCTATAATTCCTGCAGTACTTCCTCATTTGTTTTTCGTCATACGATGCACTCCATTCTGCTGAATATCCACATTTGAAAGGAATCATTATTCGGTACTTGTGTTTTAATTCACCCTATACATAACAATTTCTATTATTAGCCCCGGATTTAAGGTGGTGATGTCACACAATAGTCCACTGTTTAAGTTTTGGGGTGTCAAACATTCTGGGCCTGGTCTCTCTGTGGCTCGATTGACTCGCATCCAGTGTTCGTACAGCGATCTCAGTCCCGCCAGGCGGAGTGACAGCGCGGGCTTGCCTACCAAACTCATCCGCCTCTTCCCGGCACTCTAGCAGGACTAATTCGATGGAGTCGTACCACTGGTGCGTTACTGTAGTCCGCATCGAGAAGCTTTGTCAGTCCGGGTGCTTCGTCGAAGGCTAGCGCGTATAGCCAATCTCGACAGTTCGTCTCGCTTGTGGTGCTTCTCTCGCAATGAGCTTTCGATCGGCAAATGGAATGCAGGAATCATTCCTAAAGGCCCTGTCCTCGTCCGACCAACCGTTCGGAGAAGGGCAGGCCGGCAGGAAAAAATCGTCTCCAGTCCGAGTGAAAATCATCGCCGTGGACGTTGGGATCCGTTCTGCACAGAGCGCTGCCATCCCTCCCCGAGCGAGCCCGGTCGGTCGGTTGGTGTGTGTACCGGCCCCTCCCAGGCGGTCCTAGGTAGACGGAGTGAGGGACGGAACAACCGTCCGTCCGTCCGTCAGTCGGTCCATGCGGCCGTTCTGGTGAGTCTTTTTACACATCCATCCATCGACGACCTGGGTGTGTGGTTCGTCCGTCTCCGACAGATATCTGGTTGATCCTGCCAGTAGTCATATGCTTGAATCAAAGATTAAGCCATGCATGTCTAAGTTCACACTGTCTCACGGTGAAACCGCGAGTGGCTCATTAAATCAGTCGAGGTTCCTTGGACGACATGACCCTACGTGGATAACTGTAGGAATTCTAGAGCTAATACATGCTTACCAAGCTCCTACCCTCGCGGAAAGAGCGCTTTTATTAGTTCAAAACCAATCGTCGTTTCCCCTCGCAGGGTTGCGGCGTCCCCACTGGTGACTCTGGATAACTTTGTGCTGATCGCATGGCCTCATGTGCCGACGACGCATCTTTCAAATGTCTGCCATATCAAATGTCGGTGGTACATGACATGCCTACCATGTTTGTAACGGGTAACGGGGAATCAGGGTTCGATTCCGGAGAGGGAGCTTGAGAAACGGCTACCACATCCAAGGAAGGCAGCAGGCTCGCAGCGTACCCACTCCCGGAACGGGGAGGTAGTGACGAAAAATAACAATACGAGACTTTTTCAATTCTCCGTTATTGGAATGAGTACACTTTAAACCCTTTAACGAACGAGGATCTATTGGAGGGCAAGTCTGGTGCCAACAGCCGCGGTAATTCCAGCTCCAATAGCGTATATTAGTTATTGCAGTTAAAAAGTGGCCGGTGCGTTTACTTTGAAAAAATTAGAGTGTTCAAAGCAGGCCTCGGCTGCCTGAATAATGGTGCATGGAATAATGGAATATGACCTCGGTTCTATTTTTTTGGTTTTCGGAACTGGAGGTAATGATTAACAGGGACAAACGGGGGCATTCGTATTGCGGCGTTAGAGGTGAAATACTTGGATCGCCGTAAGACGAGCTACTGCGAAAGCATTTGTCAAGAATGTTTTCATTAATCAAGAATGAAAGTCAGAGGCGCGAAGACGATCAGATACCGTCGTAGTTCTGACCATAAACGATGCCGACTAGCGATACGCAGGAGTTGCTTAGATGACTCTGCGGGCAGCTTCCGAGAAACCAAAGTGTTTGGGTTCCGGGGGAAGTATGGTTGCAAAGCTGAAACTTACAGGAATTGACGGACGGGCACCACCAGGAGTGGAGCCTGCGGCTTAATTTGACTCAACACGGCAACACTGTAATGATTGACAGGTTGACAGCACTTTCGTTGAGTCTAATAGGGAACGTGTGCTGGAATTAGACCCTCTCAAATCTGGGGCTAGTCTCTCGGAGGCTCTCGATTGGCTCGCATCCAGTTTTCGTTAAAGGAATTGACGGAAGAACACCACCAGGAGTGGAGCCTGCGGCTTAACTTGACTCAACACGCCAATACTGAAATGACTGACAGGCTGACAGCATTTTCGTTGGGTCTAATCGTGAATGTGTGCTGGAATTAGACCATCGAAAGACACGTCAGTTTACCCTATAAACGACAGGACGTTGCTACGGTAATCCTGCTCAATCCTAGAGGAATCGCAGGTTTTAGACACTTGGTCATTGACTAACAAATAGCTCTCTCTTGATTCTTTGGGTCTAATAATGAACGGGTGCTGGTATTAGACCCTCGGAAAACAGGTCAGTTTTACCCTACTCATACTCTTGGTACACGTGCCTGGCTGATAAACTAATGGTGCCAGGTTACGATCTGAGAGATTACGGCCGAACGCCTCTAAGCCGGAATCCCGCCCTTAATCTCAGCACCACTGCGACGGGAGGCAACGATATGGTTAGGACCTGGTCGAACCGCAGAAAGAGGTCTCTGCCCTCCCGCCGATCAAAGCGGGCGGGCAGCTGCTCGATATTTACACCATACGGCTATGAGGTGTGAAACCACTAGTAGAAGACTTAGTTCTCGGTCGGGGTGTCGTAAGCAGTAGAGCAGCGACCTCACTGTGAACTGTTGAGACTCAACCCTTGATCAGGAGATATGTCCGCACACCAGTCGAACAACATCTCCGTACCATGACCAGGCTTGTCCCCTGGTTAAATGCACTCCTCCTCGCTCTTTACCTATGTCTGCTATCAGTCATTCCAATAGACGCAGAAGAGATCCAGGCCAGCGGACACTGCACCTCTGCCCTATTGTGATAACCTCCCAGGTGGCGGGGAATGATAGGCGTACCATCACTGCTGAGGAGCCGAGAAAATAAAGGGGGCAAGGAGATACCCCACTCACATGCATATGCTACGTTTCTGGCAGGACGTGATGATCCTGGGACACAGACACACTGGACTACCTCTCTTCCGGAATAGTACAAACTAGTATATAGTCCATCATATCATATCATCACCACACCCTATAGAGACAACTCTGACCAAAAACAACTGCTGCCTTGCAGATAGGCTGGGGACAGCCAAAGGCTAAGGATGGCATCCGTACAGAAACGCCTGTTGAAATCGGATGCACTGAGCCACAGGCTTAACAAAATAAAACAGTGCAACGAATATCGCTGTAACCAGCGCACGAAGAAGAAGAAGAAGAATAAATAAGTACGAAGTTAACCAATGAAAATCTGTTTGGGGTGAAATTAAGACGCAAGTACTCGTTTCTTCTCAAAGATAATTAGGTATGCCATCTGATCGCTCTCATTTTACATTTGTATGTGACTTGTTTGGAAGACAATGTTTGATTCTGCTGGTGAAAAAAGATTTGACAATCCTTATTCTCCTGTCAGTTTCCATGTCATATTTTACATGTACCATTGAAATATTTCCAAGATTGGAGAGGAATATGTTCCAGAATCTGATGGTCTCTTGAGTATAGAAAAGGGGGGGGGGGCAGATGGGCAGAGTGATGAGTCGATTGAAGAATGAAGAGACTGGCGGATTGAGAAGTGGTGCGCAGGTTAAGAAGGACGAAAGGAAACGGCGGTTGAAGGGACGGATTGTAGGGCGGAGGCATTGGCGGTGTGGAGGGTGGAAGTGATGAGAAGATATGGTCAGTTTATTGCGTAGAAAAAGAGAGAGAGATGTGTTGGTTGAGAGGCAAGGTGGATGGATTGATGCTGATTAGGTTGCAGTTCAAGGACCGGGTCATATTGCAAAGAGAATATCAGGGGTGCGGGAAGGAGCAGATCGTTTAATCGTTAAACTGCTATTGTTTCTTTCATATTTCCCAGTTCGACTGACGAACACATGTTATGTACAGATCTGCTAGTTTTGTTTTATTTATTCTATATTCAACACAATCATTTTCTGGTAATGTAGGAAAATCGTATACACACACAAATAAAATTGGAAACAATTGTTTGAATTGTACATGCAGTCTATTAATAACGAACTGACATACAGAACGACTCGGTCGTTTACAATTGCGAGCCAATTTGTTTGCAGATACCAACTCATTTTATGTGTTCTATTGACGAAATATATCACTAGCGCAAGATACCCTGAGCGGAACATGGCCTCGGGAAACCTATTGAAAAAGTTTGGTATAGACATGGACACGGACAGGTAAATATGCATTCTATTTAAAACCGTCCGGATGGTTTGCCAAAAGTATACTTTTTTTTTACATATAATTCTTCTGAAGCCGGATATATTCTGGAATAATTCATTCATTCATTTATCCTGTCATTAATTCTTTCATTCATTCATTTTTCCTTCCATTCATTTATTCATTCTTTTGTTCATTTATTTATTCTTTCATTCATTTACTCATTCTTTCTTTCATTTATTCATTCATTCGTTCGTTCACCAATGTGAGATAGTGTAAACACAACAAGTACCCTTTCCCAGCATTTACAATCATTCACTGTTTTGCTCCAATATAAAGGGAGCACGTGGTCCCTTAGTTAAATTTGTGTTCGCAGTGGCTGATTACACACACACACAAGTAAATATACTCACTACTGGGCAGTAAACAGCAACAGCAACAACAACCTCTGGACATCACCAACAATGTATCAGCTACAAAAGTAACCATTTTTACTAATTTGGACAAATGTGAATTTTTAAATCACGAATTATCTCTTGTTTTAAAAATCCGGTTGGAAGAAGGGGAGGGAGAGGGGGTGTTAAGTTAGTGTTTGGGGGGAGGGGGTTGTAGGGGGATGCTTGTTGGTTCAGTAGGGTTGTGGCTTTACCTTCCCGACACACGTGACTCAGTCCTTCTCTTTACTGTAGCCATGTCACGATTTTTCTTACAAAACGGTTAGTCTCGTCATTACAGTTACATCCCCTCCTTTTCATAATTTGTGTTGTAAATTCTGTGAGTGCAAACATGTCGTTCAAGATACCTCACGAATAAAGGTACCATTAGGATTAGTTTGGATATATTTGTGGACAAAGGCATTACATCATGTATTCAACCGCCACCTTTGCTCTGCGTATGTGAATATAAAGGCTGCCTTCATTTCGGTTGATAGGTTTGCTCTCTTGACAGCCCTGCAAGGCATCGGCACACCCGCCCCACTGCTGAACAGGATAAGAGAGCTAAACATGGACACCGTTGCCAGAGTCTGCCTAGGTGGTATTATCTCGGACAGGTTCCCAACATCTTCGGGGTCAGGCGTCCTTGTCCCTGACCTTTTCTGCCGATCCATCGACTGGATTCCACATCGCCTTGACTCCCATCATTTGGGTATTGTCATGGACCAAACGCACATCACAGACCTCGCCTATGGAGATGACATAGTCCTAGTTGTCTCAGATAATGCGATTCTGCAACTTGATCTCGAAACATCAAACCTGGGACTATAAATATATTGCGCCAAAACAAAAATTCAGAACCTTGATTCTGACACTGGTCCTCGCATCATTGTTGTCCATGGTCACACGATGGAGTGGGTCACACGATAGAGTGGGTCACACGGTGGAGTTCACACGGTGGAGTGGGTCACACGATGGTGTGCACCGATGAAGTCATATACCTGGAGAGTTATTTTTCATCCGATGGACACAGTGCGAGTACGCAGTACCCTCTGCCTAGACTACTTTTTTCATCGATTTTTCTCGTTTTCATAATGTTTACCTGATCGCTCACATCTAATATTTACCTGATCGCCCACACATAATGTTTACCTGATCGACCACACTTAATGTTTACCTGATCGACCGCACATATTGACAGTGAATTGTTCTTCTAATTATGGATAAGAATAATTTTCTTTACTGTCCGCTTCCACATATTCTTGGTTTCATTTCTTAGCTAGACTTGAACAATCTTTGGATTGGTGGATTGAAAGATGTCAGTGTGCGAATTGAAAATGTCGGTGTGAGAGTGGAAGGCGTTGATGTGCGACTGGAAGATGTCAGTGTGCGAGTGAAAGATGTCAGTGTGTAAGTGAAAGATGTCAGTGTACGAGTGAAAGATGTCAGTGTGAGACTGGGAGATGTCAGTGTGAGACTGGAAGATGTCAGTGTCCGAGTGAAATATGTCAGTGTGAGACTGGAAGATGTCAGTGTGCAAGTGAAAGATGTCAGTGTGTAAGTGAAAGATGTCAGTGTACGAGTGAAAGATGTCAGTGTGTAAGTGAAAGATTTCAGTGTGAGACTGGAAGATGTCAGTGTGCGAGTGAAAGATGTCAGTGTGCGAGTGAAAGATGTCAGTGTGCAAGTGAAAGATTTCAGTGTGAGACTGGAAGATGTCAGTGTGCGAGTGGAAGGTGTCAGTGTGAAGACTGGAAGATGTCAGTGTGCTAGTAGAAGATGTCAGTGTGCGAGTAGAAGATGTCAGTGTGCGAGTGGATAATGAAATGGGGAACGACAAATTCAACTAAGAAAAAGACACCGAGCACTCAACTGTCCCAATTTTCTTCCACCGTCACCCCCATCTTCAACCTGTTTTCTGCATTTTTGTCAAATATCAAGCAAATGCCATTCAGTGACCTCGCGAAGCTCACGTAAAGTTAAGAATACTGTACCTAGCAGTGTGACACTAAACGTATTTCTTTCTTCGGCGCGGTAAGGATTATCGACCATTGTTCAATTACTACAACAATGGACTAATTGCTAGCACGTGTAAACAAAAACCGGGATTGTTGCCAGGGCCCGAAAGAGGTTAACAACACTGAAACATGCTCGGCATGTCATAGGAGGCTACTACAGAAAATTTTACATGGGGATGACTACCTCATCAAGTATATACTTTGTAGAAACGACATATTAACAAATATGGACAAGTCAAGTAAATCAGAAAGACGGAAAGCAGCTAGGGATTGCTTCAACAATATTAAGCCAAGAGATCAAAGAAACAATGATAATACTCATCATTATGTAGCATTGCCTTTGTAGAACGTCGCTCCCATCACAGTCTGTCTGAAAGAAACTCGTTCTCTTGCCAAAATTCCAGCCTCCGTCACAGTCATACCCAGGCATTCATGGACATCTTCATGCCTTTGTCTACTTGGTCTACCCCTTGCTCTTTTGCCTGGCACTATACTTCCCTATACTCCCTATACACTATACCTGTTCTCTCAAGACCGTTGTGTCTCTTGATGTGACTAAATTATTTGCATTTTCTTGCCAAAATGGAATTGATAAACCAGTTCTCCTCACTGCTCAACTCTTGCCGAATGTCTACATTTGTCTTTTTGTCAGTCCATGGTATTCTGAGGACCTTTCTGTAATATTTTGACTCGAGGGATTCGATTCTTTGTCTGGAAGTTTTGGTAATCGTCCATGATTTGCAGCCATAACCTGCCACAGGATAAACACAGGCTTTCAAGACTTTTACTTTTATCATTTTGTTGGTGCTCTGCCATAATTTCTTCACGATAAGAGTACCTACCTTTAATTCTAAAGTCATTCCATTAATGATTTACGGATCCGAAGTGGGGAACTTGCAAAAACAGATGCCGAGAAGCTCATAGAGCAAAGGATTGGCACGTAGTAAATATTTCAATAAGGGATAAGATAAAAAACGAAGAATTTCAACATCAAACTTTGTTCCGGGACGTTGTGGAAGCAGCGATATGACGCTAACATCGATGTGCTGAAAATGCAGTAAGCATACCTGACAACAGATGGACACATAGAACAACGTGTTGGACCCTCTACACGCCCTAGTCGACGACTTACACTTGTGTTTACGGAAACGTGTTGTTGTTCTCCATTTGGACTGCTTGATTCGATAATTTCCGTGCAGAAGCAGAGGCACTGAAAGCTGCAGCTGAGCTTGTAATCCAAGATAAAGATATCCATCAAGAAAACATAGTATCCTTAACTGATGCCGCGTCAGTATTAGCTGCGCTAAAACAACATAAAGATGAAGATCTCGAGCAATGTATGTTCTCCCTGACACAGCTCTCAGCAAAACACCCACTGTTGGTTATACAGTGGATCCCATCCCACTGCAATATTGAAGGCAATGAAGCTGCAGACAAACTAGCAAGTGTGGAGGAGCATCCCCACAAACAGACCTGAGTATCACATATAATGAGGCCAAGACCATAATTAAAGCCAACTTCAGAGTAAAATGGGCTGATCAACACCCCGACTTCCGAAAAGAAGACAGCTACTTTAACTCAACTAAAGAAGAGCAAGTCATCATCTTCAGACTGAAAACTGCGCATTACAGACTCAAGGGTCATCTTTACAACAAAATGAGGATTGGGACAGATGTCAGGTGCCCATGTGGGAAGCAGATCATGATCGTGGAACACATCCTGCAAAGCTGCATGCTCACATAGGAAAAGAGAGATCAATACTGGCCTCTTGAGACATATATGAGACAAAAAGTTGTATGGAGATGAAACAGGCATACAAACAACGGTGTTCTTTGTAAGAGAAACCGAAACCTTGATCTGAGGACGAACGAAGAAGAAAAAGAAGAAGATTCGTTCGTTTTGTGTGTTTTATTCTGTCCGATTATCCTGGAATGGATATCAGCCTATTGAATAGCACTACGCTTAAACATGTGTCATATTTCACGGTCTAGTTCACCCGACTGAACTTCACGAGTGTTAAGCCCTTTGCCCTGGCTGCAGACAGTGGTAGCTTTGTTGTATGTAATTTAGACACAGCTATAATGAACTGACACCTGGAGAAAGATGAGTTCCGTCAGGTGTGTAGCGGCTCAAGACGTACAGTTGTTGTATGGCGGAAGCTGGTACGACAAACTGAAATAACGGTGCCTCAACGACCTCCTAGGTTATGGTGATGATGATGGCACGTCCGTCCGCCTATTCGAGGCGGATGACTGACCTAGTTCCGCATTGGTACAGCATTGTTTAAGATTAGAACGCATACAGGACATTGTTGACTTCGTCGCAAACGGTATACTTGCCGGACTGGCGCCAAGGATAATATGATAATATTGTTATTGTCATTTGTTACTAGAATACCCAGAATCGGTAGCTACCAAAACAAACCATTTGAAAGAAGCTGAAGACAAACATAACGGAAACACTGAAGATAGCAGGATTATCTTAAGTGCTCCACAGGAAGCTGAGCATGCTGTAATTGATTTGATGATGCAAGAAAAGATGAAGGTTCGGGTTCAGCAGACATTGTTGTCCGTCATGATGTATTAGAGACTGCTTTATTTTAGGGGAAATTACCAGTTTTTCTATTTCTTATTCTTCCTCTTTGTCATTCTTCTTCCTCTATCTTCTTCTTGTTCTCCTTCTTCTTCTTCGTTTTCTTCTTGTCCGTTCTTCCTAACACATATATAATGACGCCGTGTCATAGATTACAACGAGGCTGCGACATCTGCACCTTTCTGCCCGACACGGCTGATAACACCTTATTTTTGGGTACCGAGTTTGCCTTCCACTGCTATCCATACTCTCTCAGCTAGACTACACCAGAGCAACCTGTTGGACCACAGCCTGGGAACGAAATAGAGTTTTGTCAAATCTGCGTCACTGACCCTGATACAAGAATCCGGCAAAGCTTCGCTGGCTTCTGCCAGTTCACTCACTGTACTGCATGGTCCGCCCGTACCAATATCAAATAACTGACAATTGAAAAGACCACAGAATCTCACTCCATGGCAAGAACCTCACTTTGAGGGAAGTGCAGTTCTTTCACTGACGTTTTATTGTTATCCTAGCGCGGTCTGTGAGCCGTTACCTATTTGTTTTTATTGACATTTGACCTTCAGCACAGCTGCAGTTTCTATCTATTTATATCTCTACAACCTATTTTATCGTTGTTCTTAATATTTGTTTCCTTACCTCATCATCTCAGTCATGTCTTGTTTTGTTTGTGATATGTTAGTTGTTTTCGTCTATTTTTAGGCCCCTGATGAAGACTTTAAAATCGTAACGTAGTAATCGTATTATTTTTGTCTTAGTTTCTGTGTCCGGCATCCGCTCATAGTTTTCATCAGCCACCGTCAGTGCTCTGTCATTTGCCACCATCAGGTCCTAAACTGCACAAGATTCCTCCATACTTATGGATTTAATGAGGTGTTCCGGATTTTGGACGGCCCCAACATTCGCAGTATTCATCGTCTGCATATCCCCACTTTTTCAGGTCAGACCCATATCTGGACACGCATGTTCTCAGCAAGTTCAGAAATCTCCATGTAGTATACAGGACATCATGTCTTGGTGCACGTTCTTATTTGATCTTCGTCCAACCTTAACCACACTTTTGGCGTCACATTTCTAAGCGGTGTCTCTCGTGGTTATGTTCTAAGGGCAGCGTAGCCCACATAAAACTTTTCTTTGATTTCGGTCGTATCGTTTTTGGTCTATGTGTAAAAAGAGGATTGTCTCTGATCACATGACTGCTTGTGTCTCTCAACTTCAGGTCACTGAAGCCTTACTTGTAGTTATTCTGTATTTGACCATTCTCCGTATGTGCCTCACCAGCCACGATTTATTTATTAGTTTTAATGGCTGTCCATCGTTGTCGATGAGGACCGCCGACATCATCCTTGTCACAGATTTCCCTGTAGGGTGTGGGTGCTCATGTGGCTGAACAGGCCAATGCGGGCACGAAAACGTCTGCTACATATTGGGCACATGAGGTTTGTAGAAGGTGATGGTGTTTTCCCGCTGTTCGGGATTTCCAGATCTCGCGTTTGCTCTGGGCTTTCACAACACGGTGGTCTTCGCTGGTAGCTACACCCGATTTGACTGCGCTTCTCCAGTCAGATCTGTTTTGCGGAAGACATTCCCAGGTGTTGGAATGATGGTTGCACGGTAGACTTTGAGTTTGGCCTTGACGCTGATGCGCATTCTACCAAACCTGTGCTGTCCTTTGCTATTCTGCTTGTCACCTCATAGTCTAGGCTGACAGATCTGGACAGCGTGCTGCCCAGATATGTGAACTTGTCTACGACATTCAGCGTCTGTGCGCTGACTGTAGTCTCTGGTTTTGTGAACGGCATGCCTGGTGCTTGTTGGTACATGACCTCTGTTTTCTTGGCATTTATGGTCAGGCCAACATTTTTGCATGCGGCAGAAAACCGGTCCATTCCAACCTGCATGTTCAGTTCTAAGTTGCTCATTAGAGCGCAGTCGTCAGCAAATACAAGTTCCCTGATTATGTCGCCAGCCACTTTGGTTTTGGCCTTCATTCTTCTGGAATTGAGTAACTTGCCATATGTGCGGTACTTTATGGGTATTCCAAGCTCCAATGATCTGAAGGCGTCTGTCATCGTGGCAGCGAACATTATGCTGAACAGGGTCGGGGCGAGTACACATCCTTGCTTTACTCCGTATGATACTAGAAACGTTTTAGAGATTGCTCTGCTGTCCAGTACACGAGCACACATGCCTTCGTGTAGCTGTTTCACCATAGTTATGAACTTGTTGGGGCAGCCAAACTTGGACATTATCATATACAGCCCTCCTCTGTTTACTGTATCAAATACCTTTGCCAAATCAATAAATGTGGTGTACAAGGCCTGATTTTGCTCCTGACACTTCTCTTGTACTTGGAGAGCGGCAAAAATCATGTCTACTGTTCCTCTTCCGGCTCTGAAACCACATTGGCTTTCTGGGAGGTGATGGCTCTGTTCAAGGTGTTTGTTGAGGCTGTTTAGCAGTTAGCGCTAGGATCTTGCCTGCTACGTAGAGTAGCGATACTCCACGATGATTGTCGCATTCCTGACGGTTGCCTTTTCTCTTGTACAGGTGAACGATTGAGGCGTCCTTTAGCTAGTGCTGAATTTTTTCCTTTAGTCCACATGGGGCAGAAGAGGTTAGTGATCCTTCTGCTGAGAGATTGGCCAGCTGTCTTATATACCTCTGCTGGTATTGCATCGGCTCCTGGAGCTTTTCCTATAGATAGTGAGCTGATTGCCCTGTCGATTTCCTCCTCAGTGATGACTTCATCCAACGCCAGGTTCAGTTCCACCTGCGGCATTCGCCGGATGGCCTCTTTATTTATGGACAATGGGTGGTTTAGTATTTTGCAGAAGTGGTCTGCCCATCTGTCTAGAATCTGAACCTTATCTGTTAGCAGTACCCCATCCGCACTGCGAACTGGAGTATTACTAGAGGGCTGCGGGCCGTAGAGAGCTTTCAGTGCCTCGTAAAACCGTTTGGTGTCAAAACGCTCGGCGAACATCTCAATTTCGTCAGCTCTTTTGCTGAGCCAGGAGTCTTGCATCTCTCTAAGCCTGGTCTGGACAGCTTTGCGATCAGTATTGAAGGCAGCTTTTGCTGAACCAGGAGACTTGCATCTCTCTAATCCTGGTCTGGACAGCTGTGCGAGCAGTATTGAAGGCAGCTTTTGCTGAGCCAGGAGTCTTGCATCTCTCTAAGCCTGGTCTTAACTTGTTATTGACATGGATACTAACATGACCATGACAACAAAAGTCCCAGAAGACTTAACTTGTCTTGATTTGGCTTAACTTATTTTGGCTCGACTTTACTTATCTATAATTACTTTGACTTGACTTAACTTGCCATGTCTTAACTTAACTTGACTTAGTTTGAATTACCTTGACTTGGCTTGAAATGATTTAACTTGACGACTTGGCTTAATTAACTTGACTTAGCTTGAATTAAATTAACTTGACTTGGCATGACTTAACTTAAGTTGACTTAGATTGACTTAACTTATCTTGACTTGACATGACGTAACTTGAATTTACTTGAATCAACTTAACTAGGTGACTTGAATTTCCTTAACTGGACTTGCCATGACTTAACTTATCTTAACTTAGCTTTAATGAACTTGACTTGACATGACGAATCTTAAATTGACAGCTTGAATTAGCTTACGTTGACTTGTCATTACTTAACTTGACTTAGCTTGAACAAATTTGACTTGACATGACTTAACTTAATTCGAATCAGCTTGGATTAACTTGACATGAATTAACTTAATATGATTTAGGTTAAATTAACGTAACTTAACTTGACTTTACTTAACTTAACTTGACTTAGCTTAAATTAACTTACCTTGACTTGCCATGGCTTAATTTAACTTGACTTAGCTTGAACTAACTTAAATTGACATGACTTAACTTAACTTGACCTAACTTGAATTAACTTAACGTGACTTGACATGGCTTAACTTAACGCGACAGCTTGAATTAACTTGACTTAACATGCCTTAACTTGACTTGACTTAGCTTGAATTACCTAAACTTGACTTGACATGACTTAACGTAATTTAATTTTACTTCACCTACCTTAACCTGAATTAACTTACTTAACTTGTCTGAACTTTCCTTGTCTTAACTTAACTTAATTTACTTGTCTTAACTTAACTTAACTTAACCTGACTTAATTTAACTTAGCTTAATTACACCAGATAAAAAGGCACTGCAGTTTCTGATTGCTATCAGTTTCTTCTGGTGATCTTGATCTAAACACAAGTATGGGCATGCAATCTATTCTAGAATGCATTTACTGACCCTGCGACTCCCCCTCCTGCTCCACCCCCAACTCCCTCAGAAGCTACAGCAGTGTCCGTCCTTTTTTCCGGTAAACTATTGATGTGCATTTTGGAGTAGTGAATCTTATTACAATTTGTGTTAGAGGAATCGGTCGTCACATTTAGTTTCTTCTTACCAACAAGAACGATGACATCACTCGTCTCTCAGGCCGAAATCACTCGTCTCTCAGGCCGAAATCACTAAACTGTGATCGTTCGAAACCTATGAGTTTCAAACGATACCTCGTCTGAAACGAGTAAGATAAAGCACCTAGTCATATCGGAGATGGATGATACACTTGGAAGTCCTGCGTACATGCTACCCACGTAAATGAATTATTGGCAGTTTTAAATGTAAAATATCAGTACGATAGCCAATGCCCGTGTAACAACCTCGAAACAAATAGTGAATTTTCAACGAACCACACACCAATTTTCCCACATGCCTAGCAAGCCGTAGAAAGTAAAGTCGCACAAACAAATAGTTAGCTTCGGCTACCTGGCAACAGGCATACTCCTGACTGTTTTAATTCCAGGATAAAAGGAAGCAACTTCAAAAACTACAAGAATGGATCGAAAATAACAAACTCTAACGTGGATAGCACTCGAAATACGATTACCACTCCCCCATAACGTCAAAGAGCAAAGGTGAAACGATGAGATAATAAAGTCACCAGGGTCAAACTCAAGTCTCACTTAGTACATGACACAACAAATACTAGTCTCCTGATCTCCTTGGAGCTTAGAAATGTGGATGTTGCGCCTAACATTTTAGGATCAGTGTCGCATTTACAATTTTTTTCTATCGCATAATGTTCACCTTAATTTTAAGGGAGACAATTATATTTTCCAGAGTAATTTTCTCTTAATCTGCTGGCTTTCAAGGCCAGATTACCGCGGTCATTTTAAGTAAGTCATAATACATATACGGAATAGCGGAAGTAAGAAAGTATTTACTTTCAAAATAAATTGAAATTTTTATGTTTAGAATTAATATTGTCAAGATCCCCCGTGACAACCACAATAATTGCACAACTCCCCCACAGAGAGCATGTCCTAAGAGGCGACTAACTCTCTGACATAGCCACTTACTACACCCTGAGGGCAACTTTTCCCCTTCTCTCTCCTCTTACCTCACTCTGTTTCATTTGACTCTGTCCCACAGTCACACCCTTGCACAACTTTCACACGCGCCCTCGTGGTAAAGCCCTTCCATTGCACTTTGGTTGGGCTAGCTTCTGAGGGCGCACAAACCTAGCATAGGTACATACAGACGCACACATTCATCCAAGCACTGGTTTATGCGTCCTGATATCGCCCAATTGACTACGGTCTGGGGTGGAAAATGGCGCGCCTCCGCCAGTAGAAACTAGTGAGGCAAACATTTAAGAAAAAAAAACAAAAAACTCTGACATAGCCCAGAGGCTCACCCTGGGGGCCACTCTTCCCCTTCTCTCTCCTCTTACCTCACTCTGTTTCATTTGACTCTGTCCTACAGTCACACCCTTGCGCAACTTTCCCACGCGCCCTCATGGTGAGGCCCTTCCATTGCACTTTGGTTGGGCTAGCTTCTGAGGCCGCACAAACCTAGCATTTGTACATACAGACGCACACATGCATCCAAGCACTGGTTTATGCGTCCTGATATCGCCCAATGGACTATGGTCTGGGGTGGAAAATGGCGCGCCTCCGCCAGTAGAAACTAGTGAGGCAAACATCTAAGCAAAAAAAAGAACTCTGACATAGCCAAACACCGGCCAAGGTTAGATGATATGTTAAGAGCAGCATAGATGTCGCTTAGACTGGGGATATTCTGTGCTATAGTGTTTGAGCCAATTACGATACACTCTGACATCGGTTAACCATCCCCCACGGCAATTGTCTTAACGCAGAGTAATACGCTGCTAGAGCATTGCTAGCTAAGCCGGAAATCTTCTTCCCGGCTGCATCCACCGCGCGCAGAGCTAGGCCTAGTGCATCCGCCCCTATAGAAGTACAGGTCGACTAAGACTAGGACCCTAAGACTTAATTCCAGTTACAATTCAATACGTATATTCCGTTTATTTTGCATTTGGTTGCGGTTATTAGACAAAAGTGCCAAGTCATCAGCAAAGTCCAGATTATTAAGTATTTTCTTCAAAAGCCGATGAATCCCATTTGTGTGTGTAGTTTTCCTGTTCTTCATAATTTCAATTCACCTATACCGCCGGCATGTTACAAAACCGTGCGATAAGCTCATCATCCAGCATTTCTCATGGATCCTATATTGTTTTACCTGGGGCCTGGATCCTAAACACATTTCTCCCCATCTCGCTTAGTAGTCTTGAAATAAATACAGTTCAGTTGGCTGTGGACATATTCTTTCCTCCTCCATCGGGGTCAGCTAGATGCACACGAAGTGTTGAAAAAGAATGTGTGAAAACATTTTTAGGCGTCCTCCTCATATTTCCAATGTATCATTGATATACTTCAAATGGGGCTGCGTGGGGTAGTTGTTAAGTGACACGGCTCATAACCCGAATGTGCTGGGTTCGATCCCCATCACAGTACCGGTCGTTTCCCCAGGGAAGCAAATCCTAAGAAAATGTAGGAGGAAGCAGACCATTATATATATAAATGCACTGGGCCGACAGGCGCAACCATTTTTTTTAAAACCACAGTTCAACACACACCGCATTGGAGAATAGAGAAATAAGGCAAAGGCCAAACACAACAATTAAAAAAATTATTTATATCTGTTGGTTAGGACAAGTTCAAAAGTTCTTAGATAACTCATACCATGCGCAGGTCGGATGTGTCGGACCGACGTGTGCAAATGTGGCAGTCAAGCTGTAAACTATGGCATCACGCATTCCGTTCTCCGCTTGGTAGCTGGAGACTGAGAACGAACGACGAGAACGAAGAAGAGATAACTCATATAATACATAACTTTTGTTTGACAGAGATAAACAAGGCGAGGTTGCGGCGATACTGTGGATATAATGTGTAAAAAAAAACAACATAGAGTGAAAAACAATATATAAATATGTATGGTCAGATACCGCACCGAGAAGAAAACACGAATAAAACATATGTTACGACAAATAGGCCTTCATCAGAGACATCGAACAATAATAAATTGTTTTACATATAGGTTTGGGGACGCATGAAGGCTAGAAATGCAGATCTTAAGAAATGCACTGCTGACATACGATTTACGCCCAGGCCACAGAATACAGTGTTACATAACTCGCCTGACATCGCGAATGTGGATGAAGACCTCCGTCACTTATACTTTGAGACCCCTTGTGATAAGGACACCAAAACACTTCTTGAGACGTGCCTTTGCATAACTACCACTTGGATCGGTTCAGGTAACGTGAAACAGTCCTCGGGTGCACAAGTGCGGTGTATTCTTAATGTTTGCTATGCTTGTTGAGTTTCAAGTATTTACTAACATTTTTATGTCTAACATTGCAATGTATTTATGTTCAAGATACTCTTTCTTGATACACAGTCAGATACAAACTTGGATAGAGCTGAATTAAACATTGGTCAGCCAAATGTGTTTGCTGTATCTATAGAGCTTTTTTCCTAGGGCTTAGATAATATCCATTGTTTAGCTTCCTTGGTTCTTCTTTGGTGTGTAGATCGTGTCTCATTTTATTGTGATCTAAGTGAAGGCAGGAGTCTACGACTTATTAACTTCACTTTTGTGGAACTGGAATTATTTTTTTATTTTTTTGGGTTCGCCTTAGTTGCACTGTGGTTTTTATTCTTCGCCTGTTGGCCCAGTGCATCCGACTTCAAAGGATCTGCTTCCTCCTGCATTTTCTAAGGGATTCTTTTCCCGGACTAGTATGATAAGGCACTATATGATACTTTTAGTCAACTCTATGATCTTTTTTAAAATATTTTTCACAGACGCACAACAAAATATATTCTTGGTTATCGCCAATAGTAATTAATACTACTCAACTCAAATATGTACAAGCGTTCAGTTATTCATTATCCTCGCGTACATTGAATTCGCATGATTTGAGCTTAAAACGTTAACCGAAATACTTTGGTATTGTTCTAGATTCGGATGGAATATTATTTATATAAGTATTATAGAATAATACTTATATAATACATTTGTTTGCCTTGTTCTATTGGGTAGACGGTGTTATACTGTGTGTTGCGTCTAAGGGTCCGACTCATCGACTTCAACACAAGTTTTTAATTCGGTTTACTTGACATAGTAGTTCAGTCTTGCTATCACGTCAATCCAGAAACAAGCAAGTGTAGGTTGTAGACCATACAATAAACCGCTTCGCCACACCATGTGAAAACATTAAAATAAACTGCTCACCTGTAGAAGCGATACCTTACCTATTCAAATCTGTTGGTTATATTTTGACGTTCTGGCATTTCTTGTGAATGTAACGTGTAACTATATACAATGTTGATAAATTAGTGCTTTTTTAGTTCATAACTTATTCCTTATTCACAATCCTGCATCCTCGGGGTAGAGTGGATTTCACGCCAATATCTCACAGCTACCTTGTTAACCGGGCGTTAAATGTGCACGCAACTTAGGGAGATAAAAGACACAACAACAAGATAAGGGGCCGATTACGTTAAAGTTTGTGCCACTTCATCGATTACAGCAATATATATATTATGTGACAACTCTTCCCTTTTCTTTTACCAATATAATTGGCGTAGACGATGGTTAACATCGGCAACATCCTATCTCTAGAACTGTATCTTCTTCCTCTTCTTAGGAGTTCGTCCTGAAAATTGCGTTTTTGAGGTTGTATTTACAACATTTTTGAGACAGGCTTTGTCTTCCCTCTTCTTTTCCTAATCTCTTAACCAAGCTACATGGTTGCAGCCTGTTTACAGAGCCGCCACTTGGAGGCGGAATAGGGTAGTGGTCAGTTATGGTCCGATGAACCGGATGCATGCAGCCTGCCACGAGTCGCTGGTTGCTTACAGCTCAGTTATTGCATTATCGTCTGCCCGACCTCAGTCAATTTAAAAATCTTGTTGGTTCCCGTTAGTGCCTGGATATTAAACTGTCTAATCTCCTCTCTGCAGGTCCTGTTTCTCTATTTCTTGCAGTTTTACCAGTTTAACAGAGAACTGAGACGCTAGGCCGTCAGGCACAATGTACTGACGAAGACCATTATCTTTCTTCCATGCAGCGTTCCCTATAAGCAAACTGTTTTCAAAGCAGTCTGGCTGACGAGTCATTGATCGACATGATCCCCGCAGTAGCGAGTGTCACGAAGATGTGATAAAACATAGCACAACCGACGGGAGGACCGCGGTCCACCTTCATCAGCACGCTAAGGATGTGTGCAAAGCTACTAAAGCTGTCACTCACGACTCTTGTCAGGGCGCACACAAGAGAAAACTTGGTCATTGTGGCCATTAAACAACAACAACTCGTTTAATATTTATGAAGGGGGGGGGGGGGGGATTGGCCATGTATTTAATTATATCATCACTTTACCAAGTGGCAATTAGATTCACCACCTATAGGTTAGTTGTGTCCATCGCGACGGAAGATTCAAACGGCCTTTATTCCTCAGCCTGTAATCCCTTAGGATAATCACTGAAATGGTTGTACACGTCGAAATGGTACTTTAATATTTTTGATAGGGTGGATCACAGTCTACTTAAGAAAGACTGTCTGAGTCAACAGCAAAATCCGAATTACACGTCACATTAATTCGCCGACTAAATAACGGAACTCGCATGAGCCACATATAATAAGGTGTTCGGAAAACAAAGGGGCAGCTAAAAATATGTGACTGACTTCTACCTAGCATGGGATAGCAACATGAGTGTCAGGATCTTTATTCTACCGCAACTGGCTCCCTGGAAACAGACAGTGTCATAGCAGTCTGGCAAACGAGATGGGGATCGACGACACTGAACTCTATGGTATTGCGCTTACTGAGAAACCTCAAATCCCACTACAGCCAGGGGGTTATGGGTACACCTCTAGTAGACATCGGGATGTAAGACGAGCCCCTGTAACTAGCTACTAGAGCAGCTTCCAAACAATAAAAGCGACAACAACTATCGGCCCTATTCTTTATTTTTTCCCAAACATTTATTTAACCTGACATAACCGTTGTTCGTTTGCATGAATTGCTATTTCTCCTATTTAAACCAACGTCCCCAAAACCTAGAGAGCTGAAATTGTGTACACAGCCTAGACTAGTGCGACCCGTTAATCTAGCCATGATTGACGGATGCTCGATATAAAAAAGTCAATTTATCAATACAACTAAAGAAACACTAAAACAATTTTTAAAATTACACGGCTGCAGCAGTTCTATTCAAACACCCCCCCCCCCTTTTCCCCCATCTACTGCGCTCATCCCCCTTATCCCGCCTTACACACACACATACACAACCCCTTCCCCCCCACCCCCACCCCCCCCCCACCTCGATTTTCAATACATTTTGTTTAACAAGCAAAACAATATAAACAAAAATCATCTTAGTGTAAATACTAACAGAAGACCTCTTGACAACTGTCAAAAAAGGAAATTCGCTTTGTACGGTCCTATATCGAGATCAAATGGTCTTGGTACGGTCATATATCGAGATCAAATGGTCTTGGTACGGTCATATATCGAGATCAAATGGTCTTGGTACGGTCACATATCGAGATCCAATAGTCTTGCAAATACGATCCTGCACGGAAAGATGCAAGGCAGGCAACGAAGAGGCCGTCGCAAAAAGAGGTGAGAGACAACATAAAAGAATGGTCCAATCTCTGACCAGAAGAGGCACAAGCAGCGTCCGATGAGAGAGAAGGGTGGCGTGGGCTTGTGACGTGGTCTTCATGTGTGCCCCAACGACCTCACCGGTTACGAAATGACCTGACCTGACCGAAAAAACGTAGTTTACAAATTTTGTTCTTGTTTTACTTACAGACAGCCTGACCACGCCCACTAGCAGCAAACTATCATCATGAGTTCGATGAGCAGTTTGACCCTAGACCCAAAGTTAGATGAGTCCTCCATACGCTTTGGTACCGGAATTAGTAAGACACGCCTTTTGATTTTCTCGATAATAGCTCTGGCAATTGGCTTCCTGGTGGGAATCCTGATTGGTCGATACGCCATCTGTGATGAGGATGAAAGAGAAGGATTGTTCCTGCCTGGAGTACCAGAGCATCTTGTCCGTGAGGGCGACCCATCAATTTCCAAAAAGATTATTGATGGTATTAACGCAGCAAGAATAGAAGAAAACTTAAGGTGAGAAGTGTAATTTAGTTTAGTTTAGTATAGTTTAGTTTAATGAAGTCTAATTTAGTTCTGTTCAGTTTAAGTTTACTTCACTTTAGTTGAAGAATCATCGTCATTGCACACGGTTTAACCCAAACGTGCACTGTTCTTAATATTTTTTTAAGAATCTCAAAATAATGTACTAACTCCGTAGCATCGACTAGAGTAACGTAATAGATTGGTTAGATTTTTAACATAATTTTGACTTTTGCTCGAGTAACAACCGTTAAGCCTAAACTTTTTTATTTGCAACTGTCGGGGGATTTCTAACGTGCGCGATATTGCACATCGGGCGCCCATCTGTACTACACAGGTATCCTGGGAATGCCAGAAAGTCCAAGGTGAAAAATTACCAGCCTCCACTGTGATTTGACCCGCGACCTCCAGCACCCAAGGTTAAGGTCTTACCTCGAGACCACTCAGTCCCCTGTTTGTATTTTTTTAATGTCCCACATCTCCATGTTTGAATAGTTGTAGATTGCGAGCAAGGAATAAAACTTAAGCCTTCATGGGCTTCAGTCTACCCAGCTGTAAATGTGTACATCGTTTACCGCTGGAAAAGGACAGGCTTTGATATGTTGGACAGGGTGTCACTATGTAAGTTCCTCAGACACCATGAAGTTCCCTTAAAGGTCTAGAACATAATTAAGTTCAAAAGGTTAAAGTAGTCTCATAAGAGACACTTTTGTCGGCGTGACGAATGAGTCTTCAGTGTAAGAAGTTAGAGGTTGTTAATGAAATTTGGTGACCAGTTATATTTTTCGCTGCCGATCCTTCTCTTGCAGTAAGTCAGTAACTATTTACATCCGTGTTGTCTGTAGCTTGACAGATACGCAAGTTGAATCACTTACTGAGCTTGTAATCCAAGATAAAGATTTCCACCAAGAAAACATAGTATTCCTGACTGATGCCGCGTCAGTAATAGCAGAACTAAAACAACACAAAGATGAAGATCTCGAGCAATGTATGTTCTCCCTGACACAGCTCTCAGCAAAACACCCAAGGTTGGTCATACAGTGGATCCCATCCCACTGCAATATTGAAAGCAATGAAGCTGCAGACAAACTAGCAAAGAGTGGAGGGGCATCCCCACAAATAGATCTGAGTATCACATATAATGAGGCCAAGACCATAATTAAAGCCAACTTCAGAGTAAAATGTATAATGTGTTGATCAACACCCCGACTTCCGAAAAGAAGACAGCTACTATAACTTTACTATAGAAAAGCAAGTCATCATCTTCAGACAGTGCTGGGCATAACAGACTCAAGAGTCATCTTTACAACAAAATGAGGATTGGGACAGATGACAGGTGCCCATGTTGGGAGCATATCATGACCGTGGAACACATCCTACAAAGCTGCATGCTTACGCAGGAAAAGAGAGAACAATGCTGGTCTCGTGAGACAGATATGAGACAGAAGCTGTATGGAGATGAAACAGCCTCACAAACAACGATGTCCTTTGTAAAAGAAACCGGAAACTTGATCTGAGGATGAAGGAAGAAGAAGAAGAAGAAAGAATCCATTACATATACCGCTAATCAGCTTGATCTATACATTCAAAATTTATATAAAAATAGAACTAACCACCTTAGTGAACTGCTGTTTTCATATGAGCTGTGCTTACCGCATAATAATGAAAAGGGCCTACGACAGCTTTCGACTGTGCTCAATTCTGCTTGTGAAAGACACAATATGAAAATCAACATATCCAATACAGAAGTGTTGCAAAATAAGTAGTTAACCTGGACATCTAAATATTATAGTAAACTAATCCAAGATAATATAAGTGCAGGAATACCAGTACCAGTGCAGTATCTTTACCCAGGATGACAGATTAATCATCATCTAGCATGTCCTTTGCAGAGCGTCGCTTCTATCACAGCCCGTCTGAAAAAAAACTCGATCGCTTGTGAAATCACTATTACTTGCACATTTACAAATGTGATGTGCGAGTAAGATTTACTGTAATAACTAAAAATATATATGCGGCGTTTATTCACCTTGAGAATCCATGGGGCTGATGTATAAAGGTAGATTTTTATTGCAATCACCTCGAAATGCTAAGGTTATCATTATTATCATATTGAATTGATACCCTTAATTGTTTACACAATTGTATTTTGTCATCTTAGATTTCGGTATTTCATTATGACAACTATGAATTTTATAATTAATTGTATTAACTGAAAACAACTAACAACTTTGATTTCCTTATTTAATGGTGTTACTGCTGAATTAACTAACATTAACTAACAAAGATTTTTTTTTAAAATATCGTAACAACAGAATGCCATGAGTAACAAGAATGGCTAGAATCAGAAACGAAGATATTAGGTGACAAGTAGGTACAACACCAGTGCTAGACTTCATCAAGAGACAAGTAGGTACAACACCAGTGCTAGACTTCATCAAGTGACAAGTAGGTACAACACCAGTGCTAGACTTCATCAAGTGACAAGTAGGTACAACACCAGTGCTAGACTTCATCAAGAGACAAGTAGGTACAACACCAGTGCTAGACTTCATCAAGAGACAAGTAGGTACAACACCAGTGCTAGACTTCATCAAGAGACAAGTAGGTACAACACCAGTGCTAGACTTCATCAAGTGACAAGTAGGTACAACACCAGTGCTAGACTTCATCAAGTGACAAGTAGGTACAACACCAGTGCTAGACTTCATCAAGAGACAAGTAGGTACAACACCAGTGCTAGACTTCATCAAGAGACAAGTAGGTACAACACCAGTGCTAGACTTCATCAAGAGACAAGTAGGTACAACACCAGTGCTAGACTTCATCAAGAGACAAGTAGGTACAACACCAGTGCTAGACTTCATCAAGAGACAAGTAGGTACAACACCAGTGCTAGACTTCATCAAGAGACAAGTAGGTACAACACCAGTGCTAGACTTCATCAAGAGACAAGTAGGTACAACACCAGTGCTAGACTTCATCAAGTGACAAGTAGGTACAACACCAGTGCTAGACTTCATCAAGTGACAAGTAGGTACAACACCAGTGCTAGACTTCATCAAGTGACAAGTAGGTACAACACCAGTGCTAGACTTCATCAAGTGACAAGTAGGTACAACACCAGTGCTAGACTTCATCAAGTGACAAGTAGGTACAACACCAGTGCTAGACTTCATCAAGTGACAAGTAGGTACAACACCAGTGCTAGACTTCATCAAGTGACAAGTAGGTACAACACCAGTGCTAGACTTCATCAAGTGACAAGTAGGTACAACACCAGTGCTAGACTTCATCAAGAGACAAGTAGGTACAACACCAGTGCTAGACTTCATCAAGAGACAAGTAGGTACAACACCAGTGCTAGACTTCATCAAGTGACAAGTAGGTACAACACCAGTGCTAGACTTCATCAAGAGACAAGTAGGTACAACACCAGTGCTAGACTTCATCAAGTGACAAGTAGGTACAACACCAGTGCTAGACTTCATCAAGAGACAAGTAGGTACAACACCAGTGCTAGACTTCATCAAGAGACAAGTAGGTACAACACCAGTGCTAGACTTCATCAAGAGACAAGTAGGTACAACACCAGTGCTAGACTTCATCAAGTGACAAGTAGGTACAACACCAGTGCTAGACTTCATCAAGAGACAAGTAGGTACAACACCAGTGCTAGACTTCATCAAGTGACAAGTAGGTACAACACCAGTGCTAGACTTCATCAAGTGACAAGTAGGTACAACACCAGTGCTAGACTTCATCAAGAGACAAGTAGGTACAACACCAGTGCTAGATCTCATCAAGTGACAAGTAGGTACAACACCAGTGCTAGATCTCATCAAGTGACAAGTAGGTACAACACCAGTGCTAGACTTCATCAAGTGACAAGTAGGTACAACACCAGTGCTAGACTTCATCAAGTGACAAGTAGGTACAACACCAGTGCTAGACTTCATCAAGAGACAAGTAGGTACAACACCAGTGCTAGATCTCATCAAGAGACAAGTAGGTACAACACCAGTGCTAGACTTCATCAAGTGACAAGTAGGTACAACACCAGTGCTAGACTTCATCAAGAGACAAGTAGGTACAACACCAGTGCTAGACTTCATCAAGTGACAAGTAGGTACAACACCAGTGCTAGACTTCATCAAGAGACAAGTAGGTACAACACCAGTGCTAGATCTCATCAAGTGACAAGTAGGTACAACACCAGTGCTAGATCTCATCAAGTGACAAGTAGGTACAACACCAGTGCTAGACTTCATCAAGTGACAAGTAGGTACAACACCAGTGCTAGACTTCATCAAGTGACAAGTAGGTACAACACCAGTGCTAGACTTCATCAAGAGACAAGTAGGTACAACACCAGTGCTAGATCTCATCAAGAGACAAGTAGGTACAACACCAGTGCTAGACTTCATCAAGTGACAAGTAGGTACAACACCAGTGCTAGACTTCATCAAGTGACAAGTAGGTACAACACCAGTGCTAGACTTCATCAAGTGACAAGTAGGTACAACACCAGTGCTAGACTTCATCAAGAGACAAGTAGGTACAACACCAGTGCTAGACTTCATCAAGAGACACGTAGGTACAACACCAGTGCTAGACTTCATCAAGAGACAAGTAGGTACAACACCAGTGCTAGACTTCATCAAGAGACAAGTAGGTACAACACCAGTGCTAGACTTCATCAAGAGACAAGTAGGTACAACACCAGTGCTAGACTTCATCAAGTGACAAGTAGGTACAACACCAGTGCTAGACTTCATCAAGAGACAAGTAGGTACAACACCAGTGCTAGACTTCATCAAGTGACAAGTAGGTACAACACCAGTGCTAGACTTCATCAAGTGACAAGTAGGTACAACACCAGTGCTAGACTTCATCAAGTGACAAGTAGGTACAACACCAGTGCTAGACTTCATCAAGAGACAAGTAGGTACAACACCAGTGCTAGACTTCATCAAGTGACAAGTAGGTACAACACCAGTGCTAGACTTCATCAAGTGACAAGTAGGTACAACACCAGTGCTAGACTTCATCAAGAGACAAGTAGGTACAACACCAGTGCTAGACTTCATCAAGTGACAAGTAGGTACAACACCAGTGCTAGACTTCATCAAGTGACAAGTAGGTACAACACCAGTGCTAGACTTCATCAAGAGACAAGTAGGTACAACACCAGTGCTAAACTTCATCAAGTGACAAGTAGGTACAACACCAGTGCTAGACTTCATCAAGAGACAAGTAGGTACAACACCAGTGCTAGACTTCATCAAGTGACAAGTAGGTACAACACCAGTGCTAGACTTCATCAAGTGACAAGTAGGTACAACACCAGTGCTAGACTTCATCAAGAGACAAGTAGGTACAACACCAGTGCTAGACTTCATCAAGTGACAAGTAGGTACAACACCAGTGCTAGACTTCATCAAGAGACAAGTAGGTACAACACCAGTGCTAGACTTCATCAAGTGACAAGTAGGTACAACACCAGTGCTAGACTTCATCAAGAGACAAGTAGGTACAACACCAGTGCTAGACTTCATCAAGTGACAAGTAGGTACAACACCAGTGCTAGACTTCATCAAGAGACAAGTAGGTACAACACCAGTGCTAGACTTCATCAAGAGACAAGTAGGTACAACACCAGTGCTAGACTTCATCAAGTGACAAGTAGGTACAACACCAGTGCTAGACTTCATCAAGAGACAAGTAGGTACAACACCAGTGCTAGACTTCATCAAGAGACAAGTAGGTACAACACCAGTGCTAGACTTCATCAAGAGACAAGTAGGTACAACACCAGTGCTAGACTTCATCAAGAGACAAGTAGGTACAACACCAGTGCTAGACTTCATCAAGAGACATCAATCCAAATTGTTCTCCCTCAAAAAGTAATGCTATACATTTACGATGCATACAACGCAACGAACCAACCATGCAAAATATGATTAGGATAAATAACAGAAGCAGTAAAAATCCTCGCCAACGAAGCACATACTTAGGTCCGGTCAAGACATCTCTTCATAACCTGACGCTGAAAGTCAGAAGCAGGACAAAAAGCGAATAAAATAATAAGAACGCTGAAAATCATGGTTCAAGTCAGACACATACGTTTGTTATCAGCAATTTTGTTCAATGTATTCCTGAAAACACAGAAGTATGGGATGGCTAAAATAGGACTATAGTCATAGGGTGGTATGATTACAAACCGTCGCTTGGTGGATGCGTGGATGCACTTGATGGGAAAGATAAAATAAATGCAAGAACCAAGAACTTCATGAGTAAGTACGTAGCTCCTTTTCAACCATGATTGACTACATTAGATTCCTTTTCAGTCTGTTCTGACAATAGTAGCCCGTTTTCAGTCAAGTATGACCACAGGTTTATGCGACGTTGGAGTAGCAACTCTCTGAGTTTTTGTTTTTGTTTTCCTTGCGGCGTTGTCTTTTCACTTCTCTATATTGCAATAACTTATTTTCGCCAAGAATGAGGTGGCTCTGCAGGCTGCATCTCCATTTGAATCGGACTGCAGCTATAATATGTCAGATCCGTATCCAGTGCCTGCATGTCCCGCTAGCTAGCATGTGCTTTGAACGTCAACTGTGATCTGTCAGCTGTTCGTTTACCACACGCCAGCTGTCCATGTATAATATATCTGATGATGCGATCGTCTTACATGCGAAGAACATCACCAAGCCATCTCAGTCATCATTGTTGAAGGAGAATGTACATACCTGGAAGACAGATGCGAGAATCCGCCTCTGCATTCGTTACCATGTCTCTCAATGAGACGCCAAGAATGGACCTCAGGCACCACAGGATAAAGGTGTTGAGTAGTTGCTCTTGTTTGGCATAGGTTGTCCACGTTTCGCTACCATGTAGGAGCATACTAACGACACAGACACTGTAGAGCATGGCCTTGGCCTTGGCTGTAAGTTTAGTGTTTTTCCAGTCACGTGATGTGAAACGAGAAAATATGGCAGCAGCTATGGCAATGCGATTGCAATTTTCGGGGAATAGGAAAGCTTTTCATTGATAGGGAACCTGAGGTAAGTTAACTGTTCCACATTTGCCAATTTATAGTTGTCGATAGTGATGGTTGGATTGATATCTTCGTTTTGTCCCACCTATACTTGATAACACTTCTTGAAAATGTGGAGTGAAAATCAAACAACAGAGAGATAGCAAGCCACTAACAAATAACAATCAGAGAATCAAAGGAGACGTCACCGTAAATAGACATACAAAAGAAACCGTAAAACAGTTGAAGTATCTGGGATCTATTAATGAAGGAGATGCTACAAAAGCAGATTAATTTGCCCTCTCCTTCTTTCTCTGTGTCTGTCTGTATGTCTCTCCTATTCTCTCTCTATCGCTCTCTTTTTTTCTTCCTCTCTCTCTTTCTCTCTTTCTCTCTCACTCTAACTATATATATATATTCTTATGCGCGCGAAGGATGGACAATTGTTGTTGACTTTGGACGAAAGAAACAATAGAGCCAGGTTTCAATATTATTTATGCAAACCAACATTTTACTGAAAATTAACCGCTCGGAGAACAAGAAAGAAATGAAGATATGTTGCTCTGGGCAGATAATCTCCAGAAACGAGCGAGAAAACCTTGAATGAACCAACATTAGTGATGATCAGAAAGCGGTGGGAAAAGGCAATTAATCATTCCGTTATATGATTCCCCAACGAGCGATCAGGTTTTGGGAAAGATGAGAGATGAGACAAGAATGAACCCCTTTATTTTCTTCAATAATGGTATTAATGGAGATGCAATTTTTAATTAACGTGAAAAACTGTATTGTCATCAATATTGTTGTTAATTGAAAAAAGGTGATTTTGTTCATTAATATGAAAGACTTTATTTTATTCATCAGTAATATTAATGGAAATATCATATGGTTTTCTTTATTAATGGTTGGTACATACTATATTTTCTTAATTAATGTTGTTAATGGAAAATTTAGAATTTTGTTCATTAATGTGAATGACTTCATTTTCAACATCAGTAATATTAATGGAAAGCATTTGTGTAGCAGAGAGGACATGGTCTTGCTCTATCTAATCTAGCTAAGGCTGCTCTTCAACTACACGCCTAAACCTGAATGATCTAACACAAGAAAAACTCCGATAAACAAATTCTTATATTCCTCACTAAACTGACACTTTTCCATTCCCAACTCACTCACTCCTATACAGGGATTACCTAACCTAACAAATCTCTACTCCTACACCTGGCCGTGACGCACCGCGAGTCCGAGTTATGGCCGGAACAGCGTCGGTTTGTTCCTCGTGCTGTGACCTCAACCCAGGTGGATCGCCCTAAGCATGTTCCTTCGTCCTTTCGCTTCAATTGCGTTATGCGATATCAGGAAAAATCGACTCAGCAGCCGCAGGTATGAATTGGCCTGTGTTGAACCGGAGCCGAGTGACCACGTGATAGAGTGTCGCGGGTCAGCACACGTTCCCGAGGACAACGTTTACTCACACAGTGGGCGATTATGGCCCAACTGCTAGGAGGATTGTCCACGTAGCTGGCACTGGTCACACCTCAGCCTAAGTGAGAGGATACTCACAGGTGTAGACTGGTCAACTCGGTCAAGGTGTCGGCCGCTTGTAAACCTCGTGTAAATACGTCAGACCTGGCAAAGTCGGGTAGCTCGTTCTGGTGAACTCTTCATGTGCGGCGCTCAACTGTCGCTTCAGTGATTCACTCTTCAAAAATTCAGGTAGTATTTCTGCAGATGTCGTAGCGTACCTGCTGTAATTGGGGTAACGTTCGTCTTCAAGTCTTCTCAAATCGTGCAGTCTCACGCTCTGTGTTCCCCAATCGTGTATCGTAGAAAATGCCCCTGCTCCTGGCCCGCTAGGCTTTTTATAACCCGAAACTATTTTTGCCAGTCGAGGCTACTTGCAAGATGGCGTCGCTATTACTACGCCACCCGTCACGGTATCCGCCGACTGAGTGGTCAGGTCCCGGTTGAAAGTCCGTATGTAGACAAGATTTGTCTGCCCAAACTAAATCTGTCACATTTGATTTTCTTCATTAATGTGAAAACCCGTTATTTTCTCCATTAGTGATATTAATGGGGTAAAAATGTGATTTTGTATATGAATATTACACATGTTATTTGCCTAATTAATTTTAAAGACTTGCTTACTTTAATTAATTATGCTTATTTAACATTATAAACGTGGTGTTTTCTTCATTACTGTCTGTAGTATCAAAGATATATGATTTATGTACTATAGACATTCAGTCCAGTTCAAGTGACATGTCCGTATCGAATCTCGCCTGCAATGGATCTCTAGTATACTCTCCTGCCGTAATAGTGCAATCTGATTGGCTGTTTCCAATCCATCTCCTGATGTTATCCACCCACTTATAACGTTTTCTGCCTCTTTGACAGCTGCCTACCACTTAACACTAGTATGGTCTTCAACAAGGTAGTATTGCCTTGTTTTGTGGCCAAGTAACTTAACTGTCTTACCCTCTATTCACTCTTTTTCTCATTTTCAATATATGGTTCATCTGTTCGGATGTCAGAATGTGTTGCATGATTCGGAATACCATCTTGGCCATACCTTTTCTCCTTCAGATTTCTTTTTTTACAGCTGCATTCTTTCGTTATTATTTAACCAAAGTAGGTTAAACTGAGGGCCACTGAGATGCGAAGTCAGTGCGCTAACCACTTCGCTACGCGGCTCCCCTACTTGTCCCAGTAATTGATCGTTTATTTGTATTTTGTCTTTAGTTTATTTAACCCATACCCCATTTGAACAGACAGCTGTCGCTGACGCCCCACATAGCAGGGAAACAGAAGGACTTTGAGCTTGTCAAGATCCTTAAGGCGCATTTCGAAAATAGTGGACTGCAAGTACAAACTACACCATACGAAGTACTACTTTCGTACCCAGGCGAAGAAACCCCTAATTCAGTTCGACTGTTGGATGCTAATGGTACAGTTGTGTACGACGCAAAGCAGGACGAGAGTAACTTTTCTAATTATCAGGATGTTGTACCACCGTTCAACGCATACTCACCAAGTCGTCTTGTGCAGGTAACTTGACTTAATTAAACTCAACTTTTCGCTTTTATACTGGTTTAGAAGACTCGGTAAAGTCTTTAAACAACCAATTTTTTTTTCATTCACTTAATCTAATAAAATATGCATGCACATCCAATGTATTATTGGATGCATTAATTAACCCTGCCTTCGCTATTTCACGTGGCAATGCATTCCACGCATTCACCCCTCTCTGACTGAAAACAGTATTACCTATTATCTAATCTTTTATTAATTTGTAGCTGTGTTTTTGTAGACGGCAGTATTTTGAAGAAAAGAAATTGTTATAGTCTAATGTATCCTTCCCTTTGATTATCTTATAAACCTGTACTAAATTACTTCGAATTTGTCTCTTCTATAGACATTGTATACTGGTTTCTCTGATTCTTTCCTCATAATTATAATTCCGGATTACCATTATCAGTTTTGTCGTTTTTCTTTGCATCCTTTCCATGTGGTCATGTGTATTTGTTGAACGTGCTGTTCCCATCATTGCAAAAAATACTTTGGTAACCAAGTTGTTGTTTCTTATGTCGGCAATAAACAATTCAGTTCAATTCAAGTGCCATTTCCGCTTCGAAGGTCCGCTGTACTGAATCTCTAGTGTATTATATCTCTTGCTGCAATAGTGCAAACTAACATGCATTTTTTCCAGTTCATTTCCTTGTATTATCGACCCAGTTATAACATCATTTGCCTTCGACCCTACCCTCTAGTGTGACCTATAACAACGTTGTTATATGGCCAAAATATGATAACTGTTTAATCTTTATTTCGGTCATTAATTAACTCCAAACATTTGTAATACCTTCACATATGTTGTATTCTTTTTTCCAAGAAATGCAACCTAATCTTCTAAATACTCACATTTCAAAAGGGTTCGATACACTTTTTCATTTGTCATTAAGTGTCCATGTTTCCGCGCAATAATGTAGTGACGAGTTTACATTACACTTGACAATTCTCATTTTCAATTTATGATTTATCTGTTTGAAAGTCAGTATGTATCTTGTCTTGGCCATACATATTCTATGGCTGAATACAACATCTACTGTTAAACAGAGCAGAGATTTTAGATGCCCTCAAAACCATATAATTTTAAACGTAATGTCGCATGTTACTAACAAAGACATGTTGGTCGTTACATGTTGTTATTGTTGAATGCGCACAATGAGTAAGTATAGTCTTATGTACGCCCTGAAAAAAGTGTGAAGTAGCGGGTTGCAGTAACTTTCCTCACCTCTTGAGCATGCTAATGAAGATGGACTAGGGTCCTACATGCGATTGTGCCCTGCTTGGATTCATTTGTCTGACTCTCCATACTACGTAGATCATGACAATCGTCATCCCGTCAGTCAGACTGCTTTAAATTCAGCCTTTTTCCAGCAAACGCTACATGGAAGTGGTCTTGGTCAGTATATTCTGCCTGACCCTGTTACGACGTCTTGGTCTGTATGTTTTGCATGACCCTGTTACGACGTCCTGGTCTGTATGTTCTGCCTGACCCTGTTACGACGTCCTGGTCTGTATGTTCTGCCTGACCCTGTTATGACGTCTTGGTCTGTATGTTCTGCCTGACCCTGTTACGACGTCCTGGTCTGTATGTTCTGCCTGACCCTGTTACGACGTCCTGGTATGTATGTTCTGTATGACCCTGTTACGACGTCCTGGTCTGTATGTTCTGCCTGACCCTGTTACGACGTCCTGGTCTGTATGTTCTGCATGACCCTGTTACGACGTCCTGGTCTGTATGTTCTGCATGACCCTGTTACGACGTCTTGGTCTGTATGTTTTGCATGACCCTGTTACGACGTCCTGGTCTGTATTTTCTGCACGACCCTGATACGGCGTCCTGATCAGCAGGGTGTGCCTGACCAGACTATCGTCTCAGTTCACTTTGGTCTTTACATAACTTTATGTAATGTCTTGATACCAACGAAAAAATGATTTTTACTTGTTATTTTTTCTAAATTCAAAATATCATGTATTTCTTAATTGCTTCCAGTGGGGAAATGTGATGGTAATTTTAGGGTAAGCTGAGTCATGAACATAAAATGGCACACTTAATGATGTCGAAAAGTATGTCGCGCTATGCTGAATAAGGTAGTTTAAATCCATTCTGATGACGTACGTCTGCGTAGTTGTCTAAGTTTTATTGTAAATCAGTCATAAGCGTCGTTGTTTCATTACGGAAAACATACACATATCATTCTTTACTTTAACACGTGATCGTGAGCGTTCTTACAAGAAAGTTCCTTAAACAGTAGCAAGATGGGTTAGTCTATTATTGGTCATATAATTACGTAGTTTAATTCTGTTCAAATTCTGTACTCATTGAACGTTCTGCAATAACCGAGGTCATTGGAATACTGAGAATCAGTTACAGCAACTTGCCTGGCTGTCCATACGCTGTTTGGAAGTCTTTATTTACAATTAATCCCAATACACCAGTGCAAGGCTTGGCTGGGTCTTTTGAGCTGTACACATTTACCAGTTAATTGTGTTGTGCTAGAAAGCTAGGGTATGTCTTTAACAGTTTTTTGCCAATTAACTGGCAGGAGTAGATTTTTTTGAACTAAGGAAATTTTGCATAATTTAAAATTCAACAAATGCAGCTTCGTCAAAGTTGGAGAATGGCTGAGCTATGATGAAGTCAAGATCTTCACACAATTCAAATAAAATAATACAACTCAAATCGCAATCATAAAACTGAAGAAAACTGCGCCGAAATAACATTTCAAACACACTTTCAGAGCATTAAATTAAATACTCTAAGTCAGGAAAGGCTTATTTTGTCGCTTGTTGGCTGTGACAAAAAGTAATGGCGGAATACAAGACTCATTTGCCTCATAGCCTCCCGTGCCCGAGTCTACCTCATCTACGCATTTATAGATCCTGTTGTACCCAGTAGTCTTGGCAACAGTTGGGTGAGGTAAGATGAGACAACAAACGAGGTTAAGACGAAGTCAGAGTCCCCAACCAGATGAGGGAGATGGAGCACACTCTACCACAAACAGGTGCTGAAGACAGATGTATCAACCAATAGGAGCACTGGCAACCATAGTACCACGCAACCCGCCCGATTGCAAATGAGAAGAAGAAGAAGAATACGCTTAAACAAAATTTACCATTCAAATTTCTTTTTCTGATTTTATTTCATATCTTTTTGATGTAAAGATATATCTTCTTTAATATTTCAAACCTATTTGAGATAGTTCAGTCTATCCTGTCTATTATAACTCTTCGCTACTGATTGATTCACTTATGTTTCTAATATGGAATGATTCTTATTTTTATTTTTATTACCACAATTTCCCAACTTTTCTACTTGCTCCTATAATTTCTGGTGCAATAAAGGAATACAACGTCTCATAACAGACACTCCTGTGAGGGATGAATTGTAAGAGACTTTCATCAACGTGGTCTGTATTCTGAGTTGGGGTGACCAGTTCCCTTTCTCGCTGCCTTTTCTTCCCTAACGGTAGTCAGGTATCTAGTTACTGCTGGGTCGTCTGGACCGTGCCAGTTACGGGAGTTTAACCCTTAGATTTGCCGCTAATCAGCTAGAATTCGACATTCCAAATTTAATTAGAAAGTCACAACTAATCAACAAAATTAATTGCTGTTCACAGATAGTCAATGTTAACTATATGAGCACTAAAAAACTCAATAAGAAAATCAACATATTTAAGACAGAAGCTCAACAGATAATAAGATCACATGGAAAACGAAATATTATGGTAAACGAGGCCAAGATAAAACACGTGCAGAAATACAAGTACCTGGGCATTACCTTTACGCTAGATTTCAGATTAGACAGAGAAATTGAGATCTGCTGTCAGAAGACAAACAGACCTGCATATCAGCTTTCCACTCCGCTGAAGCACCCGAACATTAAAACGTCTACTAAAAAACACCAACAGCATATTCGTGCCAGCACTCTGTTATCAGTGTCAAACGTAGACATTAACAAAGAACGCAATCGAGAAAGATTTCGACCGGTGAGATGGGATGCTTGAAAACAACCATCAACGTCAGTGGGAGAGAAAATGAGCAATGACAGCCGACAAACTGTCGAAACAAGGCCATGCACCCAACACACGGACATGAAGAATAGCAAGTTTTCGGTCACCTAATGCGAATACAGCCTTTCAGGTTACCCATAACGAACGGCGATCGGCTAACTCAGAAAACCGAGAACCCTTTGGACAGGAGATGTTACGGATACCCTAAACGGATGTGGGATGTCGACAACTTCTTGGTCTGTATATTTCATCTGACCCTGTTTACTCTTCGCTCATACATTTGAATATTTGGTATGTATTTGTTAAACACTGATACTCCACAGTTAGCTGACAAGGTGTCTATGATTTGATGATAATGATGATGATGATATAAAACTTAAGTTAACTACGAACATAAAACCAGAACATTTATTTCTACGAGGGACGTTCAAATCAAGCCGGAACTTTTTGTTCTAGTTCTACCTGAATGGGTTATTGCGTGCTGGGATTACTATCATTAGTTAGGGGCCCTTGTGTCCTATTCTTCTGGTTAGCCCACTTGCCATGGGCCAGTTACGTGAAAGATCAATAACAAAGGCGGTCAACACTGTTAGTGCTTGCATGGGAAAACGTGTTGTTATGAAGTTTCTTATGAAAGAATGCCTCAAACCTGCGGAAATTTCAGAAGGCTGCAATCACAATACGGTGATGAGACATTCAGCCACAGTAAAACATTTGAATGTTGTAAATGTTTGAGAAGGTTGTACATTCATGAGTGATGATCACGGCCGTAGTGGCTCCCAACCCATCACAGTCATTCCTGTGAACATCCAGATTGTGGAACGTCCTATCCTGAAAAATCGACATATAGCATGTTGCGAAATTGCACAATAGGTAAGTCTTTCTTTGGGTACGATGAACGCAATTTTTCATAAACATTTGCATTTTCGGAAAGTTAGTGCGCGTTGAGTTTGACAACAAATGGCATCCTGTTCTTGCAAGATAAGGCTCATCTCATATGGCTTACCGAATTATGTACCATCTTCAGCAACTTGACTGAGAGGTATTGCACATCCACTTTACAGCCCATATACCCCTCGAAGCGATTTCCTCCTATATTGACCTCTAAACAAATTCCTGGGAGGTCAGCATTTCAGCACTGATGTCGAAGTGAAACAGGCTGTTCTGGATTGGTTCAGACACACTGACAACTTTTTTCTGCTCTGAAGCTTTTCAAGCATTACTTGTTGGTATAAGTGCATTAAAGTTGCAAGACATTATATCGAAAAATAAAAGACATTTTGACGATTTTGACTACTTAGAACACATGTTGTGTTTCTTAACAACAACAATGTACCGGTTTGTCTTGAACACCTTTCGTACATGTCACACATAAGGCAGCTTGCAGAATTTGAATATCTCTGGTTTCATTGACACTTTCCATCTTGTCAAGTGGGTTGTGTTTTGAAAATAAGAATGTAGCTACAGTCCATGCGGATATCAAATTTTACTCGTAAGGCCAGTCCAAGCAGCGAAGCGTCGTCCACAGTGTGTGACAGGAAAATCAGGACTGTTTGAGGCGTCGCCTTGTGTGGCCAGTATTCTCAAACACTGAATCCTTAGTCTGACTGCAAGCATGATCTTTTTTTAAGCTGATCGACGACCACTTTTTCATTGACCACATTTTCAACGATCACATTTTCATTGACCACCATTTCATTGACCGCCTTTTCCTTGATCACCTTTTCATTGACCACCTTTTCATTGATCACCTTTTCATTGACCACCTTTTCATTGACCACATTTTCATTGACCACCTGGTCATTGACCACCTTGTCATTGACCACCTTTTCATTGACCACCTTGTCATTGACCACCTTTTCATTGACCACCTTTTCATTGACCACCTTTTCATTATCCACCAGTTTCAACGACCGCGTTTTGGACGAAGACACTGCAATCGCTGCACCGACAATACCAGATTGTAAAGTTTTAAAATCCTACACGAGTCCAACAGAGAAAGAGAGAGAGAGACGCATGAGAAGAATGCACAGGATTGTGTGCAACGATCGAGTTACAGGAACTATCCATATCTACCATCTTTGCAATCGTCATGGACTATGCTCGTATATGTCTGACGGGACTGCAACTACATCGATTCCAAACAGAACAAAATAGGCTTCAGCCTTTTTTAAATGGGACGTTGTTTTTTCGCTCCCTCACTGAGTTTTCTTATACAACTGTAAGCCAGGTAGCAATTTGCACATTACTCGTATGTAGCGTATCGGCAAGGGCGACATAAACCGGTAATTGAGCTGTGAAGAGGATTCGATCTACCGTTCTACTGTTGAGAGACTATTTTGCATGACGGAACGATTGTATGAAACAACGTGTGATTATTGTCACTGATAGATATGCACTCTTTTCATATCCTTGTTGTGTATTGGATGGTCGTAGGGCAAGCTAGTGTATGCTGGGTACGGACGAGTGGAGGACTTCGATTGGTTAAGACAGAATAACATCAATGTTTCCGGTAATCTGGTCATCGTTAAGTATGGAAGGATCTTTCGAGGTGACAAGGTGAGTGTACATGGTGACAAGGTGAGTGTACAATGTAAGAGTAGATAGTGAGTGTGCATGGTGACTACATGGTTATTTTGCATGGTGAGTGTACAGGGATTGGTGTATATTGATAGGGTTCATAAATCATAAATCTACTTGCGGTAGAGTTTGTCACGCTCAGTTCGGGCTGGACAGCCACATGCGGTCATTTTTTAATAATCATGTCTAACACTGTCGACATGTTCGCTTGCGTTGGGAAACTATCTAAATTAATAGGTTGGCTTTCCTTTACAGCGTCTTCTGCCTCTAAACCCAATACAGAGCTTTCATATATGTGACAAACCGACTCTTCGAATAATGTCTGGGTGGCTTTCCTTTGTTGTTAGCTTCCCATATAGATGATGCCCCATGTGAAGTTGACTTGGTTGTCATCGACAATAATTCATGTCGCTGTGGGGTTGCAGCTAAGTTTGTGGGAGCTGGATTTTTTTGGCTATGGCGATGTGAGACCGGATTAGATACAAGCTCATCAAAATGATCCCTTGGTTTAATCAGTGTCATATGGTTTATCCTGTTATGACTGTCATCTGCATAGTAAAGATCGGTCACACACATCTATCTTTCACCTTCTATCACACAGGGATGCATAGGCCATCACCATCCCTCGCCAAGTAGCCCTGTCTTGTGCAATATTTTCCACTCCCTTCCAGCGGTTTCCTGTTTTCTCTACTTTCGCCTCCATATCTCGTATCCATGTATTCCTTGGTCTGCCTATGCCTCTTCTTTCCTGGGGTTTCCGTGACAGGGATTACCTGGTGATACTGGCCTGGAGCTCTCTTAATGTCTTCCCCATCAATCTCCACTTTATTTCTAAGATTATCATATAGCAGAAGTGTATCTATCATATTAATTATGATGCAAAAACAAATGAAATTATACTTAAAATGGGATGTAATGGCCTAGTGGTTTATTGGCATGGCTCACAAACCGAAGGTGCTAGGTTCGATCCCCATCACAGCACCGGCTGTTACCCGTGGGAAGCAAACCTTTAGAAAATACAGGAGGAAGCAGACCATTACATACAATGCATATTGAAGTCAGTCGGATGCACTGAGCCGACAGGTGCAAAATAAAAACCACAGTGCCACTGACACCACATTGGAGAAAAGAAAAATAAAGCGAACGAAAAAAAAAAGCCATTTCTGAACTATCTCATCAATTCTCTCATCAATTCTCTCATCAATTCTCTTATCAATTCTCTCATCAATTCTCTCATTAATTCTCTCATCATTTCTCTCATCATTTCTCTCATCAATTCTCTCATCAATTCTCTCATCAATTCTCTCATCAATTCTCTAATCAATTCTCTCATCAATTCTCTCATCAATTCTCTCATCAATTCTCTCATCAATTCTCTAATCAATTCTCTCATCAATTCTCTCATCAATTCTCTCATTAATTCTCTCATCAATTCTCTCATTAATTATCAATTCTCTAATCAATTCTCTCATCAATTCTCTCATCAATTCTCTCATCAATTCTCTCATCAAATCTCTCATCAATTCTTATCAATTCTCTCATCAATTCTCTCATCATTTCTCTCATCAATTCTCTTATCAATTCTCTTATCAATTCTCTCATCAATTCTCTCATCAATTCTCTCATCAATTCTCTCATCATTTCTCTCATCAATTCTCTCATCAATTCTCTCATCAATTCTCTCATCAATTCTCTCATCAATTCTCTCATCAATTCTCTCATCAATTCTCTCATCAATTCTCTTCACCAGGTTGACATAGCAGCGGCCAATGGGGCTATAGGTATTATAATCTATTCAGACCCTGCAGACTGTACGGGCTACAATATGAACGACACCAGGGTCTACCCACAGACCTGGTGGTTACCTCCTTCCGGTGCTCAGAGGGGAACCATATTCACGGGAGATGGAGATCCCTTAACTCCGGGCACTCCAGCCAATAGTAAGTTTGGTGGTGGCTGTTATCATCGTTTTAGCGTTACTCAATTTGAGCATAGGGATAGCGCTGCAGTCGACCTTCTAACAGGAAGCCTGCAGAATAGCGCAAGATTTTGTAGCCTCTCATTTTATCTGATGAAATTACCTGTTTCTTCAAGGACATCTTAATTGTGTTATATTTTTGACATAGTAAGGGGCCGTGGTTGTAAGGTTGGGAGCAGTGGTTATATAGTATTGGGCAGTAGTTATATAGTCTGGATCAGTGGTTATTTTAGTAAAGGACGGTAGTTATATGGTTGGGATCAGTGGTTATTTTAGTAAGGGGCAGTAGTTATATAGTTGGGATCAGTGGTTATTTTAGTAAAGGGCAGTAGTTATATAGTCTGGATCAGTGGTTATTGTAGTAAAGGGTAGTAGTTATATAGTCTCGATCAGTGGTTATTTTAGTAAAGGGCAGTAGTTATATAGTCTAGATCAGTGGTTATTTTAGCAAAGGGCAGTAGTTATAGTCTAGATCAGTGGTTATTTCAGTTAGGGGCAGTGGTTATATAGTTGGGGGCAGTGGCTATTTTAGTAAGGGGCAGTAGTTATATAGTCTGGATCAGTGGTTATTTTAGTAAGGGGAAGTGGTTATATAGTTGGGGGCAGTGGCTATTTTATTAAGAGGAAGTGGTTATATAGTCTGGATCAGTGGTTATTTTAGTAAGGGGAAGTGGTTATATAGTCTGGATCAGTGGTTATTTTAGTAAGGGGAAGTGGTTATATAGTCTGGATCAGTGGTTATTTTAGTAAGGGGAAGTGGTTATATAGTCTAGATCAGTGGTTATTTTAGTAAGGGACAGTAGTTATATCCTAAGGGGCTTTGGTTCTACAGTAATAGGCAGTGGTCTTATGATAAGGGGGCAGTAGCTATATAGTTGGGAGCGGTGTGTGAGATGCAGCGGTTAGCGATCCAAAGTTGTCAAGACCCTTCTACACCTTAACGCTGTGATCCTGGATAACATTCTGCAACAGAGCAGACATTCTAAGGAGAAGAAATCAAAGAGGAAAGTCTAACCCGGTACTAAAAAATACGTTCTGGAGTCGGATGTTTCAGACTGAAAGGTGCAAATATCGCAGTCAAGCTGTAAACTTGACACAACGCATTCCGTTCTCCTGTTATTTGCAAAGCCCTTTTCATCGCTTGGTAGCGTGTGTTTTGGAACGAACGAAGAAGAAAAATAGAAGAAATTTTCAGAATTAGGGGCCTGTGGCCCGATAGTAATAGTCCGTATTCATATTGTATGGGGATATAATCCTGCTGTAAGGGGTCATGATCCCTTAGTAATGAACCTTGGTCCTATAGTAATGTGCCGTGATCTTATATTAAGGGCCGCACTTCTATAGTAATGGGCCATGGTCCTACGGTAATGGGCCGTGGTCTTATATTAAGGGCATCACCTCTATAGTAATTTGCGTGGTCCTATAGATACGTGTAATAGTAATATAATGTGCGTGCGTGGTTCTTTCCCCCCCCCCTCTCTCTCTCTCTCTCTCTTTCTCTCTCTCTGATTTAAATTCTATGCATAACATAAATACGTGAATGTCTGGAGATTATGAAAAAAGGACTTGTTATTTAAACTACATTACAAACGACTGTCCCTTGACTCAGGTCTGAGGTACAGCTATAATGAGGAAACGGTAGTTCCTCCGCTACCCAGCATTCCTTGCCACCCGATAGGATATGGAGCAGCAATCCACATACTGAAGTAAGTACATACAATTATAGATTCCACAATACATATTATTATCGTTTGGATTTATATGTATCCATTTTTTTGTATAATGAATAATTATATATTATAGTTACTTATGATATATTTACAATCACATACAAATATGTGTGTATATATATATATATATATATATATATATATATATATATATATATATATATATATATATATATATATATATATAAAATATCTTAATATGTTCTTCTACGTGTGTGTTCCTTTTTCCTCCGTATAGTGTAACATGTCAATCAAAGCCAATCTCTCTTCTCTGTGCTTAGATTAATGACCACATCTCTCCAGAATATACGACCCATGGCTACACTTTCTGTCTCCCTCCAGGTGTAACCATCTCAGTGTATTTTTCGGGCTACGTCTCTTTCTGTTCCCTTGAGGACTCCATGCGAGAGCCTGCTTGGTTATGCTGGACTGCCTTCCTCAGCGTATGTTCTTTACAATCCTATTTCCCTTACTCTGTTCGCTCTTTGTCTGTTCATTCTTAGTCCAATCTCCCTTGATCTGTTCTTCTAATGGCAGTTATAAGCTCCTTGCTCACATGTCTTCATTGATGAGTGTGTCCTGCCACTTTGGACCCATTTTAGTTTGTAGGCAACAAGGGATTGGAGCGTTTGTTATAGCGCCTTTGTCGTTCCTAACGTTTCTGCTCCTAACAACAGCATCGACTTGAATATTCTAACTCTGGTGGGAACGCGAATGTGTTGTACTTTATAAGCTTTCACTCAACTATAGGAAGTAAATTATCAGCTGATTGAAATGTTTCTTCATCAGAGAACTTGACGGACCTGCAATTAATAGAACATCAGACTTTATTGGAGGTCTTAACATAACCTACAAGACAGGACCAAACTTTTTAAACCCAGGAATGTAAGCTTGTCCGTTTGTTTGTTAAATTTTGGACGTGTATGTTCATAAACGTCTGCCTTTCACACATGATCACATTGTCCTCGGCGTCAGTCCGGTAGATGTGTCATGTGCGAGAAAATTATGAATGCTTCCCGATGTTTTTCAGTGCTGTATCAATGCGGACTAAGGTATTTGGTCAGTCCATCTCACCATCGGATATGTGGGCGAACCTGTGGACGCGCACAGGCATATGGCCACCAAAACGGCGTCCATCAGTTGTTATGCACGCGTGCTACATGTCTAGTTCGACAATATTTGCTTGATATCGCTGCTCCACAACGTCCGGAACGAAAATTTGATGTCGAATTTCGTCGTTTCGGATTAACCGTTATCGACATTTTTAGTATGCTCTGTTCCATCGTTCTCTGAGCTTATCGGCATCTGTGTTACGGAAGTCCCACACTTCGCATGCGTAAATAATTGCTGGGATGGCCATGACATTGAAAGCGTATGCTCTCGCAACGGGGTCTTTCATCTCTTGGAGTATTGGCTTAATGTCTATCTATACATTTCTATCAATTAAGGTGATGGTTTTTCCCATAGTAGTTACACTACTGTCGGGGGATGCTATTGTTGGAAAATTCACTGATGAGTAAGTTTGCTCTTTTGTGCGCCCCGAAGTGGGCGTTTAATTAATTGAGAGTTGCAGTAGCTTTTGTCACATCCCAAGCGTGCTGGTGAAGGAGGACCTGGTTCTTCCAGCCGGTTGTGCTATGCTTGGTTTCATCTGCGAATCTTTCACTACTACGGGGCTACGTCGATCCCCACCTCGTTAGCAGGCTGCCAAGAAAAACAGTCCGTTTCCGTTAGGTTGTTATACTCCAGTATACTAAGCCACATATTGCATGAGCTAGAGTGCCTAGTTCCATTCCTCGCTGCTGTGTACTTCTTATTTACAGCTGGGTCGACTGCAGCGTTACGATGGGAAGAGTTGAAAACCGTACCTTTGCCGTGAAAAGCAAGTGCACTACCACTACAATTATCAGACACCCGCGTTACTATACCTGTGCGCCTACTCATAATAGTTTGTGTTTAGGCTAGCATTAGGCCTATTGGACAATGCCAGTTAACAGGGGTTACAACGCGAGGATTGCAGAGAAAAGCTTCATTATCCTATACAATTTTGGAGTCTCATATAGAGTATTTAAAACAGCTCCGTTAAATTGTTTCATTGATGATATCCTAATTCGTTCTTTTGTTCCATTTGAACCATAGCGCAGAAACTGTACACTGGAAGAGTGAGACCAGTTCTCGAGTATGGCATTGCGGCATGGACAACAGCAACAAAGGCGAACTTTGACAAAATTAGCAAACTCCAAAACCAAGCCATGAGAGTTATAACAAGAGGCATGAAGTCAACGCCAATTGTAGAACTTGAAAAGATTACAAATCTGCAATCCATGACCGACAGAAGAGACTGCAGAGCCTAGTAGCAAGCAGAGAAACTCAGAAGACCGACAGACCATCCAATGCATCAGAGACTAAACAATTTTGGAAATGGGAAACTAAAGCGGAGAAACTTTGCAGAAATAGCCAAAGCAAAGATGAGCGAAGAACCTACGAACGCATTAACAACACCAAAGCCAATCCCTACTGTTCGAAAACCTACCTGGAGGCAGCATATATTTCCAGAGGTGGTAGAAAATATACCAGGCATTAGAAACAAGAACAGCCAGACTGAAAAAGAAAGAAGAGACAAAACCCTGAGGTACATACCGAAAAACTACCCAAGCATGGACTGGACCCATGCATACACCGACGGTTCTGTAACAAACACAACACAGAACGGACGGGCAGGGGTATTCCTGAGCTTACCAAATGGTAAAAAAATAACACTGTCAGTGGCAACTGGAAAATACTCAAGCAATTTCAGAGCGGAGGCAGAGGCACTGAGGACTGCAGTAGAAGAAATGGTGACAGGCAAAAAAAATAAAAGCCATATAGTCCTGTTTACAGATGCCCTGACCGTAGTCACAGCACTAAAAAGCCAGAAAAATACTGAACGTAATGATTTAAGAGCAGTACTCTGTCAACTATTCCAGCAGTCCGCTCCAAAAAGAGTAGTGGTACAGTGGGTTCCATCCCAATGTAACATCCAAGGCAACGAGGAGGCAGACAGACTGGCAAAAGAAGGTGCAAGACTACCACAACCATACCCTAGTCAAAAAGACTTGTTAGAGCTAGATACATGACCAAATGGGAAACAGAACATACTGGCTACACAAAAAACCATGTCTATTACCAGTTGAACAGAAGAGAGCAGGTCGTGGTCTTCAGACTTCACACAGGCCACAACAGACTGAGATACCACCTATTCAATAAATTTAAGATTATGTGGCACTGACGAATGCTCGTATGGTACCGGGAAAATGACCGCTGAACATTTGCTGCAAAACTGCCCGACATACGAGGATCAGAGAAAGTAGATGTGGCCATCACCAGTGGTAACACTAGACAAGCTCTATGGCAGTGTCGACAGCCTCAGGATGACCGCCGCTTTTTTTCGAAAAAATACAGGTTGACGTCTGACAGCGTACGAAGAAGAAGAAGAAGAAGAACCATAGCGCCACGATTACAGCTGGCCCCTTGAAGGAAGCCTGTGTCAGAACATTAGCAGGGTTTTACATAATAAGGTTACAAGCACCCTACCTCATATTCTTTAGTGGCCATTAATACATTCTTAAAAGTTTACAGCATTCCATTACTTTGCAATACCAGGTACCAGATTTCCTTCCTGCAATAAAACCAATAGACCCTTAAGTGTCGTTGCTTATCAACTTTATTTACATAGAAAAAGCCTTTTGTTCGAGTCATTTTTGTCAACTGTCTGCACTGTTTTATTTATACTTTACAATGAATCTGTTATGTACTTTCATAGAATTCCGTAGATAATTTGTTTTACTCAAAGTTTTACATATGGTATCCTTGACGTGACAATGATCACATTGATGGTAAACAGCCGTGAAGACAGTTTTTGGTGCTATACAACTAGTTCCTTCGTGAAATAAGACTTGTATGACCCTAAACGACAATTCATGATGTCAGGACATAAACACGCAATTCATGATGTCAGGAAATAAACACATAATTCATGATGTCAGGAAATAAACACACAATTCATGATGTCAGGAAATAAACATACAATTCATGATGTCAGGGAAGAAACACATAATTCATGATGTCAAGGAATAAACATACAATTCATGATGCCAGGGAATAAAACACATAATTCATGATGGCAAGAAATAAATACACAATTCATGATGTCAAAGAATAAATACGTAATTCATAATGTAAAAGAAACAAAAACTCATAATTATTGATGTAACAAAAAACAAAACTCACGCTTTTTGCAACATAAATAAACAAAAAATTTATTCAATGACACTTAACAAAACGACAATGCTCTGGGCAATCGATATATCGCTTCTTGTGTCGCATAACTGCAATCAGATGCAAACAAAAAAAAGGTACATTTGACAATATATCATATACAATTAGACTTGGAATACACCGACGATTCTGTACCAAACGCTACACAGAACGGAGGGGCAGGAGCATTCCTGAACCTACCAAATGGCAAACAAATAACACTGTCATTCGCTACTGGTAAGTACACAAGCAATTTCAGAGCGGTGGCGGGGGCACTGAGGGCGGCAGTGGAAGTAATGGTGACACACAATGAAAATGAAAGCCATATACTCCTGCTTACAGATGCTCTCGCCGTAGTCACAGCGCTAAAAAGCCAGAAAAACACTTAGCTTAATGACTTAAGAGCAGCACTCTGCAAACTGTGTTAGCAGTCCGCACCAAAAAGGGTAGTGGTACAGTGGGTCCCATCGCACTGCAACATCCAAGGCAACGAGGAGGCAGACAGACTGGCAAAAGAAGGTGCAAGACTACCACAAACAGATACTAGTATGACGTACGAAGAGTCAAAACGGCTTATCAAAGCCAGATACATGACCAAATGGGAAACCGAACATACTGGTTACACCAAAAACGATGCCTATTACCAGTTCAACCGAAAAGAGCAGGTCGTTGTCTTCAGACTTCGCACTGGCCACAATAGACTGAGGTACCACCTATTCAACAAATTGAAGATAGGTGGTACCGACGAATGCCCGTGCGAAACTGGCAAAATGACCGCTGAACATCTGCTGCAGAACTGCCCGACATACGAGGATCAGAGAGAGCAGATGTGGCCATCACCAGTGGAACTGCAAGACAAGCTCTATGGCAGTGGCGACAGCCTCAGGATGACCACCGCTTTTTTCGAAAAAATAATGGTTACTGTCTGACTGCGTACGAAGAAGAAGAAGACTGGGAATACACTAAAAGGAAGACAAAGATTACGAGAATGGATTAAACATACGACAGTCATAAAGTTTTCAGAGAAACTACAAGATATTAAATAATTCATATATTGTGTTAGCAATATAAACAAAACGTAAGATTCACGCTGGAATAATGTCATCCCAAAACTGGTTTGTACAATATGAGAAGCACAGACATTGGCATTTGTCCTGTGTTTTCCCATAGCTAAATGCTCCACACAATCCGATACTAGTTGACACAGTAAAAATAAAGGCGGGCCTGATAGTATCAGTGTGTCTAAAAATATTTCGCATATTTGGCATAGCACCACCCGAGATCCGAAGAAGCGTTGTAGCACAAATCAAACGACAAAAACAGGAGCACGACCAAAGGCACCCAATGTTTGGACATCAGGTACAGAGCTCAAATCCTGCCATAACTTTCCAAATTCAATAAGCCCCTACAGACAAGCCCTGAAAATAGCCGTGTCGAGAGATGGCACGAATTGGTGCAGGCCTCAGAGATGAAACTTCGGGATGAACCTGCCCCAGGACATCATCTACCATACGCAACATGGATGTCTCTAAACAGACTCAAAACTAGTGTATCACGGCGTTAGAAGGAACATGAAGATATGGGGATGACACATGTGACAGCGAAAAATGCATTACCCAGACCATCCGTTGACCTGCCTAAACCTCCAGGAAACATGCAATAGGTGCGACATGCTGGAAGCAAATTACAGGGCAATCCATGTCGCTGGATACTGGATGACTTCTGTACGACTTTGTATGGACATGAAAAGTAAATAAATATAGACAAAGTAGGAGGTACATGTACATATATAAATATATATATATGTGTGTGTGTGTGTGTTTGTGTGTGTGTGTTCTATGTGCTGAAATGAAACCGTACATAAATGCACCAAATGAACATATGTACGATGCGCATGATGACGTCAATTCTTGTGTAAACATAACATACCAACCGTCAAATGTGCACAATTTCATTATCTTCCGACTCCTAATTTCCTCAGCAGACCGTTGAAAACATGGCGTCAGAGTTGATCAGCAAGCGGTGATTCGGTTTCTAACAGCTGAAAGATGTCGACCAGTTGACACTCATCGCAGATTGCAGGCAGTGTATAGTGACAAAAATGTATCGAAGGCAACAGTGAAGAACTGGACAACGATGTTTAAAGAAGGACGTTAGTTAACGAAAGATCTTCTGAGACCAGGTCAGGCGCCTATTGTTGCGTCAGAAAATGCCATCGCCAAAATTGAAGGAGCAATTCGGGTGGACCGTCGCTGGAGTTTAAGTCAGCTAGAAAAGAAATTGGCTGTGTCGCTAGGGATAGTTCAAAAGGTGGTTAGCAAGAAACTGAAGTATCGGTACCCATAGTGAACACGGTCCAATCCTTCACTTTCTTGCAAACCATAATTTGAATGGGCCCTAGCGACAAAGCGAATTCCTTTTCTAGCACATCTCAAGGTCTTCTACAACGCAGTTCTATCCACAGAATCAAAGACAGACTTCCTGTAGACGAGCCAGATGTGGTGGTAGAGATATGATTCACTTTCAGCGAAAAACTAAATAAATTAAATTGTAGCTCACCCCTAGAGACGAGTGGTTGACCAATATACTTCATCTTTACGACTTTCTTTCTCTACTGCAGGACAATTCAGCTAAACGTGACTACACAGAACCAGCTAGAGAAAGCTGAAAATGTGTTTGGAATCATTAAAGGAACTATAGAACCAGGTAGGATATTTGAAATGCTAAACAGGTGTGTAAGCTAACCTGCCAACTATTTTATTGTTGTTGTTGTTGCTTAGATGTATGCCTCACTAGTTTCTACTGACGGAGGCGCGCCATTTTCCACCCCAGACCGTAGTCCATTGGGCGATATCAGGACGCAAAAACCAGTGCTTGGATGCATGTGTGCGTCTGTATGTACCTATGCTAGGTGTGCGCTCCCTCAGAAGCTAGCCCAACCAAAGTGCAATGGAAGGGCCTCACCCAGAGGGCGCGTGTGAAAGTTGTGCAGGAGTGTGACTGTGGGACAGAGTCAAGTGAAACAGAGTGAGGTAAGAGGAGAGAGAGAAGGGGAAGAGTGGCCGCCAGGGTGAGCATGATTCTCCAACTGTTTTATATGCTTCAGATTGTGTGTGGGGATATATATATATATGGCTTGGCTTGGCTGCGTTCGTTCTCAATCTCCCGCTAGCAAACCCTGAACGGCCTTAAGTAGCAGAATGTAGTCCAGAGAACGGAATGCGTTGTGTCTCAGTTTACAGCTTGACTTCGATTATTGCACCTTTCGGTCCAACACATCCGACTTCAGCAATCATTTTTTTAGTACCGGGTTAACATTCCCTCTTTGATCCATTCTCCTTATCCAGTCTTCCCTGCTGCAGCCTGTTATCCAGGATCACCGCTTAGAGGTGTAGAAGGGTCTTGGCAAATCTGGTTTGCTGGCCCTTCCGCTAGCAGTCAGCTGCTCAGCATCTTGATTCCATATATATATACTAGTAGAGGTGTCCATTACTTCCATATAGTCTAATAAGTTAATAATCACTGGAGATACACCATTATAGTCTAAGCAGGGGCGTATTTAACGTTACAATCAGTGTGGATACTGCAGGTTGTGAATGGCGCTAACAACCTCATCATCATGTAAAATTATTAAATGGTTACTTCGTCAGGTACCAATTTACACCTGAACTGACAGGCAGAAGCGATCATTCCATGAAATAACTCACGACTTTGTTCGGTCTGAAAAACCACGTGATTTAAACTTAGTACATTGCGATTTGAAGCAAATCGTACAACCCCAGGCCACATGGTTGGCTGGAAAAGAATGACATAGAACACTTTCTTTAAGAGGTAGATTAGAACCTTAGAGTGGAAGAGAGAATCAGAAAAACGGAATATTCTTCTTCTTCTTCTTCGTACGCAGTCAGACAGTAACCATTATTTTTTCGAAAAAAGCGGCGATCATCCTGAGGCTGTCGCCACTGCCATATAGCTTGTCTTGCAGTTCCACTGGTGATGGCCACATCTGCTCTCTCTGATCCTCGTATGTCGGGCAGTTCTGCAGCAGATGTTCAGCGGTCATTTTACCAGTACCGCACGGGCATTCGTCGGTACCACCTATCTTCAATTTGTTGAATAGGTGGTACCTCAGTCTATTGTGGCCAGTGCGAAGTTTGAAGACAACGACCTGCTCTCTTCGGTTCAACTGGTAATAGGCATCGTTTTTGGTGTAACCAGTATGTTCGGTTTCCCATTTGGTCATGTATCTGGCTTTGATAGGCCGTTTTGACTCTTCGTACGTCATACTAGTATCTATTTGTGGTAGTCTTGCACCTTCTTTTGCCAGTCTGTCTGCCTCCTCGTTGCCTTGGATGTTGCAGTGTGATGGGACCCACTGTACCACTACCCTTTTTGGTGCGTACTGCTGACACAGTTTGCAGAGTGCTGCTCTTAAGTCATTAAGCTAAGTGTTTTTCTGGCTTTTTAGCGCTGTGACTACGGAGAGAGCATCTGTAAGCAGGACTATATGGCTTTCATTTTCACTGTGTCTCACCATTTCTTCCACTGCCGCCCTCAGTGCCTCTGCCTCCGCTCTGAAATTGCTTGTGTACTTACCAGTAGCGAATGACAGTGTTATTTGTTTTCCATTTGGTAGGTTCAAGAATGCTCCTGCCCGTCCGTTCTGTGTAGTGTTTGTTACAGAACCGTCGATGTATGCATGGGTCCAGTCCATGCTTGGGTAGCTTTTCGATATGAAGCTAAGGGTAGTATCTCTCCTTTCTTTTTCAGTCTGGCAGTTTTTGTTTCCAATACCTGGTATATTTTCTACCACCTCTGGAAATATATCCTGCCTCCAGGTAGGTTTTCGTACAGTAGTGATGGGTTTTGGTGTTGTTAGTGCGTTTATGGGATCTTCGTGCATCTTTGCTTTGGACGGAATATTCGAATAGTATGACCAATTGGGAAGGAAAACAAACAGCATCTAAAATTTTAAAATAAGCAAGCCACAAATTAGAATATAACAAGTTGTTGTTTTTTTACTACAGCCGCCTACAATAACGAAAGAGCACCGCTACAAATTAATATAAAGACAGGTCCTGATCAGATCATCATCATCATCATGGGCCCTGCCGATCGGCATTGACGATAATGGACCTCCATCTACTTCAATGCCGTGTCGTTTACCAACTAATTTGTTGATTGCTATTATTTGAAGCTGTCCAGTATCTTCTGTGTCGGCTTTCATCTGTCTCTCTTTCCTGCTATCTTTTCCGTTGTCACATCGTATTCTAAGACGTCTCTTCGTGTCCGGAAATGAATGACTTCCATGTTCTGATCCTTGCAATAAGCTGTCTTTCGGTTTATGCCACTTCGAGTGCTGTATCATTAGTCTTCTTTGTGTTTATGCCACTTCGAGTGCTGTATCATTAGTCTTCTTTGTGTTTATGCCACTTCGAGTGCTGTATCATTAGTCTTCTTTGTGTTTATGCCACTTCGAGTGCTGTATCATTAGTCTTCTTTGTGTTTATGCCACTTCGAGTGCTGTATCATTAGTCTTCTTTGTGTTTATGCCACTTCGAGTGCTGTATCATTAGTCTTCTTTGTGTTTATGCCACTTCGAGTGCTGTATCATTAGTCTTCTTTGTGTTTATGCCACTTCGAGTGCTGTATCATTAGTCTTCTTTGTGTTTATGCCACTTCGAGTGCTGTATCATTAGTCATCTTTGTGTTTATGCCACTTCGAGTGCTGTATCATTAGTCTTCTTTGTGTTTATGCCACTTCGAGTGCTGTATCATTAGTCTTCTTTGTGTTTATGCCACTTCGAGTGCTGTATCATTAGTCTTCTTTGTGTTTATACCACTTCGAGTGCTGTATCATTAGTCTTCTTTGTGTTTATGCCACGTCGAGTGCTGTATCATTAGTCTTCTTTGTGTTTATGCCACTTCGAGTGCTGTATCATTAGTCTTCTTTGTGTTTATGCCACTTCGAGTGCTGTATCATTAGTCTTCTTTGTGTTTATGCCACTTCGAGTGCTGTATCATTAGTCTTCTTTGTGTTTATGCCACTTCGAGTGCTGTATCATTAGTCTTCTTTGTGTTTATGCCACTTCGAGTGCTGTATCATTAGTCTTCTTTGTGTTTATGCCACTTCGAGTGCTGTATCATTAGTCTTCTTTGTGTTTATGCCACTTCGAGTGCTGTATCATTAGTCTTCTTTGTGTTTATGCCACTTCGAGTGCTGTATCATTAGTCTTCTTTGTGTTTATGCCACTTCGAGTGCTGTATCATTAGTCTTCTTTGTGTTTATGCCACTTCGAGTGCTGTATCATTAGTCTTCTTTGTGTTTATGCCACTTCGAGTGCTGTATCATTAGTCTTCTTTGTGTTTATGCCACTTCGAGTGCTGTATCATTAGTCTTCTTTGTGTTTATGCCACTTCGAGTGCTGTATCATTAGTCTTCTTTGTGTTTATGCCACTTCGAGTGCTGTATCATTAGTCTTCTTTGTGTTTATGCCACTTCGAGTGCTGTATCATTAGTCTTCTTTGTGTTTATGCCACTTCGAGTGCTGTATCATTAGTCTTCTTTGTGTTTATGCCACTTCGAGTGCTGTATCATTAGTCTTCTTTGTGTTTATGCCACTTCGAGTGCTGTATCATTAGTCTTCTTTGTGTTTATGCCACTTCGAGTGCTGTATCATTAGTCTTCTTTGTGTTTATGCCACTTCGAGTGCTGTATCATTAGTCTTCTTTGTGTTTATGCCACTTCGAGTGCTGTATCATTAGTCTTCTTTGTGTTTATGCCACTTCGAGTGCTGTATCATTAGTTTTCTTTGTGTTTATGCCACTTCGAGTGCTGTATCATTAGTTTTCTTTGCCTGTGCCACTTCGAGTGCTGTATCATTAGTTTTCTTTGCCTGTGCCACTTCGAGTGCTGTATCATTAGTTTTCTTTGCCTGTGCCACTTCGAGTGCTGTATCATTAGTCTTCCTCGCAGTCCATCCGATCTGCATTATTCTTGTGTAAAATTGCCGTTGCTTTAAAAGATATTTTCGCTTGCTTGCTGATTGTCCACGACTCACCGTCCTATGTCAGTACCGGTTCGACGTAGAATCCAATGATTCTCTGTCTCAGTTCCAGCGATTAGGTTTTGTTCAACAACATGTTCAGGGTCTGGAAGACTGATTTTCCTAAGGCTATTCTGCATTTTATTTCAATTTGATCCCAGGAAATATTTCTTTAGCCACAGAGCTGAGAATGCTTGGCATGCATTGCCAGGAGAAATAGTAGAGTGGGTCAATTAATTAATTCAAGAATAGATTTAATGCACATTACTTTTAGATCAAGTGCATGTAAAAGAAACTAGTTGTATACCGACTCTGTAGATTCTTCTAAACCAGTATAAAGACGTTAAGTCAAGTTAAATGGAAGTGTAGGGAATTAAACATCAGCGTATGGTGGCTTGACACTTGACAGTGCGAGCACTTGATATTATGGTACACTCCATCACTTGAATTTATGATACACATTACCACTTAGTTGTGCAACATAAATTGTCATTGAATCAATAATTCATGTCGCGTCTTTCGGAACATATTCCATTGACAAACCTCTTCCGGCAAGTTTGATCCCGAGCTGCCTTCTTCCTCTCGTCAGTTGAGGTTCAGGTATCGAAGTTCATTTTCAGTGTCTTCTTCGTATGTTTTTTGGTCTACCTCTCTTCGTCCTGCCCGGTGAACTCCATGTCAGATCTGGCCTGGCCGCGTTTGATGGTGATTTTCGTAGCATGAGTTCTTTCCAACAACGTTCTCTTCGTTTGATTTATTACTCCACTTTTTGTTGGCTCCTTTAAAAAAAGTCTCATTCCTCACCATATCTTGCCAGTCTATACCCATTATCCTCCGTAGACATTTATTAATGAACAACTGGAGTTTCCTATGTATTGCCTTTGTCGTTCTCAGAGTTTCTGCTTCGTACATTGAGTGCTGACTTGGCATTGGAATTAAACAATCTTATCTTGGTAATTGTAATTTTTTTCCTTTATTTTCTTATATAAAATTAAGTAAGAGATATGCTGTCCTTGTCTTACAAACTATAACCCTTACATATGCCTCTGCATCAATGCCCAAACTTGTGAAAATGTCCGCCGCTTTCAATGCCCCACTTCCAAGCATGACTTTGCTTCATGGGTTGATCTTAAACAGCTTTGTTTTCTTCGTGTTAATCACTGAATCTTATATTGCGATAAATTTGTGTCATTTATGAATGTGACTCCAATATCTCATTGACAGATCGATATGTTCTCTTTGGCAACCATCGAGACGCCTGGATATATGGAGCTATAGACCCCTCTAGTGGCACGGCCGTCATGATGGAGTTGGCAAGAGTTATGGGAGACTTGGTCAAAAAGGGTGAGTTCGATGCCGTTAGTTCGATCTCCAACACATGTGTATGTCTGAGTGATATCAGATCGATACATAAATAACAATATAAAATAACTAGACAGTCATCAAATATACCGGCAGGAAAACTAACATGATATATGATATTTTAATATACTTTTTTATAAGTTTACAGCAGTTCAGATTCATCATCATCATGTAGCATGTCCCTTGTAGAACGTCGCTCCCATCATAGTCTGTCTGAAAGAAACTCGTTCTCTAGCCAAAACTCCAGCCACTGCCACAGTCATACCCAGGCATTCCTGGATATCTTGGTGTCATCGTCTTCTTGGTCTATCCCTTCCTCTGTTGCCTGGCACCATACCTTTCATCACCGTTCTCTCAAGACCGTTGTGTCTCTTGATGTGACCAAAGTATTTGCATTTTTTAGCCAAAATGGAATTGATAAACCAGTTCTCCTCTATGCTCAACTCATGCCGAATGTCTACATTTGTCTTTTTCTCTGTCCCGGGAATTTTGCAGATCTTTCTGTAACATTTTGATTCGAAGGATTCGATTCTTTGTCTAGAAGTATTGGTAATCGTCCATGATTCACAGCCATAAGCTGCCACAGGAAAAACACAGACTCTCAAGACTTTTACTTTTATCATTTTGTTGGTGCTCTGCCATAATTTCTTCAGGCTGTTCAGTCTCTGCATTACCATAGCTGATTTCTTTCGAGCAGTCGCGATTTTTTGTCATTTCTGGAGCCCATATATTCAAAATGTGTGATACGATCTATTTCCTCACCACCCACTGTAAATTTATGCTGACATTGTGTTTTGTAGGTGGTCATTATCTTTGTTTCATTTATGTTTATGAACAGGTTTTGATGTTTACTATGTGCATTAACGGCTGAAAGCAGCTGCTCTAGCCCTTCTGCACTTCTTGACAGTATCACTGTGTCATCTGCGTATCATAGCTCTGGAATCCCGTACCCCTCAATCGTAAATGGGTCGAAACTTTCAATGTTCTCGTCTTCTCGAACATTTCTCATTAAACATTCCGCATATACGTTGTACAGATAAGGTGAGATGATACATCCCTGTCGGACTCCCTTTTGTACTGCAAACCAATCTGATGTTTGCCCAGATACTTGAACAGTGGCTTGTTGATCTTGGTACAATGTTTCGATGAGATGGACTATATGCAAGGGAAACCCCATTTCCGTCATGATTCTCCACAGATTTTGATGTTTTACCGTGTCGAAGGCCTTAGTGTAATAAATGAAACATTTGTACCTGTCTACATTGAACTCTCTTCATTTTTCGTAGATATTCCTTAAATTGAACTTAACAGACAGTATTCGCAAGAGTATATTGCTAGCGTGGCTGATCAGCGCGTTAGTTCGGTAGTTCGTGCACAGCTTCAGGTTGCCTTTTTTGGGGAGAGGAATTAAATTGATATCTTCCATGCTTCTGGCCATTCTGCACTGTGCCATATCTGTTTATACAGCTCGAGCCCTTGCCTTCCCTCCTGCTTGTACTAGCTCTGCTTGGATATCATCGCATCCTGGGGACTTTCCCTTTTTTCAGGCTTTTAATTGCAGAGCATACTTCTTCCAATGTTGGTTCAGGTTCTTTCACATCCTTTAGTAGGATTGTAACTGAGCGCGTTGTGCTATCTCCATACATGGGTCTGCAGTACTCCCTCCATCTATTCAGTATGTCTTTGGTTTCTGTTAATGTGTTATCCTCTTTGTCAGTTATGACATGTGGAACGGGACGTTTAGATTAGATTGGATTATTTTAAATTAGATTAAACTAAATTAGATTATACTAGATTATATTATGTTAGATTAAATTAGTTTGCATTAGATTAGATTATACTATATTATATTATATTATATTAGACCAAAACAGATTATATTAGATTATATTTGATCAGATTGCTGCTATGTCTACATCTATCTACATATTTATCTATATTTGTTTCTGATTGTGTGTTATTTTTATTTTTTTATTTTAGTTATTGTTCTGTTTTAGTATTCGTTCAATTGATCTATTTGTCCTAGTATGTCTTCTGCATGAGAGTATAAATGTATGTGTTGTTATTTTGATTTGTTTTTTAATGCACACCGGAGATTCGGGCCTAGAGGTTATGAGCTTGGTTTTCAGTTCCAGCAGTCTAGGTTAGAATCAACTCGTGGTCAATGTAACAGACTACGAATATCGGCGGTTTTTTTCATGATATAGCCGCTAAGGTTTTGGGTTCGATCCCCATCACAGTACCGGCCGTTATCCCGGTGATGCAAACCATTAGAAAATGCAGGAGGAAGCAGACCATTACATAAAATGTAAGCCAAAGTCAGATGCACTAGGCCGACAGGCGCAAAATATAAACCGTTGTGCAATGCACGCTGCCAAATTTTAAAAAAAAGTAGCCACTTCGGAAGATATGGAGTCTGTGCTCTTTCATCTGAACTTTCAATAATAAATATAATACTTGGCACATGAGGCAACGCAAAGGGCAATAAAGTCAGTTCTATTAAAGGAGATCACGACGATGAGCAGTGATGAGCTGAAGTGGTCAACTAGCCAAAGCTGACCGCTAACGTCAGGGCCAGCAGCACAGAGCTGACTGTAAGGGTCAGAACCAACGATCCAGAGCTGACTGCAAGCGTCAAGGCCAGCGACCAAGAGCTGACTGCTACTGTCAGGGCCAGCAATCCAGAGCTGACTGCAAGCGTCAGAACCAACGACCCAGAGCTGACTGCAAGCGTCAAGGACAGCGACTCAGAGCTGACTGCTACTGTCAGGGCCAGCGACCCAGAGCTCCGAACACACTTCTTCACTTCCACGTTGTGAACCTAGATATCAGGCTGCAACAAGGTAGACTGGCTAAAGAGTAGTGATCGAAGAGGGAATGCTAACCCGGAACCAAAAGTTGTCAGCTAAAGTCTGATGTATTGGACCAAAAGGAGCAAATATCGTAGTCAAGCTGTACATTACGACACAACGCATTCCATTCTCCAGACTGCATCCTGCTACTTGCAAAACCCTTTTTAGGAATTGGTAGCGGCAATTTGAGTTCGAACGACGATGAAGAAGAACGTTATATGAACGATTTCTATTTTCCCATTTATTAAGTCGTAGTGTATTATACTGTCTTGCCACTGGTTAAAGTTGGACTCGGGCGAGAGAGGGAGGTCGACGAACCGCGCAACACTTCCTCACTTAAATCAAATTCATCGCTCAAGTCATCCTCTTTTCATTTATCCAGTACTAACACAGTCGAGTCCTGTTACGACGGGCGAGCGGCGAAGCGGAGAGCGTAAGTCCGCTGACAAGCTAAACTACAGTCAAAAAGCTGCATCAGTTGCGGGACTCCTGGATAAAGCGGATGAGATACATGGATTTGCTGACAATCATGATCACGGTCTCACGAAGCGAACTTTCCATGCTCTCACTGCCTGCGAGTATGCAGATCCCAAATCGGACTCGTCAGCCATCTCCGAACAACCCACAACCCGAAATTACAGAATACTCGACTGGAAGGACTGACTAGGTGAAAAAAGATGCGGTTCTCATCACTCGTGATGGATGAACAACGTTATGTTGTGTTTTTTATCCGAATGACCGAGTGCTACCGACTACTGTGCGCATTTTTCAAGATATATTTCCTGCAGGGGCACGATCTCGCTGAATCCAAACATATACAAACTTGATAGTGATCTTGATTTCTGGCGTCACAGAGAAGAGGTAGCGAAGGTTTCTGCGATGGATAGAAGGCTTGTGCTGCCGAAATGTTGAACATCCGAAATGTTTCTTTGATCCACTCGCGGGAGTCGACCTCTAGTTTGTGATCCTGAAACCTCCATGAAGAATGTTTTCGCTCCAGGTTGATCATACTGCTTTCTGGTCAAACTACCAAACCACTTTATTATCTGTGTGTCATTATAGTAATTAACCGATGTAGTCCCTACCATATGACTCAACGGCCTGTTGCGAATTTTTGGGTGATTTGTCTTTCCTGCTGCACTTCGTACACAGCGCATCTCACATGTCTCGTCTTTACTTGTGTGCTATTCTAATAAGGCCTAAGGTTGAGACTGATAGCACAATAGAAGGGAGGAAGGATAACGTCTGATCATGCACAATAGAGGGGAGGAAGACTAACGTCTGATCATGCACAATAGAGGGGAGGAAGACTAACGTCTGATCATGCACAATAGAGGGGAGGAAGACTAACGTCTGATCATGCACAATAGAGGGGAGGAAGACTAACGTCTGTTGAGGCACAATAGAGGGGAGGAAGACTAACGTCTGTTGAGGCACAATAGAGGGGAGGAAGACTAACGTCTGTTGAGGCACAATAGAGGGGAGGAAGACTAACGTCTGATCATGCACAATAGAGGGGAGGAAGACTAACGTCTGTTGAGGCACAATAGAGGGGAGGAAGACTAACGTCTGTTGAGGCACAATAGAGGGGAGGAAGACTAACGTCTGATCATGCACAATAGAGGGGAGGAAGACTAACGTCTGATCATGCACAATAGAGGGGAGGAAGACTAACGTCTGATCATGCACAATAGAGGGGAGGAAGACTAACGTCTGATCATGCACAATAGAGGGGAGGAAGACTAACGTCTGATCATGCACAATAGAGGGGAGGAAGACTAACGTCTGATCATGCACAATAGAGGGGAGGAAGACTAACGTCTGATCATGCACAATAGAGGGGAGGAAGACTAACGTCTGTTGAGGCACAATAGAGGGGAGGAAGACTAACGTCTGTTGAGGCACAATAGAGGGGAGGAAGACTAACGTCTGTTGAGGCACAATAGAGGGGAGGAAGACTAACGTCTGATCATGCACAATAGAGGGGAGGAAGACTAACGTCTGTTGAGGCACAATAGAGGGGAGGAAGACTAACGTCTGTTGAGGCACAATAGAGGGGAGGAAGACTAACGTCTGATCATGCACAATAGAGGGGAGGAAGACTAACGTCTGATCATGCACAATAGAGGGGAGGAAGACTAACGTCTGATCATGCACAATAGAGGGGAGGAAGACTAACGTCTGATCATGCACAATAGAGGGGAGGAAGACTAACGTCTGATCATGCACAATAGAGGGGAGGAAGACTAACGTCTGATCATGCACAATAGAGGGGAGGAAGACTAACGTCTGATCATGCACAATAGAGGGGAGGAAGACTAACGTCTGATCATGCACAATAGAGGGGAGGAAGACTAACGTCTGATCATGCACAATAGAGGGGAGGAAGACTAACGTCTGTTGAGGCACAATATACTGATCACACATGTTAGTCACGGTCAGGCAAAACATACCGGCCAAGATCATAACCTCTACTAACTCGTAGCCCTCCCATAGCGAGGTGAGTGATGGACGAGGTCCCCCTTAGTAGTGAGCGATACACAGATGAAACCTTGCATAACACAACCGCCTGGAGGACCCCGGTCTACCTTCATAAGCACGCTCCAGATGTGGGGAAAGCTACTGCGCCAATTCAGGCTGCCCAAAAATGTAACCAAACTCATTGTGCGCATTCGTATCAACAGCAACAACCACCGCTGGACAATCATTATCTGAGCATTTCATGCTAGAGCCTATGTGTTTGACCTTTCGTGTATTTAGCCATAATGTATAGGCCATCATCAATTCCACCCCACAAATATGTTGTCATTGTACTGTTACTGAAATTAGTTAATGTGGTTATAGGTGAATGGCAACCACGAAGATCTATTGTATTTTGTTCGTGGGGAGCAGAGGAGTTTGGTCTGATTGGATCTACAGAGTGGGTGGAGGTGAGTCAATCCATTATTTTAATTATACTACTAGCTCTATTACGGGATAGTTATGTAGGTCAACCCATCCATTTCCCCTCCTATCTTTTCTCAGCCTCAGATTCGTTGACATAATACTCTTCCCCTTTAGTTCCCATACTCTTCCCCTTTAGTTTCCATACTCGTCCCCTTTAGTTTCCATACTCGTCCCCTTTAGTTCCCATACTCTTCCCCTTTAGTTCCCATACTCTTCCCCTTTAGTTCCCATACTCTTCCCCTTTAGTTCCCATACTCTTCCCCTTTAGTTCCCATACTCTTCCCCTTTAGTTCCCATACTCTTCCCCTTTAGTTCCCATACTCTTCCCCTTTAGTTCCCATACTCTTCCCCTTTAGTTCCCATACTCTTCCCCTTTAGTTCCCATACTCTTCCCATGCGTTGCTATTAGCAAAACGACAATTAGCATAGTAGATATATTTCAGGGATTCCATTACCGGTGAAAAACATAAATTTTGTTTCAGTCTAGATGCTACTGTAAATATGTAAGTGTTGGAGCGTTACTTATGCTCTGAGTGTTTATCATTAACAGGGCTGACACAGATGTTTAGCATCTAGGCGCCAGGCAAAACATGTTGTAGCTTGAGATAGTCCTGGTTGAGAGGAGGAAAACTAAGGTCTGGCCAGGCAAAATATACTGATCAGACATGTTAGTCAGGGCCAGGCAAAATATACTGATCAGACATGTTAGTCAGGGCCAGGCAAAATATACTGATCAGACATGTTAGTCAGGGCCAGGCAAAATATACTGATCAGACATGTTAGTCAGGGCCAGGCAAAATATACTGATCAGACATGTTAGTCAGGGCCAGGCACAATATACTGATCAGACATGTTAGTCAGGGCCAGGCAAAATATACTGATCAGACATGTTAGTCAGGGCCAGGCAAAATATACTGATCAGACATGTTAGTCAGGGCCAGGCAAAATATACTGATCAGACATGTTAGTCAGGGTCAGGCAAAATATACTGATCAGACATGTTAGTCAGGGTCAGGCAAAATATACTGATCAGACATGTTAGTCAGGGTCAGGCAAAATATACTGATCAGACATGTTAGTCAGGGCCAGGCAAAATATACTGATCAGACATGTTAGTCAGGGCCAGGCAAAATATACTGATCAGACATGTTAGTCAGGGCCAGGAAAATATACTGATCAGACATGTTAGTCAGGGTCAGGCAAAATATACTGATCAGACATGTTAGTCAGGGCCAGGTAAAATATACTGATCAGACATGTTAGTCAGGGCCAGGCAAAATATACTGATCAGACATGTTAGTCAGGGCCAGGCAAAATATACTGATCAGACATGTTAGTCAGGGCCAGGCAAAATATACTGATCAGACATGTTAGTCAGGGCCAGGCACAATATACTGATCAGACATGTTAGTCAGGGCCAGGCAAAATATACTGATCAGACATGTTAGTCAGGGCCAGGCAAAATATACTGATCAGACATGTTAGTCAGGGCCAGGCAAAATATACTGATCAGACATGTTAGTCAGGGTCAGGCAAAATATACTGATCAGACATGTTAGTCAGGGTCAGGCAAAATATACTGATCAGACATGTTAGTCAGGGTCAGGCAAAATATACTGATCAGACATGTTAGTCAGGGCCAGGCAAAATATACTGATCAGACATGTTAGTCAGGGCCAGGCAAAATATACTGATCAGACATGTTAGTCAGGGCCAGGCAAAATATACTGATCAGACATGTTAGTCAGGGTCAGGAAAAATATACTGATCAGACATGTTAGTCAGGGCCAGGCAAAATATACTGATCAGACATGTTAGTCAGGGCCAGGCAAAATATACTGATCAGACATGTTAGTCAGGGCCAGGCAAAATATACTGATCAGACATGTTAATCAGGGCCAGGCAAAATATACTGATCAGACATGTTAGTCAGGGCCGGGCAAAATATACTGATCAGACATGTTAGTCAGGGTCAGGCAAAATATACTGATCAGACATGTTAGTCAGGACCAGGCAAAATATACTGATCAGACATGTTAGTCAGGGCCAGTCAAAATATACTGATCAGACATGTTATTCAGGGTCAGGCAAAATATACTGATCAGACATGTTAGTCAGGGCCAGGCAAAATATATTGATCAGACATGTTAGTCAGGGTCAGGCAAAACATACTGTCCAAGACCCTCACAACAGCTTTCTTGTATCCGTCCCTAGAAACGGGCGGTTTTCATGGCGACCTGGCTAACGAAGTGAGGGATCGACGTGATTCTCGTTGTATTGAGTGACAAGCAGATGAAGCCAAGCATATCACAACCGTCTAGAGAGTTCCGGTCTTCCTTCATCAGCACGCACATGATGTGAGGAAAGCTTCTGCAACCCACCACTTCATGCCCTTTTCAGGGCACACGAAAGAATAACAACTCATTGTAGGCATTCGCAAACAACAACAACAGTCCTGATTGAAAAGTTCGATTTAAATAAGTCTTAATTGACATGTACTTCTACTGAGGCAAATGCACCTGTGCTGGCGCCATCTCTGACATGAGCTGGATGCAGCATAGAGGAGCATTTCGTGCTAAGCCGGCTAGGCTCGAGCAGCTTATTACTCCGTTGGGTTGGGGAAAGTGCCGCAGAGAGTGGTTAACTGACGTATGAATCCTTCTTATTAGACTCAAGCACTAGAGTAAAGTAGACCTGCTTCCTGTTAAGCACCATCTATGCTGCTCTTAACAAACCACCTAACCATGGTCGGTGTTATGCCGTGTGCCACAGCTGTTGGCCTCCTACGGCATGCTCTTTGTAGAGCAGTGGTGATATTCTTGTCCTTGTCATACACAAAAACCCTGCGGAATTCTCGAGGATATGAGTTCCATACATGCATTTATATTTAATTTCAAAATAATGCTGTCCTTTTTCTGTTTTTTTTTCTTATTTGTGTTATCTTTTGGATACCGCGTCACATAAGACCCGCAGTCTGACCTTGAAAGTTGCAGGAAGCAGAAGAAATCTTGTAGGAAAATGTTATTTTTTCTATTCTTGAAAACTGAACGGATGGGGAGAGAGGGGGGAGATACAGAGAACAAAGAGAGGTATGCAGTGTGAAATAGAGGAGAGAGAAAGGTAGAGAAGGAGTGAGAAGGAGGAATTATCAGGCCCCCGGGATGTGTCGTACCCTGTGTAATTTGCTCGTAGAATGTATCGTACTCTGGTAACCTAGCCCACGGGATGTGACGTACCCTGTGGACCTTGCTCAGGGAATGTATCGTACTCTGGTGACCTGGCCCCAGGGATGTGTCGTACCATGTGGACCTTGCTCAGGGAATGTATCGTACTCTGGTGACCTGGCCCCAGGGATGTGTCGTACCCTGTGGACCATGCTCAGGGAATGTATCGTACTCTAGTGACCTGGCCCCAATGATCTGTCGTACCCTGTGGACCTTGCTCAGGGAATGTATCGTACTCTGGTGACTTGGCCACCGGGATGTGTCGTACCCTGTGGATCTTGCTCAGGGAATGTATCGTACTCTGGTGACCTGGCACACGGGATGTGTCGTAGACTGGTCTTATCTAACAATTCCACCTTATGGATCATTAATATTGAAGAGGAGGGACATAATCCAGGACATTGAAGCTACATAGCACAGTCTTCTCAACTTCTTTGTTGCCTACCAAATATTTACACAAATATTCAAAAAAAAAGTCAGTGGCCCATTTTGAACCTGCTATATTTTTGTTAAACAACTTACCCGTCATCTTTATTGGAGAGGGTCATAATGAATTGGTCAACATGTTCCTCTTTTTGTTTAATTCCTATGCCCATCAATATGTTTAGCAGATGTTATATTAGTCTGCAATCGCCAGTCTCAAATCAAAACCTTTCATCTCTACACTGAGTACGTGTTCTCAATTAATACATTCCGTCCTCCTGTCATTAGGCATTCAGGTCCACCTTTTCCTTGTTTCACTTATGTCTTTCTGGAGCTGTCTTCTTCCTGTGCATCTTGGTCTATCCCTCTTACGATAGGGGTTCCAGAACAGAGAACACATTCTAATGTTATAAACTGAGCTTTCTTTAATATGTGTCTCATCCAAAGCCAAGTAAATCTGTATAGATCCATACATGAATTGGAGCAATGCAAGGCTGTATTATGTCACCACTTCTATTTAGTAAAGTCATATACTAGATTAGGCGTGACTATGGCCGCAACACACGTCTAGGCATACAATGGAAGGATGGAAGACTAGAAAATATCGCTTTCACAGATGACTTGGAACTACTGAGCACAATATTTGAAGCGGCACAAAGAAAGATAGATAAATACAGATAAATGTTTCGAAACTAAAAATCATGAATCTTACATTGAAATTCACTTATATCAAATTGAATAGAAGTATATTACAGGAGTTAGAACATTTCACATACTAAGGTAGAACATAGAACACGACAGAGACACGGCAACTAAAATCTTCTCTCGAGTCTCTTTAACGTCATTTGCTTTTAATTAATTAGCAATCTATAACACTGATCAAACTCGAAATGTTCAATTATATCATTAGATCAATATCGACTAATGGACGTGAAAGTGGGAAAATGACAACACTCTGGAAAATAGGATAAATGCATTTGAAATTCAATGTCTAAGACAATTATTGAAATTTGGCTGGAAAAAGTTTATGACAAACAAACAAATAAGGCTAGACATAAAAAAGCAGTAAAATGTTACTATCATAAAGAAAAATTGTTGGGGGTAAATATACATGTGCTTAGAATGATCAACAACATACTTCCAGTCCAAGTGATTGTGTGGAAACGAAGTGGCAGCAGAAAGAGGGGCAGGCCAAGAAAGAAAATACGCAAAACATGCATTAGAGAGACTAAAACTTTGCTCCACACGTGTGAGAGGTGGGCTGTCTACGCTGGTGACGCCTGGAGGCTTAATCATTTCCACATGACTTATCTGAGATGGTTACTGTATATTCGAGTCTAAGACCATATCACAGATTATGAAGTACCATCCAGAGTCAACATGCCAGGTATTCATGCACGTTTCCACACAAAAAACAACAGAAATAGACTGGTCATCTTACTCGAATGTCAAGCGAAAAGCTTCCAAGGAAACTCCTGTATGGTGAATTGAGTGATGGAGAACGATCACTTGGGTGTTTCAAGGATGGTCTGAAGGAGTCCCTTATGGGCTGTCAAATAGAGATTAACCCATTGGAATAAACATACATACATACAATCACACACAAATATCCGATAAACTGAATACATACAAGGACCTTGTCATAAGTCTTTACCCTGACTATGAAGGAGTAAGAGGAGAAAGTATAAATTTGGCACATATGTAGCTCATTCAATTTGTACTTTAGTTGAGAAGTATGAATTTCGCTCCTTGACGTGTTTACCCGGTATATTGCATGGCGCAACACACCTTATTGACCGGATCTGCTACTCTAACGGTTTGTCAGAACAATGGATAAATCAGAGGCCAGGAATGTGATAAAATTCTTGATGCTGCAGGGAAAAACACCTACAGAAATACACAAGAAGATGGAACCAGTGTTTGAGGAATACTGTCTTTCGTATGCATTTGTAAAAAACTGGTGTACGCAGTAAAAGTGTGGCCGTTCCCATGTTCCTGATCTTCCAAGATCAGGAAGACCATCCTCTGAGTGCAGCGATGAAAATGCTGCAAGAGTGAAGAAAATCATTGACCAGGATAGGAAAATGACAATTCAAGAGATATCTAGATCGGCAAAACGGAATGAAAGTACAGTTTTTAGAATTTTACACAATACACTGGACATGAGAAAAGTATGTTCCCGCTGGGTCCCGCGTCTGCTGACATGTGAACAGAAACAAACGAGGTTTAATTGCTGTGGCCAGTTGCTCAAAATGTGTAGGTCAAAAAACATGTTCCCCAGCAAGGTGATAGCAGATGAGACTTGCGTTCACCATTATGACCCAGATTTTTTTCATTTCCCAAAACTTAAAAAACAGCTGAAAGGAAATCATTTTGACAGTGACGAAGATGTCATACTGGCTTGTTATAACTGGTTTAGTTCGAAAAACAGGTTGCTTTATTCTGAAGGTCTTTTCAAGGTCATGCAGAGGTGGCAGAAATATATAAATTCATTTGGTGGCTACATTGAGAAGGAATAAACACTGTGCCAAATTTCAACTTTCTCCTCCTACTCTTTTAGTGGTCAGGGTAAAGACTTATGACAAGCCCCTTGAACAAACATACGTATCTTACATTGGCAACACAGTTTAGCTTATGTCAACGAGAGCTGATCTTCCTGTAAGGCAGCAACCAGTTGTTAGACCTAAATGCATGCTAATTATTTGTATATTTTAAAATGTTCTTTGAACTGTTATAGAGACCGTGTGAGACAGCCATTTATATAAACTGTTCTGCTATCACCAGCAATATGTGACCATACTAAAGGAACGAGCAGTGGCTTATATCAATGTGGACATTGCTGTACAAGGTATAAAAATAGTACTATATAAATCTGGTAAACAAAGTGTTGTATATGTCTGGTAAACAAAGTGTCGTATATGTCTGGTAAACAAAGTGTTGTATATGTCTGGTAAACAAAGTGTGGTATATGTCTGGTAAACAAAGTGTCATATATGTCTGGTAAACAAAGTGTTGTATATGTCTGGTAAACAAAGTGTTGTATATGTCTGGTAAACAAAGTGTGGTATATGTCTGGTAAACAAAGTGTCATATATGTCTGGTAAACAAAGTGTTGTATATGTCTGGTAAACAAAGTGTTGTATATGTCTGGTAAACAAAGTGTGGTATATGTCTGGTAAACAAAGTGTCATATATGTCTGGTAAACAAAGTGTCTTATATGTCTGGTAAACAAAGTGTCGTATATATCTGGTAAACACAGTGTCGTATATGTCTGGTAAACAAAGTGTCGTATGTGTCTGGTAAACAAAGTGTCGTAAATATCTGGTAAACAAATTGTCGTATATGTCGGGTAAACAAAGTGTCGTATTTGTCTGGTAAACAAAGTGTCGTATATATCTGGTAAACAAAGTGTCGTATATGTCTGGTAAACAAAGTGTCGTATATGTCTGGTAAACAAAGTGTCATATATGTCTGGTAAACAAAGTGTCGTATATATCTGGTAAACAAAGTGTCGTACATGTCTGGTAAACAATGTGTCGTATATGTCTGGTAAACAAAGTGTCGTATATGTCTGGTAAACAGAGTATCGTATATGTCTGGTAAACAAAGTGTCGTATGTGTCTGGTAAACAAAGTGTCGTAAATATCTGGTAAACAAATTGTCGTATATGTCTGGTAAACAAAGTGTCGTATATATCTGGTAAACAAAGTGTCGTATATGTCTGGTAAACAAATTGTCGTATATGTCTGGTAAACAAAGTGTCGTATATGTCTGGTAAACAAAGTGTCGTATATGTCTGGTAAACAAAGTGTCATATATGTCTGGTAAACAAAGTGTCGTATATATCTGGTAAACAAAGTGTCGTACATGTCTGGTAAACAATGTGTCGTATATGTCTGGTAAACAAAGTGTCATATATATATATATATCTGATAAACAAAGTGTCGTATATGTCTGGTAAACAAAGTGTCGTATATGTCTGGTAAACAAAGTGTCGTATATTTCTGGTAAACAAAGTGTCGTATATGTCTGGTAAACAAGGTGTCGTATGTATCTGGTAAACAAAGTATCGTATATATCTGGTAAACAAAGTGTCGTATATGTCTGGTAAACAAAGTGTCGTATATGTCTGGTAAACAAATTGTTGTATATATCTGGTAAACAAAGTGTCGTATATGTCTGGTAAACAAAGTGTCGTATATGTCTGGTAAACAAAGTGTCGTAAATATCTGGTAAACAAATTGTCGTATATATCTGGTAAACAAATTGTTGTATATGTCTGATAAACAAAGTGTCGTATATGTCTGGTAAACAAAGTGTTGTATATGTCTGGTAAACAAAGTGTCGTATATATCTGGTAAACAAAGTGTCATATATGTCTGGTAAACAAAGTGTCGTATATGTCTGGTAAACAAATTGTCGTATATGTCTGGTAAACAAAGTGTCGCATATGTCTGGTAAATAAATTGTCGTTTACGTCCGGTAAATAAATTGTCGTTTATGTCCAGTTATCAAATTGTGATGTATGTCCAGTTATCAAATTGTGATGTATGTCCGGTTATCAAATTTTTATGTATGTCCAGTTATCAAATTGTGATGTATGTCCAGTTATCAAATTGTGATGTATGTCCAGTTATCAAATTGTGATGTATGTCCAGTTATCAAATTGTGATGTATGTCCAGTTATCAAATTGTGATGTATTTCCAGTTATCAAATTGTGGTGTATGTCCAGTTATCAAATTGTGGTGTATGTCCAGTAATCAAATTTTCGTTTGTGTATAGTAATCAAATTGTCGACAGTGGGCTCGCTTACTAGACTGGGATTACAGCGTGACAGTTTTTGAGTTCACGTACGGACAGAAAAAGAAATCTGTACCGTAGTTGGTGCCTGGTAGAACCGTTACTTCAGTCAACCCAGCTTTAAATGCGTACCTGACGTTGATAGTTTGTCCATCACAAGTGATGAAGACCACTCTCTTTGTTCAGCCGTGTGGATAGTCGTATCTCTTGCTGTGTCCGCTGAATTGGGTGACTTGCGCGGAGATTTGGATTAAAGTGAGGAAGAAACTGCGCCTTTTGTCAACCTCACTCACAGAGCCTAAGCTACCTTTTGCCAGTGGCAAGACATTCATCGAGACGACTGGAGATAGCATAGGATGCAGATTTTGCCTCAGGGTTACCACCGAAGCCTTTCTGTAAACATGTAACCCGCAGGGTAGAAAAGTGGGAAGGCATCTAACGCAGTTTGTCGTGCCTTTTCGATAACCACAAGAGGTCGTATGGACAACACTCAGCGTGTGAGTGAGTCTGGCATCTCTCCCCAGCTGTATTCAGTTCATCATAGTAGCATCTAAAATTCCCACACGCCAAATTCGTGAAGGTGAACCGGCAGAACTAACCCTTGAGATACGACACAGGTATAACTAGTTTAAGCGTAGCGCCATTCAGCCGGCGTCCAGACCAGGATAAACGGATGGAAGAAATCACAAAAAAAAGAACGAAACAACAAGTCCAGACGGAAAACAACTCCACGTATCCGTGAACACAAGTGTAAGTCGTCGACTAGTGTGAATTCCAGGCAAATCCGTGGTCTGGCGGCATCCATAATGATCCAAAACAGTAGAGAAATGTAGACTCGCAGCCAGTTACGGCGCCATCTTTGCCAGACGTATACTGTGGATTAGCACTTGAAGTGTTATCTTCATCCCTGACGGCAATTGTTGCCATGTGACTGATATTGACCTTTTTACTCCATGGTGAAGGACATACACATATTCAAGCAGGTACTGGCTTACTGGTATTATATATCCTTTCCCGATTCGATATCATGATTCAAGAAGCTACTGACTACCTGATACCAGATAACATTGCATGATTGAATATCATGATTCAAGAAGCTACCTGATACCAGATAACCTTGACCGGTTGAATACCACATAACCTTGACCGGTTGAATACAAATAGTTACTGATTATCTGACACCAGATAACACTGTATAATTGAATACCAGGATTCAAACAACCACTGGCTACCTGGCACTAGATATGTATTCAATTACATTTACGAGTAAGCTACCCTGCACAATGCTTTGACGACTATGGGGACAAGTTGCCTTGATTCCTCAGCCATATTGATTTTCCCGGTGGATTCATACCCACAAACTAATGCTGAAGTTCGATGTGTCGGAACGAGAAGTGTAAATATCGCAGTCAAGCTGTAAACTACTACATAAAGAATTCCGTTCTTCTGACAACATCCTGCTACTTGCAAAGCCCTTTTCAGATCTTGATAGCGAGAATTTGAAAACGAAAGACAAAGTAAAAGTAGAATTTAGTGTTATCAAACTCCGGAATTGTATTGTTTCTTCCCAAACAAAAAATATACAAAGCCACGACTCTCTTTATTCACTAATTATGTAACTCCTATGATAACCCATTTGCATTTGAAATCTGTCCACCAGGTAACGATACGCTGGAAGCTAACGCAACGCCCCTAATGTATAACATTATTCACGAAGCAGCTATGAAGGTATGTATTGAAACATATGTGCCATGCGCCTGATTCATGAATGTCCAGTAATCATTTCCTGTTTAGTGTCCTTCACCTTGCACAGTGTAAGCTTTTTGTGAGATAAAGGTAGTCCTATACACTTCAATGCTGTCACGGATGAAGTGTTAGAGACCACTCTTACTTTTGACAGTGTACGTGGACCTCTGGACTTCCATTTATCCTATTTTGACGGGAGAACTAATACGCTTGTTCAGTCAAGCACCACATACTGACCAGGACGTTGCGTTAGGGATAGGCACAGTATGCTGACCAAGACCACTATCGCTCTTCCATATAGCGTTCTTCTAGGGGGCTCAGTGGTCTCGTGGTAAAGAGTCCGTCTCATGTGCCGGATGTCGCGAGTTCGAATCATGGTGGAGACCAGGATTTTCTCTCTCGGATGTTCTGATAAAAATCCCCTGATCTGTGAGCAGTGAGATGGATCTCTCGTGTTCAGTTTCGAGCACGTTAAAAATCCCTTGGCAGATAGAAACCAAAAAGAGTACGCTTAACAGCCGCTGCCCCCCCCCCCCCAAAAAAAAAAAAAATTCTAGTTACAAATTTGACCACATTATTTGTACTCTCCACCCCCTCTCAGGAACATGCCGGCCAGAATGGCGTGGGTACCCAGAAATGGAAAAGAACATGTACGTATATACATACGGTTAATGAGTATGTTCAGATATATCACAAGATATGAGACTGCCTCCGTGCACTGCCACCAGGCGGAGGCAGCGCCGGATCCCAAGCCTCGAAAGGATCCACCCCAAGCTATTGATGCCAGCTCTGCGTATCGGTGTACCAGGATTAAGCAGAGTAAAGATACTGGACTACACAACACTCTAAAGATTGCACAATGGAACGCAGAGGGGGTAATGGGGAAGAAGCTAGAACTGCACAATTTCCTGTATGAGAACAAGATAAATGTCATGTGCATACAGGAAACACATCTAGATGAAGATAGACGCTTTGGTATTAGGGGATATGAAACACACAGGTTGGACAGAGAGGGTCACAAAGGAGGTATCATCACATTAGTAAAAAAAAACTCCATAGCCGCCACAGAACCTCCAGCAGCATCAATGGGCCTGAACATCTGACAGTCAAAATACATATCCTCCCAGAACCACTACAAAATACATATCCTCCCAGAACCACTACAAAATACATATCATCCCAGAACCACTACAAAATACATATCCTCACAGAACCACTACTAATTACAAATTATTACTGTCACAATAGCAAAAACCTGGAACTAGATAGAATTCCACTAGCCGATAAAAATCATATAGTTTTCGGGGACTTCAACAGCCACTCTGCAAGTTCGGGCTACAACACCATGGATACAAGAGAACAGGAGGTGGAGGATTGGATGGTAGAACATCTTCTCATTCTAATAAACGAGCCAGACACAGAGCCAACCTTTTACTCAAGATGCCGGAGAACACAGAGCACGCCTGACCTGGAGAACACAGAGCACGCATGACCTGGCAATGGCAACTGAGAACATCCAGAGGTGCACAAAAAGAGAGGTAATGAGGCAGCTTGGAGGAAGTGATCACAAACCAGTCATGATCACAATAGCAGATTTAGAACTACCCATAAACAGAAAGAAGACAGTCAGCTGGAATTATAAAAGAGCAGACTGGAAACTCTACAAGCACTTAACTGAAGACAAATTAAAAACACCCTTCACATCAATCAATGTAAGACGAAACTCTGCAACACTTACAAACATCATCACAGAGGCAGCAGAAAAATCAATACCACGAGGCAGAAGACAGAATTATAAACCTTTCTGGACCAGGGAGCTACAAGAACTGCATGACAGGGCTACCAAAGCAAGAACTACTATGGAGCAAGATACATCAGATTTTAACATCACAGAACACAACAAACAGCAAGCTAAATACAAGAAGGAAAAAACTCGCGTGTGTCAGAAAAGGTTGGCAGGACAAAACAGCATCCCTCAATATGGAGAAAGACACCACAAAACTTTGGAGTCTGGTGAGGAGCCTAAATGAGGAGAACACCGTCAGCCATGCAAAAACGGTACTTGAAGAGAGTGGCGAGACATATACAGGAAAACGTGAAGAGAGTGGCGAGACATATACAGGAAAACGTGAAGAGAGTGGCGAGACATATACAGGAAAACTTGAAGAGAGTGGCGAGAAAACAAGCAGCCAATCTCCTTGCCGCGGGATTTGCAGAAGACACTAAAATAAACATGCCCAAGGTAAGAGTTAGAGAGGAGGAAAATGAACTAAAAAAGAGAAGGAAAGGAAAGAAAACAATGAGGATGAAATAAACAATCTTTTCAGTATCCAAGAATTGAATTGGGCAATAGGAAAACTTAAGATGAAAAAGGCACCTGTTCCCGACACAATAACAAATGAAATGATTTCGCACTTGGGACCAATAGGCAGACAGCGATTCCTGGACCTGATAATCCAATCGTGGACTCAAGGATTGTTCCCAAAAGAATGGAAGGAGGCAGAAATAATCCCAATCCTCAAGAAGGGAAAACCAAAAGAAAACAAAACAAGCTACCGTCCAATCAGCCTCCTTAGCTGTCTGTGAAAGACAATAGAAAGGCTAGTGAACAATAGACTGCTAACTTTCCTTGAGAAAAAACAAAATCCTGGACGAGTGCCAGTCTGACTATAGAAAATACAGGAGTACCGACGACCAGACCGCTCATCTGACCCAGGAAATCGAAGATGCCTTTCATAGAAAATGCAAACTATTGGCCACCTTCTTTGACCTGACTAAAGCTTTTGACAAAGTCTGGAAGAAAGGACTAATGCTAAAATTAGCGGGCTGCGGAATAAGGGGGAAAATGCTTAACTGGATCAAAGACTACCTCCACTCACGATGTGGGAGAGTCAGGCTGGAAGAACACAGGGGCAAAATGGTCAAACTGCATGAGGGGGTTCCCCAGGGAGGATCACTATCCCCTACCTTGTTTATCATCTTCATTAATGATCTGCCAAAACAGTTCAGACCACACATCCACAAGGCACTCCATGCGGATGACCTGGCCATATGGACCCAGGCAGAAAACATTGGAACCGCAAAAGCAAGAATGCAGGAAGCAATTAATGCAGTAAAGAAATGGGCAGACTCATATGGTGTCCCAATAAACAAAAGCAAGACCCTCTCAACACTCTTCTCGCTCTCTACAAAGCCAGAGCAGGTCAACCTATATTTAGAAAATGGCCTATTTCCTAGAGAAAACAATCCTACATACCTAGGAATGAGATATGACAAAAGATTAACATGCGGCCCACACATAGAGGGTACTCAAAAGAAGGCCACACTCAGACTAAGGCTGATGAAAAAACTGGCAGGGACAAACTGGGGCACAGATGCAAACACAGTCAGACAGGTCTACACTGGATACGTACGGCCAACACTGGAATATGGCATGGGTGCCTATGCAACAGCGGCAAAGACCAACCTGCAGAAACTAGACAAGGCACGGGAATACTGGACTGAGAATTATTACCGGAGGTCTGCGAAGCACCAAAATTAGAGAACTCGAGGCGGTAGCGCAGAAAAATACAAGCGTATGAATAAACATCCAATGCTGGGAAAAGTCAATGAATTAACAAAAAAAAACGCATAAAAAGAACAAGCTTCAATCATCTATGAAAAGCCCTTACAGCCAGGAACAGTGACATCATATCAAAATGTCCAATGACATCGGAAATGATACAAGTATATGAAAATACAGACCAACAGCCCAACTTCACGGTGGAAGCGAAAATACCAGGTATCGATAGAAAAGTGGAAGAATCATTGAGAGAAAAAACCCTAAAGCATATTGGAGACGTCTATCCTCAACCCATGTGGACGCACGTCTATACAGATGGATCATCAGAGGAAGCACTGAGGAAAGGAGGGGCGGTACTCGTCATATTTCTACAGGATGGGACAGTTATAGAAGAAGCAAGTGCTGCCGGGGAGCCCTCGACAAATCTAAGAACAGAGCAACAGGCAATAATTGAAGCAGTCAAACTATTGGATGAAAAGGGGTTAAAGGATAAAAGAATAGTGTTTTTGTGCGACTGCATGGAAATTTTGCAGGCCACACAAAGAGAGCCACGAAATAGTATGGAAAGGTGACTGATATACCAGCTAAACGAACTCTCAGACCACAATAAAATCACCCTCCAGTGGATTCCAGCTCATTGCGGCATACCTGGGAATGAATGGGCGGACAGGCTATCCAGGGAGGGAAGACAAAGATAACAATTCACCCACCCAGTGTCACTGCCAGAAGTCAAGGCAAACATTTAAAAAAAAAAAAAAATTAAAAAAAAATATAAACAACAGTGGATAGAGTGAACAAACAGTAATTACTCGCAGGACCCAATCAATAGACTGAATAGGAAACAGTATACCACAATTTTTCGCCCCAGAACCGGTCATTGCAGACTAAATGCACACATGCATAAAATGAAAGCAGCACAGACTGCACAGTGTACATGTCAGAGAGGACCCCAGACTCCAGAACACATCCTGCAAACATGTCCACTGCACCAAGACTCCCGTGAGAAGACCTGGCCCGAGGAGAGGAACATACAAGACAAACTGTGGGGACCTGCGACTGACGTGTCACTTCATGGAGGCAGTCCATCTCGTGGCATAAAACGAGCATACGAAACCGAACACAAAGACGAAGAAGAAGATAAGGCAATCTCACTGACGAGATGTGGATCCACGTAATCGCCGTATCAGTGAGCGCCACAAAGATGAAAACAACCATAGCACAACCGCCTGGAGGACCGCTGTCCGCCTTCATAAGCACGCTCGGGATGTGAGGAAACCTACTACGTTCCGCTACTTAACTCCCTTTCCAGGGTGCACAATAGAGTAAACTTACTCATTATGGCCATTCAACAACAACAATCCAATTTGAACCAACTTCACAACCAGCTACATACAGCCTTTACTGTTGATCGACCTGTTGATCAATCACATTTAGATGCATCCTGTCTGCCGAAGTCGGATGTGTCGGACCGAAAGGTGCTTCGTGGGGTCTAATAGTGAACATGTGCTGGAATTAGACCCTCGAAAATCTGGGGGCTACCATCTGAGTAACTTGATTGTGTCGCTAAAGGAATTGACGGAAGGGCACCACCAGGAGTGGAACCTGTGGCTTAATTTGACTGAACACGCCAATACTGTAGAACGACTGGAAAATCGAGAGCACTACCGTTGGGTCTAAAAAAGAACGTACGCTGGTATTAGACTCACGGAAGACAAGTCAGCTCTCTAACACTCTAATGAAAGAACGCTACGGAAATCGTGTTTAACTCCACAGAAACCGCAGATTTCAAATACCTGGTCATTGACAAACAAAAGCCCTCAATAAATTCGTCTGGCCAAATAGTGAACGGGTGCTGGAAATAGACCATCTGAAGATAGGTCAGTTTTACCCTACTAATGACAGGGCGTTGCTACGGAAAACCAGCTCGTAACGAGAGGAGCCGCAGACACTTTGGTTCACGTACCAGGCTGATAAGCCAATGGCGCGAGGCTACCATGTGGGGAATTACGGCCGAACCCTTGTAAGCCGCAATCCCGCCCAAAATCTCAGCACCACTGCAATGGGAGGCTTCTACATGCTCGGGACCTGGGGCTTGCGCCCCAGCCCTATCCGGTAGAGCCGCAGAAAGAGGTCCTTGCCGTCCGCCGATCAAAGTGGGCGGACAACTGCTTGATACTCACCTTATACGGCGATGGGGTGCGAAACCACCAACACAAGACTTAGTACCCGGTCGGGGTGTAAAAAACAGTAGAGCAGCCACCTCACTGTGAACTGTCGAGACTCAACCAATGACCATGAGAGCTGTCCGCACACCAGGCGAACAACATCTCTGTGACATTACCATTCTTGTCCTCTGGCTAAATGCACTTCGGCTACGATATCTACCTCTGTACGTTATCAGCCATATAACTATCATGCTGGACGCAGAAGAGATGCAGACCAGCGGACATTGCACACCTGCCCCACTGTGTCAACACCCCAGGTGGCGGGGAATGCTAGGCGTACCATCTCTGCATAGAAGCCAAGAAAATAAAGGGAGAAAGAGATACCCCACTCACATGCAAATGCTACGTTTCTGGCAGGACGTGACGATCCTGGGATACAGACACACTGGACTGCCTCTCTTCTGGGCAAACCAGTCCATCTCATATATCATCTCACATATCATCATTGCACCCTATAGACACGAGTAGTGAAGACTCGATAGTCTGGTAAGACAACTTCCATAAGAGAGACAACTCTGATCATAAACAACTGCTGCCTTGCAGATAGGCTGGGGACAGCCAAAGGCAAAGGAGAGCATCCCTACAGAAACGCCTGTTGAAATCGGATGCACGGGGCCGCAAGCCTAACAAAACAGTGCAACGTAAATCGCAGCATGATGACAGTACAACCGATTAGAAAAACGCATGGCGCTCATCCTGCGGAGTCCCGCCAGGCAGCGATAGTGCCGGGCCTCACGCCTCGAAGGGGCCCACCCTTGACTACTGGTGGTCACCCACCCATGTGTCGTGGAGTCAAGGCACATGGCTATGGGGCAATTTCTATTGACCAAAACCTCAAGACCCTCAAAATACTACAGTGGAATGCGGAGGGAGTCATTAACAAAAAACTTTTCCTAACACATCACCTGCATGAAGGTAAGATTGACGTGGCATGTATCCAGGAAACGCACATCAACAATAACCATAAATTCTCAATCAGAGGAAACCAGACCTTTCGTCTCGATAGAGAAGGCCACAAAGGAGGGGTCCTGATACTGACCAGAAACTGCATACCAAGTAGCGCGGTACCTGTCAGTCACACCGGACAAGCAGAAATTGTAGGAGTTGACATAATGGCTCAAGAGACGAAGCTCCGCATTTTCAATCTGTACGGACCACCAAATAGAGACCTATCCTCTCGAGTATGGAGGTCAGAGACTCCAACTGCATAGTAGTTGGAGATTTCAACAGCCACACGGAGAGATGGGGCAGATCTGATCGGCAAGCTGATGGAGCGGATGATAAACACCAGACTGATGTGGCATCTGGAAGAAAAACGAATACTAATTCCACAGCAAGCCGGCTTTAGACAACACAGATCCACTGAGGACCAGGTCATCCTCATAGCCCAGGAGATAGAAGATGCCTACCAGGCACAGAAACACACAGTAGCTGTTTGGGTGGATCTGGAAAAGGCATTTGACAAAGTCTGGAAAGATGGACTTAGAGTCAGGCTAAGAAGAAGTGATGTTTGTGGGAAAATGTACAAGTGGATCAAACACTACCTCAAACAAAGAACGGCCAGAGTCCAAGTACAAGGGCAGATGAGCAAAAAGGTGACACTCGAGCAGGGAGTACCCCAAGGGGGAGTACTGTCACCCACACTCTTCCTGGTATATATAAACGATATTACAGAAAATATACCAAGAACAGTCCATAGCTCAATGTTTGCAGACGATCTGGCTATGTGGACCTCTGAAAAGAATCTCACCATAGCAAGAAATCGGATGCAGACGGCCCTAACGTCGCTGGAAGAGTGGGCGAACTCATGGCTGGTCAAAATAAACGAGGAGAAAACCACATGCACAATATTCTCGCTTTCATTAAAACCCCAAAGTACCAAATTAAGTCTAAATGGCAAATTCCTGCAGCCAAACGACAACCCAACCTATATGGGAGTCACATTTGATCGGCGCATGGCATGGAAAAGTCAGATTGAGAGAAACCGAATGAAAGCCAGAGAAAGAATGGCAATCATGAGGAAACTTGCTGGCACAAGCTGGGGAGCAGACGAAGGCATACTAAAGAAACTGTACACTGGAAGAGTGAGACCAGTTCTCGAGTATGGCATTGTGGCATGGACAACAGCAGCGAAGGCGAACTTCGATAAAGTTAGCAAACTTCAAAACCAAGCCATGAGAATTATAACAGGTGGCATGAAGTCAACGCCAATTGTAGAACTTGAAAAGATTACAAAACTGCAATCCATGACCGATAGAAGAGACTGCAGAGCCCAGCTGCAGTCAGAGAAGCTCCGAAGACTGACCAACCATCCAATGCACCAGAGACTAAACAATTTGGGAAATGGGAAACTAAAGCGGAGAAACTTTGCAGAAATAGCCAAAGCAAAGATGCACGAAGATCCCATAAACGCACTAACAACACCAAAACCCATCACTACTGTACGAAAACCTACATGGAGGCAGGATATATTTCCAGAGGTGGTAGAAAATATACCAGGTATTGCAAACAAAAACTGCCAGACTGAAAAAGAAAGGAGAGATACTACCCTAAACTTCATAACGAAAAGCTACCCAAGCATGGACTGGACCCATGCATACACCGACGGTTCTGTAACAAACACAACACAGAACGGAGGGGCAGGAGCATTCCTGAACCTACCAAATGGCAGAAAAATAACACTGTCATTCGCTACTGGTAAGTACACAAGCAATTTCAGAGCGGAGGCAGAGGCACTGAGGGCGGCAGTGCAAGAAATGGTGACACACAGTGAAAATGAAAGCCATATAGTCCTGCTTACAGATGCTCTCGCCGTAGTCACAGCGCTAAAAAGCCAGAAAAACACTGAGCTTAATGACTTAAGAGCAGCACTCTGCAAACTGTGCCAGCAGTCCGCACCAAAAAGGGTAGTGGTACAGTGGGTCCCATCGCACTGCAACATCCAAGGCAACGAGGAGGCAGACAGACTGGCAAAAGAAGGTGCAAGACTACCACAAACAGACACTAGTATGACGTACGAAGAGTCAAAACGGCTTATCAAAGCCAGATACATGACCAAATGGGAAACCGAACATACTGGTTACACCAAAAACGATGCCTATTACCAGTTGAACCGAAGAGAGCAGGTCGTTGTCTTCAGACTTCGCACTGGCCACAATAGACTGAGGTACCACCTATTCAACAAATTGAAGATAGGGTGTACCGACGAATGCCCGTGCGGTACTGGTAAAATGACCGCTGAACATCTGCTGCAGAACTGCCCGACATACGAGGATCAGAGAGAGCAGATGTGGCCATCACCAGTGGAACTGCAAGACAAGCTCTATGGCAGTGGAGACAGCCTCAGGATGACCGCCGCTTTTTTCGAAAAAATAATGGTTACTGTCTGACTGCGTACCCAGAAGAAGAAGAAGAAGAAGGACCGAAAGGTGCAAATATCGAGTCAAACTGTAAACTAGCGAAACAACGCATTCCATTCTCTAGACTATGTCCTGCTACTTGCAAAGTCCTGTTCAGGGCTTGGTAGCTGGAGATTGAGAACGAACACAAAAAGAAGAAGATGCATCCTAGACAAGTCATTCAAAAGCTTGTTCAGTCACAATCATTAAGTCTTTTGTGGTCACGGATGATCGCCGCGAGCATAATTCAGAGGTGAAATTGTGTCATTTACCACAAGGGTCTTTTTCCCAAGCAAGCTACTTCACTTCGATTGAATCCTGAGTGAATTCCAGGCTATTTGATTCCCAACTTCACATTACGTCTAACAACATTATATGCAGTCGGAAAACATTGGAGAAAATGCAACTAGTGTGCCAGTTTCCAGATTATAGAATTTAAATTGTTTATTTAATTACCATTTCGTATTCCCTACAGTATTTACTGTTACATTTACTATTACATTTACTGCTATATTTACTACTACATTTACTGTCATGATACTATACCAATATAACTCAATACACCGACAAATGTCTCAATATGCCTAAAACTATTTTTTAGCCCATAAATTTCGTATATTTCTGTTTTACCACAACAAAAACCACCAATAAATACAATGTAAAATACAAAAAGAATAACACATTTTTTAGTATTTTTAAAAGCTTGGATTAAAAACTTTTTTTGTGTAGCTATATTGACTTGTTTGTAGGGTGAAGTGAACATGATTTTCTTTGCAGTTAGCCTAGTACCAATTTATATCTGCGTAGACAACAGCGTGTCACTACAGAGGAACGAACTCGTCACTTATGCTCGCAGTATCAAGTGATCTTACTACTCTGCGACTAAGACTCTGAAGGTTATATTGGAATTATATTTAAACAAGTATTTGGGCAGTAATTTTTCGGCAGACGATAGGATCGACAAGGAAATCTAGACTAGGTGCCAGAAAGCATGTGCAGCCATCTTGTAACTGCAATCATGACGTCATGTTGTTCGTTTGCACTGTGATGGCATCAGCAAGAAACTCTTGACATTCTTAGCAACTACATTAACAAGATACAATGCATTGACCTGGCTTTTCTCATTTCTATCCCACTTTTAAAGTTTTCATTTGAATACTTTGGAGACGGCGTGGCCTAGTGGTTAAGTGGCACGGCTCACAACCAGAAGGTGCTGGGCTCGATCCCCATCATAGCACCGGCCGTTACCCCGGGGAAGCAAACCCTTAGAAAACGCAGGAGGAAGCAGACCCTTACATAAAATGCATGCTGAAGTCGGATGCACTGGGCCGACAGGCGCAAAATAAAAACCACAGTGCAACGCACACCGCCTTGGGGATTAGAGAAAATAAGGCGAACGCAAAATTTAAAAAAAAAAAAATAATAATTTGAATACTTCTTCTGATTTATTTACTTTGGACACAATAAGCATACATGCCCTTCGTTGACAGTGACATAGCAGCTATGGGTCTATCTAGAGTGCAGTTCAGTAAGGTTTTCTTAACAAAGCATAACAAAACGACAGCCTGATTAAAATAAGCCAAAATTGTGTTTGCTTCTACTTGTAAATTAATGTCAGTATGCATTGCAGATCACAATAACCGGCTCCTTACAGGAAGCATGCATTCAATCACTGACATGTGCTGATGCAGTGATGCTTTATGGTGAAATGTGTTTATATGACGATGTTATCAGCCCCTATTCACAACCCTCTTCAGTAGCCATCTAGGTTCTGCTGGAATGTTACATTGGCCATAGCTATTGGTCCCTGCAACACATCGAGTGACTACAGTTACAAATTTTACTTACAAATCAATGTTTCATCATCATCATCATCATCAGGTTTGTCAGTCTGACGATTGGATTTGAAGTCTTCTGATTAGGTCACGCCATTGCCCTCCGGTCTTTGCACATCTCTTCAGTTCAGTAAAAATCTTCAACCCTACGTTCTTGACATCCTGTGTGCTGTAGATGTTATGTACATGTTTTATATGAACATATTTTCTTCTATACGTTAATAGAACACAGTCTTAGATAATATTATGTCGTCCTTTTGCAGGTGAATAACCCGAACCCAGCCGAGATCAAGGAAGGAAGATCTACTGTCTACGATACCTGGCGACATAATCTACCTTGGAATTTCTCTCAAGGAGATAGATCAGTTGTTCCTTCGTATGTTTAATTATTTAAAAATAAATATTTTAATTGTGTTTCATTTTTTTTAAAGTAATTTTTTCTTAAAGTTTGAAGAAAGTATGTCATGTATGTACTTCAGTGCGACGTAGAATGTTAGGTAGCAGAGCAAGATGATAATAAATATAGTAATCGGTTTGTCCTCGTATGAAAAGTTATATTTCTGTCGCAGTACCATTACTAATCAAAAATTGCTACCAGAGCAACCTTTTTTTTTTTTCGTTGCGTTCGGCTTTTTTCTCTATTTACAAAGGCCGTGTACGTTGTACTACGGTTTTTAATTTGCGCCTATCGGCCCAGTGCATCATACTTTGGCATGCATTTTATGTAAGGTTTTGCTTCCACCTGCATTTTCTAAGGGTTTGCGTCCTCGGGGTAACGACCGGATCTGTGATGGGGATGGAACCCAGCACCTTCGAATTGTGAGCAGTGTCACTTAACCATGAGTTGCTTACTCGGAACAATCAGGAATGGCTTACTCAAAACAACCTATTTCTTACTCGGAACAATCAAGTGTTTATTACTAGGAATAACCAAAAGTTGCATACTGAGACTAACCATGAGTTGCTTACTCAGAAAAACCAAGAACTGCTTACAAAGAGCAACTAAGAATTGCTTACACAAAGCAACCAAGAACTACTTACACAGAGCAACCAAGAATTGCGTAGTCGGAACAGTCAAGAATCGTCTCGTAGATAACAATTTTACGCAATCATTTGCAAAAGTGTTACATTTTTATTTATTACCAAAACAAAAATTGTAGGAGCCTCGTATTTGCGACCGCTACAATCTTGAGGCCTTAGTCTGCAGTCTAACTAGACTATTGGGACACCCAGCCTTGGTTGGATGGACCGTGCACTCGAAAGGTAATCTAGATATAATCGCAAGAACTACAATTCTTTGAATAACAGCAAGAAAGAAAAATATGAACCGGCTTAAAACAAATTGCCTGAGAAATATCGTAACTGGAATGAAAGCAAGATGGAGTCACCAACTAAGGAAGACTCCAGACATAATGAAGTAGACAAAGTGTGTCGCATGCCCTTAATGACGCAACCGCAAGTAATACCCACTGATCAAAGATTTAAAGAAAAGGTGTCAGGATTAAATCCTTCACAACGAACAAACACAAAAGCGACAACACGTTTCAACATGATCTTCTTGACAATACAATGATTTAATAATATTCTTCCAGAATTGGTTCACTAGGTTCTGGCAGCGATTTTGCCCCTTTACTTCAAAGAGCCGGCATCACTGCTCTAGACTTACGATACACATTCAACACCGTAAGTGAATCCCTTGCTTCTTTTCTGTTTATATCCGTTTGTATTTCTTCATCTCTTTTCTTTCCTTCTGTGATTCCTTTTTTAAAATACATATTTTCATTCTTCTACTGAGGGTTCATCTTGAACAACTTTTCGTTCTTCTTCTTCTTTTTCTTCTTCTTCTTCTTCCTCCTCTTTTTCTTCTTCTTCTTCTTCTTCTTCTTCCTCTTTTAATTCTTGTTCTTGTTCTTCTTCTTTGTCTTCTCGAGTGGGCAGTGTGTTTCATATGCTTAAATTACCCATATGGTTTTTTTCTTTAAAACCTCGATTACATACATACACAAAATTCAGGTTTCAACCCATTATCCAGAAAGCGCACAAAGTACCATATATCATATTTTATCTCATAATCCATAAAGTTCACACAGTACCATACGTATTATTTCACCTCATTATCCATTAAGTGCATAAAGTACCATATATTTTTAAATTTCACCTCATTTTCCACAACGTGTACAAAGTGCCATACATTTTATTTCACTTCATTAAACATAAAGTGTACACAGTACCATACATCTTATTTCACCTCATTATCCAGAAAGTGTACGAAGTACCTTACATATTATTTCACCTCATTATCAAGAAAGTGTAAAATGTTTCATACATCTTATTTCACCTCATAATCCAGAAAGTGTACAAAGTACCATACCTGTTATTTCACCTTGTTATCTAGACAGTGTAAACAGTACTGTATAATACATTTGATTTCAACACATTATTCATAAAGTAAACAAATTACTATACATCTTTTTTATCTCATTTTTCAGAATGTGTACAAAGTTTCAACGTACCCTCTCTACCACACAGAGTATGAGACATTTGATATAGTCAAGGACCAGATCGATAGGGATTTTGAGGTTATATTTATCTTTATCGCCTCTTCTTTTTCATTGTCATATTTCTCTTCACTCACTCACTTTAATTATTGATGCATAAACTTGCGCACTGACTGTGTCATTCACGCATGACGCAGTCAAGCACTGGTGGAATTTATGCTGTACTGGGTTATACGTTCATTAATTCTCTGACATACTAACTCAGGACAGCCGGAATGACTTACTAGCTAACTGACTCACTCATTGAATCCGCTATTGACTTTCTAGTTAACTTGCCAATTAACTAATCGATCTACTAACTGATTCGTTCATTCACTGACTTTGGTTAAATTATCTTTTTGATGACTCATTCACTGAATTAATAACGTATTGGTTAATGCATGCACTTAGTGACTCACTCCGGCACTGACACATTTATTCAATCTCTAAATGTGGCTGAATTGTTTCGATGCCTACCTGCCGATTAATAGGGTGGATGGCATCGGTTCGAATCACAGGTATGACCTATGTTGTTCTTCTGTTGGGGTTAAAATAAACAAACATTGCCAGCAAACGGCGGAGGCCTGTAGTTCTCACCATAAAAACCCCCTCGACTACCCCAGCAATAGAGGACAAGTCGTATGACAGATGCCAGTCTGAAGCTGTCAATGTAGTTTTTATTTTGTTGGTTTGTTGCCTTGGCTTCGTTCGTTCTCAATCTCCTGCTACCAAACCCTGAAAGGGCTTAAGTAGCAGAATGTAGTCAAGAGAACAGAATGCGTTGTATCGTAGTTTACAGCTTCATCGCGATATTTGCACCTTTCGGTCCAACACATCCGACTTCAGCAAGCATTTTTGAGTACCGGGTTAGCATTCCCTCTTCGCTCCCTTCTCCTTAGCCAGTCTGCCCTGCTGCAGCCTGTTATCCAGGATCACCGCGTGGAGGTGTAGAAAGGTCTTGGCAGCTCTGGTTCACTGGCCCTAACGCTAGTAGTCAGCTATGAGTCGCTGACCACTGAAGCTCATGCGCTGCTCAGCATCTTGATCCCTGTTTTGTTGTTGATTCTAATATATTTTTTTCCACTTTGTTAAATGTGTTTTTGGCCATTCCTATTCTCTTCTTCGCCTCCATTTCACATCCACCATTATCTATTATGATCTGTCAATTTACTAATATTTACTTGATGACAATTGTATCCTTGTCTGTATAGATCTACTGTCCGGGATATCTTAGTTTTAGTCGATCTGTGACACCACGAAGGCGTTATCCCTTGTGCATGTTCCAACTCTTGTGCGAGTTGGTAGTAGCCTGGTGTATTTTTCTGCTTTGAGTGCTGGGTTTGAGCAGTGCTATGTTTTTTTTTGGGTTTTGTCCTGGTCGCATCTCAGTTTCCAGTCGATTCTGTCACGGGCACGGATTGTCCAGTGGATGACTAACTTGTTTGTTTCAGGATCGCGAGTGTTGTGCCGCTCGAACGAATCTTGCCAGCTAGAAGGGCGGTCTGTCAAGTGGTATTTTTTTTTGCTTCGTCGAAACCCCATAATGGTTTATGTGCTCCAGCTTTTGTCTTTCCTTCTGACTACATGTCCAGACCAGAGGTCCGGGATATATTCATCACAAAGAAGGAGCAAACATCCTAGCTTTAAAAGATATGTTCATCACAAAGAAGGAGCAAACATCCTAGCTTCAAAAGATATGTTCATCACAAAGAAGGAGCAAACATCCTAGCTTCAAAAGATATGTTCATCACAAAGAAGGAGCAAACATCCTAGCTTCAAAAGATATGTTCATCACAAAGAGGGAGCAAACATCCTAGCTTCAAAAGATATGCTCATCACAAAGAAGGAGCAAACATCCTAGCTTCAACAAATATGTTCATCACAAAGAAGGAGCAGACATCCTAGCTTCAAAAGATGTGTTCATCACAAAGAATGAGCAAACATCCTAGCTTCAAAAGATATGTTCATCACAAAGAAGGAGCAGATATCCTAGCTTCAAAAGATATATTCATCACAAAGAAGGAGCAAACATCCTAGCTTCAAAAGATATGTTCATCACAAAGAAGGAGCAAACATCCTAGCTTCAAAAGACATGTTCATCCCAAAGAAGGAGCAAACATGCTAGGTTCAAAAGCACAAAGAATGAGATTAAATGCAGGCGGGTGAGGACTCGTCTTTGTGATGCAAGTGAAGCATAAAACTATCCATTACAGCTTGCCGCTTTGCAGGAAGTCTGTAATCGAGGGCGTTTAAAATGAAGAGTTTGCATTTCTCGACATGTTTTGAAAATTGTTCTTGTTCTTGTTGTGAATGTCCACAATGAATAGGTTTACTCTTGTGTGCGCCCTGAAAAGGACGTTAAGTGGCGGGTTGTTGTAGCTTTCCTCACATCCCGAGTGTGCTGATGAAGGTGGGCCGTGGTTCTCCAGACGGTTGTGCTATGCTTAGCTTCATCTGCGTGTCGCTCACTACTACACTGATCACGACGATCATCCATCTCATTAGTTAGGTTGCCAAGAAGAACAATACATTTCCAGGGATGAACTACGTGGAAGTTCAGGTGAGGGTCTTGGCCAGTATATTTTGCCTGACCCTGACTAACATGTCTTATAGGTTTGTTGTGCCTGACTAGACGTAGGTCTTCCTCTCCGTTCTAAAGATTGCAGTTGTAATGTATTTCCCTATCAGTAAACCAAGTACCTATTTATAGCTAGGTCGAATAGAACGTGATAGTAATTACTGTTGAACTGTTTATTTTTGCCTTCCACTATTTTCCTCTCCAAGCCATTGTAACTTTTCATATACAAAATAACCGAAGTTCTTCCTTGTGATGATATGTATAAGCCAGTTTGATTTCCATACCTAGTTGTTAGAGAATCAGGTCGCCTGAGGCGAATATTCCACATCCGATGGCAAGATAGTGTCACTGACATCGATGTTCTCTCGAGGGCTAACATTCCCTCATCTATGCACTGCTAGAAAAATCACCACTAGGATGGGTCGGACACCTCGTCTGTATTTTAGACGAACGGCTCCCGAGGAAGCTTCTCTACGGTGAGCTGAGAGAGGAATGGCACGTGAGAGCGCGCCCAAAGAAATCTTTTAAAGACGGTCTGAGGGACTAACTGAAAAGTTACTAGATAGACGTTGACACCTGGGAATGTCTTGCGCAAAACAGATCTGACTGGAGAAGCTCAGTCAATGCGTTTGTAGCTACCAGCGAAGACCATCGTGTTGTTACATCCCAGAGAAGACGCGAGACCCGGAAACCACGAACGGGAATACCAACACCTTCTACGGAATCTCGTGTGCCGTTATGATACAGATGTGTTCGTGCCGGCATTGGCCTGTACAACATGAAAATCTGTGACAAGGATGATGTCGGCGGTCCTCATCGACAACGATGGACAGCTATTATATATATACATATATATTTATTTATGTGTGTATATATATATATATATATATATATATATACATATATATATATATATATATATATATATATGCGCTAATCAAACGCGCCAGAAAGGGATAGGCTTAGGCTTACAGAAAAACTAAACAATGATCGATTGTTAGATGGATACACTTTGATCAATGATCCAGCAATCCATATATTGCAGGGATTTGAAATCAGTAAAACGACAAGCATGATAAAGAACAAACATGGTTTACAGGAAATTGGAATCATTTATAGGATAAAAGATTAAGGGATAAAGGATAGCATTGACTATATGCTGACGGAGATTAAACATCTATGAGTCTGTCAGAAGTGCAGTGATGTCGATTTTTCAAGCCAAGGAACAAATAGAAGAATTACTATATTACGGTGTGTGTTTCCATTGCTGGCTCTTACCGGGAGATCTATAGGGTTAAGAGATAAAGGTCGCTTGCCTCTAGAGTTGCACTTAGAAAAAATCAAGTATGGTGTTTGAAACAGATGACCACTTCGACAGAAAATTGGTTTCCCAAGTATTCGGCCACCTGTCTCTCACAGAATTGACAAATTCCAGAAATAATTCATATTTCATCTCACAGAGATAATACCTACCAAAATTAATTCGTATTGCCTCACAGAATTGACACTTATTAGAAATATTCGTAATTTCTAATTCTACTCTGAATTTTTTTTTAAGTGAGGAAATAAAACAACTACAGGTAAACTGTGGAAGTAACTATTGCTCTTCTAAGGTAACAACATGCCTAGTAATGTATTTATCTAGTTAGTGACAAGCATCGTGCGAATGAAGTTAATGTTGAAAGTGTCCTTAACCGGAAAGGGGTCTAGGAGGTGGCTGCAAGTGCATGACCATCATGTGAGCTGCCGAGACTTTGAATGGATTATGATCAACATCCCCATCGTCCGTTCTCGCTGCTGATCGTACCTCAGAGGATTCACCTCGACACACGACTGATTCACAGAATAAATAAAATAGTCTATTTTATCAACATATCGCAAGAAGTGACTGGGGAAGGTTAAGTATGCGACTAGCAACCTAATCACGTAGAAACCATAGGTAATAAACCTTATTGCAAAGAAATAGATTTCAGGATTCCTAACAAGTGGTTAGGATAAATCAAATGCAGTGTTGGTCTATACTTTGCCGTACTAGGTGGTAAGACACATGATGGGAATCATGAATTCAACATTTCCTGTTCTCCAACATTTACACTGCACTCCTGCGATGTGCTGCTCAAATGGCTGTCAAAGTCTATGGACAAGTTGTTGGGAATAATAATAGGAATTATACAGCGCCAAGACATTGAGATTTCAAGGTCAGGAACAGAGCCCTTTTGTTGGCCTCTTCTATACTAATAAAACATTCTGCGTCTTCTGTGTTTTCGATTTCGTAATTATTTTATATAAAACGTTAAATACGTTCTGCTGCATTTGACAGTTGGACAATTACATCTGCGTTTAATTGGCCAGCACATCCGCTTTCGGTTCACTACATCCATTTTCAGCCTTACGAAACTGCCTTCGGCCCAGCACATCCGCTTTCTTTTGCATGCATCTGTATCCTTCCTGGCTGTTTGTTCTAGGTAACTCACGATTGTCTTTGGTTACCACTAGACTAACTGCAGGGATAAAAGGTATTTTGTAGGCAGAGTGTTTTCCTTCTGCTAGATGAATTAACACTTATATCGTCTCTTCCTGTCCGTCGTCGTTCGTCATGAAAAATTTTTATTAAGAAGTACAATTACAATAGTAGCAGTAGTAGTAGTAATAGTAGTAGTAGTAGAAGTAGTAGTAGCAGTAGTATTAGTAGTAGTAGTAGTAGCAGTAGTAGTAGCAGTAGTAGTAGTAGTAGTAGTAGCAGTAGTAGTAGTAGTAGTTTTAGTAGCAGTAGTAGTAGCAGTAGTAGTAGTAGTAGTAGTAGTAGTAGTAGTAGTAGTAGTAGTAGTAGTAGTGGTACGAGTAGCAGCAGCAGTAGCAGCTTTCCTTAACCCAGCGCGAAGTGGCCATTCAGGGTACATCTCCACTTGGATCAGTCTGCAGCGTCGTTTTCCTAGGATGTTGTCAGACTCATGTCTAGGGCCTTTATATCAAGCTTACACACATCTTTGAACTTCAACTGTGGTCAGCCGACTGTTGTTTTGCCATTGGTCTACTTTCTGAATATGATGTCTTTGGGAATGCGACTATCTGTCATACGATGAACAGACCATGAGCAAGTCATCTTAGTCTTCGCTGCCTAAGGAGTGTACATGCTTGATAGACTGGTGCGAGAGTGCACATCTTCATTTTTCACTCTAGAGGTCCATCCATGTAATTTCAAGAATGGATTGCAGACGAAGTACATATAATGTGTTTAAGTCTGTGCTCTTGTTTGGCATAAGTTGTCATAGTCTCGCTACCATATATGAGTGTTTTGACGATTCATGCATTGTGCAGCATGACGTTTGTTTTAATTGTCAGTTTCTGTTTTTTTCCAAACACACGTTATGAGGCGAGCAAACGTAGCAGCAGCTTTGCCAATGTGACTGTCTGTTTCTGGGTCTAGAGATGAGGGATCCCAGGTATGTGAGTTGATGCACAACTGCCAATTGATAATTATCGATGGGAAAAGTTGACGAAGCATCGACTTCCTACCACAGCACACCTGTTTTGTTGAGACTTGTTATGAAACCAAAATCTGTGTAAGGCTTTGAAAAGTGATCTGTCAACCTCTGAAGTCCATGATGACTGTGGGTGGTAATTTCTCTGCCATCAGCGAAAAACAAGTGATGATCTTCTTGATATTTGTTTTGGGGCCTTGCGAGGTTAAGCAGACGACCACCTAGCGTAAAGACAGATTCCTTCATTTGCATTACCTTGGGCACGGCGTCGGCTAGTGGTTAAGTGACACGGCTCACAACCGGAACGTGCTGGGTTTGATCCCCATTACAGCACCAGCTGTTACACAGGGGAAGCAAACCCTTAGAGAATGCAGGAGGAAGCCGACCCTTACAAAACATTCATGCTGAAGTCGGATGCACTGGGCTAACAGTTGCAAAATAAAAAACCAACGCCTTGGTGGCTAGAGACATTAGGCATTACCGTATGCATGCGTAAAGTAACACATCATTGCAATACATAAAGGTGTAAATATGAGACTTATCTGAGAAATATTGATATCTACCATTAATGATTTCCTAGTTCATTATTTCTGTCGTTCGCTGTCCCTGAAGAAGACCTATTCATCGTGACGTAGGTTTCGATTGTGTTTCCGTCTCACTGCGGTATCTGATCATTCCTATCTATAATATACGTTATTTTAATCCACAGTGCTACCGCAGTCCTACGGTATTTTAATACGTAGATCAAGATGCTAAGCAGTGCATGAACTGAAGAGGTCAGCGAACCGAAACTTACTGCTAGGTTCAAGACCAGCAACTTAGAGCTGTCAAGATCCTTCTCTACCTTCACAAAGTAACCCTGGATAACAGGCTGCAACAGAGCCGACTGACTTTGGATGTGTCGGACCGAAAAGTGCAAATATCGCAGTCAAGTTGTAAACTACGACAAAACGCATTCCGTTCTCCGGGCTACATTCTGCAACTCGCAAAGCCCTATTCAGTGTTTGGTAGCCGGAGTTTGAGAGCGAACGAAGAAGAAGACGAATACTACTGTACTCACGATGATCATTCAGGCACATTACGTGCCATATTCCATGTAGGCAAATGTCGTCTGTCTTGGAGAACCATGCCAGACTAAGGTCTTATTGCAGGCCATCTCTTCATCTCATTAGAAGGTGTCAGAGTCGAGGATTACAGGTGTAGGGACATCCTGAAGTCGGTTTACGTGTAAACACGTAAGCGAAACACGAGTCCGGCGTAGCTGTGCTTTATTAGCAACGCCGCATTTACGACGTCATTGACTTTTGAACATCTCCAATAACTTGCTGTCGTCCAATTTGTTTCAGTTCCACGCCGCCATAGGTCGTGTGGGAGGAGAGGCAGTACGCGCGATAGCTGATTCTCTTCTTCTCCCCTTCAATGTTACAAATTATGCCGTCGGATTGGAAATAAACAGAATAGCCCTGGAGAAGGATTATGGGCCAGAGCTGAAGAGCAAGCTTGGTAACACCACATATGGTAAAACTTGTTTGAATTATACATTTGATACTGCAGGTGTGTGTGTGAGCGTGTGTGTGTGTGTAGGCGTGTGTGCAGGTGTGTGTGTGAGCGTGTGCGTGAGTGTGTGTATGGGCAGGTGTGTGTGTGAGCGTGTGCTTGAGTGTATGTATGTGCAGGTGTGTGTGTGAGCGTGTGCTTGAGTGTGTGTGTGCAGGTGTGTGTGTGAGCGTGTGCTTGAGTGTGTGTATGTGCAGGTGTGTGTGAGCGTGTGCTTGAGTGTGTGTATGTGCAGGTGTGTGTGTGAGCGTGTGCTTGAGTGTGTGTATGTGCAGGTGTGTGTGAGCGTGTGCTTGAGTGTGTGTATGTGCAGGTGTGTGTGTGAGCGTGTGCTTGAGTGTGTGTATGTGCAGGTGTGTGTGTGTGAGCGTGAGTGTGTGTGTAGGTGTGTGGGTGTGTGCAAGTGTATATGTGTGAGTAGATGCATTTGTTGTTGGTGGGTTTATATTTGGGTGGGTGCGTGAGTGTATGTAATTGTAGGTTTGTGTTTAGGTGTGGGTGGGTTGGTGGGTGAGTTGGTGGGTGTTTGTGTGTAGGTGTATTGTAGGTGTGGGTATTTGTATAGATGTATGTGTGTCAGTTTTGTAAATCCTTGTTCAATAAAAAAAATATCTGAATATTTGATAACACAGGGAATAAAGGAATGATCGGTCTATTCGGTTTAAAAGAAAAGAAGAAGATGAACAAAAAGGAAGAAAAAGAAGAGTTAAAAAAATTAGAAAATGGAGGAGCAGAAAATTAACAACAGAAAACATAGTTAAAAAGAAGAAGAAGGAAACAGAAGAAAGAGAAGATTATGATGATGATGAATTGTCCGAAAAGAATATTAAAAAGAACATACTTAGTACTGATAGCCTTCGGCTACCAGGCAGTAGACATATATATGCCTGTTTGTTAACCAGAACTGCAAGTATTCTAGTACCCAAACAGCAGTACAAGAATAGGGAACAGAAAGAAGAAAGCAGTAGCCAGAAGTTCTAAGTATCTTAAGACCTTACATTTCTTAGAATGTATTGAAGATTAGAGAATCCACAGTTCTTAAAATGTGTTTAAGATTAGAAAATCCACATTTCTGGTTTAAATCATGTTACGGCGCATTATCTGATCCATTCGAGGTCGGCTCCTAAAAATGTATGGGCGGACCTTCGACGGGGAAAACACAATTATTGAAGTGGAGGTCTGAAACACTAATCCCATTCACAGTACTCGCCTAGTAAATCCACACACATCTCCCAATTGCAACCCCCCCCCCTTTCCCATAATATCCCCCTTCCCCCGCCCACCCCTCCACACACATAAACACACACACATACACATTGCTGGAAGCATTTCAAGTAGGCCCTTTTGAGGCATGAAATAACACTGGATCGCTGTTTACTGAACGCATAATGTTCTCTCGATACTTAAAGTGGATCTTTCAGTAGCGTTCACTATACTCGCTCATTCACAGACTGAATGCCAGCGGCTGACGCTCTCTGTGAGGATGGCGGGGAGGGGGGAAGGGGGGGGAGCGAAAAATCATGCAGATAAACGTCCCCTCCACCTCTCCCACGGGATTACACCTCCCTTGCTTCATTTGTTTCGGCGGGGAAAATAACGTCTAACACATTTTAAATAGACCTTGGACTTGTCCAAATTATTCTAATTTGGAAGTGATTTCCAGTACTGCCGAAACTTCGATTCATCTTATTCATTTGTTCAGAAATAAGCATAGGGAAGTTGTAGTTACGGATCCACATTCGTTGGTCCCTAGTCCTTCCACCCATTGCCGTGCAAAAGTATCTGTCTGTGTTAGTTAGTTGATGTTAGCACACGGATAATAATCGCATGACAACGGGACAATTATAAGGTTGTTGACGGTGAGGAAGACAAAACAGAAAGATCTGGAATGCCTTGAGAAGATCTACGAAAAGACAAAGTCCCATCTGATCTGCAAAGATGTTGAAATAAGTATACTGATCGTCAGCACAGCTGGGCATGAATTACAATGGTGATTACATAAGTCTTTATCCTGACAATGAAAAAATGTCTCTATTCTCCAAGGCGGCGTGCGTTGCAGTGTGGTTTTTATATTGTGCATTTCGGCCCAGTGCATCCGACTTCAGCATGCATGTCATGTAAGGGTCTACTTTCTCCTGCATTTTCTAAGGGTTTGCCTCCCTGGGGTAACAGCCAGTGCTGTGATGGGGATCGAACCCAGCACCTTCGGTGTGTGAGCCGTGTCACTTGACCACTAGCCTAAGCCGTCCCCGATAATACATTTAAATGTCAAGCTATTAACATATTAGTGCATTTGTGCTCCAAATAGATGATATTTGTGAGGTGAAGTTAAATTTCCTGGCAAGAGAGGCAGAGACAGACCAATAAGGCGTGTCACCAAGACGTCAAAGAATACTTGGGCATGACTCTGGATCAGGCTAGAGATCTGACAAGAGATCGAGTTTCTTTCTGACGGGATGTGGTAGAAGTGACGTTCTGTAAAGGACATGCTATATGAAGATGGGGAAATGTTGCACCGGGGAATCTAGCGGGAAAACTTGTTGCAAAAAAGCAAAACAAAAACAACATATATTCACTGGGCAGGTAACTATTGGAGAAACTCTGAACATGATAAGCTTCAATAAATTATCTAGTGTTACTCCTAATGGTCAGATTAAAGACTCATTTTATTTATTTTTTGGGGGGTTTTCTTTTGTGTTCGCCTCATTTCTCAATTTCCCAATGCGGTGTTCGTTGCACTACAGTTTGTTATTCTTCTTCTTCTACGGACGCTGTCAGACGTCAACTTGAATTTGTTTGAAGAAAGCAGCAGTCATCCTGAGGCTGTCGACACTGCCATAGAGCTTGTCTAGTGTTGCCACTGGTGATGGCCACATGTGCTTTCTCTGGTCCTCCTATGTTGGGCAATTTTGCAGCAGCTATTCAGCGGTCATTTTCCCTGTACCACAAGTGCATTCGTCAGTAGCACCTATCTTCAGTTTTTTGAATAGATGGTACTTTAGTCTATTGTGGCCTGTGCGAAGTCTGAAGACCACGGCCTTCTCTCTTCTGTTCAACTGGTAATAGGCATCATTTTTTGTGCAGCCAGTATGTTCTGTTTCCCATTTGGCCATGTATCTGGCCCTAATAAACCTTTTGGACTCTTCGTAGGTCACACTAGAATCTGGTTGTGGTAACCGTGCATCTTCTTTTGTCAGTCTGTCTGCCTCCTCGTTGTCTTGAATAGTACAGTGCGATGGAACCCACTGTAAAACTACTCTTTTTTGGTGTGGACTGCTGGCATAGTTGACATAGTTTTGCTCTTAAATCATTACGTTCAGTATTTTTTCTGGCTTTGCACTACGGTTTTTATTTTACGCCTGTTGGCCCAGGGCATTCGAATTCGGCATGCATTTTATGGAAGGGTCTGCTTCCTCCTGAATTTTCTAAGGGTTTCGATCCCCGGGATAACGGCCGGTGTTGTGATGGGGATCGAAACCAGCACCTACAGATTGTGCGACGTGTCACTTATCTACTAGCCCACGCCGTCCCTCAAAGACTCATGCCGTGAAGCCTCTTACAATGCTGCTATAATTAATACATCTTCTATGTCCCCACTGTATAGATCTCTCTGTTCGATGTTATCTTGTCTTCATAGATTTTCTGCCAATAATATATCGGATAAGTGTTGCATAACAACAAGTTAGTTATGCTCTTCTAGTTCAGCTCCTTCAATGACAGCACATGAGCGTGTGCTGAACGATTCGAATACGGGTATCTTAGTCTGAAGGTATGGGTTCGAACTACGATAAAACTAGAATATCATCAAATAAACATGTAAATAAAACACCCTCATGCACACTATGTTCGGATTATCTGGACAAGTGATCTTAATATTTCCGTTTTTAAAAATCTTAGCAATGCAACGGTGGTCACCAGTAATTGTACCATGTAACATAAAGATAGTTTAAAATAATAAGAGTGAAGTTATTTGCCCAAAAGTTGAATCCATCTACAGATAAACTGAGATTAGTCATCGAAGAATTCGCAAAAGATGTTTCAGAATTTGAGGACAGAAGAAAAAGCTTAAACACATTCAAGTAAGCATCATTCTCTGTCTCCCTATCATTCTCTGTCTCCCTATCATTCTCTGTCTCCTCATCATTCTATTTCTCCCTACAATTTTCTTTCTTCCAAGCATTTTCCTTCTCCCAATCATTCTCCTAGTCGTTCTCCTTCTCACAGCTTTCTCCTTCTCCCTAATAGTATCCCTCTCCTTATCATTCACCTTCTCCCAATGATTCACCTTGTCATTATCATTCTGCTTCTCCGTGTCATTTCCCTTCTCCTAACATTCTGCTTCTGCGTGTCATTCCCTTCTCACTATCATTCTGCTTCTGCGTGTCATTTCCCTTCCCCCTATCATTCTGCTTCTCCGTGTCATTTCCCTTCTCCTATCATTCTGCTTCTCCGTGTCATTTCTCTTCTCCCTATCATTCAGTTTCTCCCTATCATTCTGCTTCTCCGTGTAATTTCCCTTCTCCTAACATTCTGCTTCTGCGTGTCATTTCCCTTCTCCCTATCGTTCTGTTTCTCCCTATAATTCAGTTTCTCCGTGTCATTTCCCTTCTCCATATCATTCTGCTTCTCCCTATCATTATGCTTCTCCGTGTCATTTCCCTTCTCCTAACATTCTGCTTCTGGGTGTCATTTCCCTTCTCCCTATCATTATACTTCTCCGTGTCATTTCCCTTCTCCTAACATTCTGCTTCTGCGTGTCATTTCCCTTCTCTCTATCATTCTGATTCTCCCTATCATTCTGCTTTTCCGCGTATCTCCCTTCTCCCTATCATTCTGTTTCTCCCTATCATTCTGCTTCTCCCTATCATTCTGCTTCTCCGTGTCATTTCCCTTCTCCCTATCATTCTGCTTCTCCGTGTCATTTCCCTTCTCCCTATCATTTTGCTTCTCTGTGTCATTTTCCTTCTCCCTATCATTCTGCTTCTCCGTGTCATTTCCCTTCTCCCTATCATTCTGCTTCTCCGTGTCATTTCCCTTCTCCCTATCATTCTGCTTTTATGTGCCATTTCCCTTCTCTCTATCATTCTGCTTCTCTCAAACATTCCCGTTATCCGTATCAATCACCTTCTTCGTAATCACGTATTTAAATAAGTATTTTATACATTATTGTTGTTATTAATCGTTTTTCTTCCTTCCTTGTTATCATAAAGATTCTTTGTTTTTTTTAAGCTGTCTGTAGATTTTATCAGTGAAAACAGTCATATCTAAAATCAGTATCCTTCTATCACTGGACTTTTTTTAAATTTTCAACTTCGTGGAAACAGGATTTGATTTATACTCAGTGAGATCGGAGGCAACTGCGATCATATTGAATAATGTGAATATAAATTGATGACTTTGTAGCAACTGAGCAAAACACATGGACATACAACATGATAGTAGTAAGTAACATGATACACACATCATTAAATCTCAACATATTTGAAATGTAACCATAGGTACACCAAGAGATATTCTCCTGCAGAACAATCGTCAGAAAGGGTCCCACTACGGGCTTGAACAACATACATGAACTGAAAAGAGTGTCGTCACACAGATCAAACTGGAGAGATTTGGTTTCTGCCTTAAAGAACATTGATTTATGCAGTAAAAGCGATCAACACAAGTTTATAAATATTGATCTTTAGTAATAATTTGGCTTAATTTGTAACTTATCGTTTGTGTTAATTGATTATACTGATGATGATATCAAGTGCCGTCTCCGTATCGAATATTGACTGTATCGGAAATCATCTGCTTCTTGCTTTGATGGTACTCTCAGACAAAAGGATTTCAGTCCATCTCATGATGTTGCTCTTCCACTTATAGCTCTATCTTCTTTTTGCCTGTCTTTCTTCAACCTTTCCCTCCAGTATTGTTCTCACCAGTGTATCGTGTCTCTGTATATGTTCAAAATATTGATCTCTCTAATTTGTATTTCTTTAAATATTTCGGTTCCAATTCCTAATCTCGCCATAACGTCTGTATCTGTTTTCGCTTCTTTCAATACAATTCGATCAATTTCTTGTAAATATATAATGACTTCTATTTTGTGCTCGAACTGTCTGTTCATCCTCCACGTTTCTGCGCCCTATAGTACTGATGAGTATCCGAGACGGGTTAAAACGAAACCGGACCAAACGACAACAAGTGAACATACGTAAGATGCGCATGATAACGTCACATACCAACCGCCAAGTTTGCAAAATGTAATTGTTCTCTGACTCATAGGTTCCTCAGCAGACCGTTTAAAACATGGCGGGTGTGATTCGAAATCCGTCCAGAGTTGATCAGCGAGCGGTGATTTTGTTTCTAACAGCTGAAGGGTAGGATGTCGAAGAGTTGACTATTCATCGTAGAATGCAGGCAGTGAATGGATTATAGAAGTGTGTCGAAGACAACAGCGAAGAACTGAACAACGATGTTTAAAGAGTTAACGCAACAATATACGCCTGACCTGGTCACCGAAGATCTTTCGTTAACTCGCGTCCTTCTTTAAACATCGTTGTCCAGTTCTTCACTGTTGTCTTCGACACACTTTTTGTCCCCATACACTGTCTGTATTCTGCGATGAATGTAAACTGGTCGACATCCTTCAGCTGTTAGAAACCGAATCACCGTGTATATTGTTACAGGTTGTTCTGTATATTGTTCCAGGTTGTTCTGTATATTGTTCCAGGTTGTTCTGTATATTGTTCCAGGTTGTTCGGTATATTGTTCCAGGTTGTTCGGTATATTGTTCCAGGTTGTTCTGTATATTATTCCAGGTTGTTCGGTATATTGTTCCAGGTTGTTCGGTATATTGTTCCAGGTTGTTCTGTATATTGTTCCAGGTTGTTCGGTATATTGTTCCAGGTTGTTCTGTATATTGTTCCAGGTTGTTCTGTATATTGAGGCGACAAAGAACTAACTACTCGTCGACATCTTCTAATCTTATCCCGCCAAGGAAGACCGGATGACAATTGCCGAAACGGTTGAGCAAAACTTTTGTCTTCCAGAAATTCATCTCTAGTTCCATTTTCCTGTCCTCACCTTCGAGTAGCTGCATTATTTAGTTGGCTTCTGCTGCTGACTCTGTGATGAACACTATGTCGTCGGCAAATCGAAGGTGATTGAGGTGCTTGCCGTTAGAATGGATACCAAAGATGTCCCAGTTGCATCAGCTGATGACTGATTCCAAACATGCGGCGAAGATGTTCGATGATATTGGATCTCTCTGACCTCCTTATAATTTGGTACCGCAATATAACGTTGGAAGGGGCGAAATATTGTAGTGCAGTTCGTATAGCTGTTGGCAAGAATTATGTTATAACCAGATTTAACATCTTGTTCCAACAGTGAACCCTAGATAAAATGTGGTTCTACCGAATCGAAGGCTTTTTTTGTTGTTGATGAAGGTAAATATCAGCTATTTTTAGCACTAATTTTTAACACTAATTTGTTATTATCTTGACATTTAAATGTATTATCAATTAGAGAGATATTTATTATTAGATAAGCACGTTTTTTTTAAAGACAGGTGATGAATGTATACCCTCTCTTTGTGTTGCTCGTTCTAGCCCGTTTGCACTCAGGGAAATCAATGATAAAATTATGTTGCTAGAGAAGGCCTTCCTTCACCCTGAGGGTCTTCCAATCAGGCCTCTGAAAAAGTAAGTCGAAGGTTATTAATTTATCGACTACATAGATTCAAACAAGTTATTTGTTCATTACCAGTATTTTTCCTCTCTATTTATGTTCTCATATATCTGACTGTGTTTTTATGTATGCCTATATATATATATATATATATATATATATATATATATATATATATATATATATATATATATATATATATATATACACACACACACACACGTAAGCCTTTCAAACCAATCCAGGACTTTGTGTAATAGTTATACCTGAATGGGTTACATCCGCTGGAACTATTATCATTAGTTAGCAGCACGTGTGTCCTATCATTGCGAGGTAGCCCACTTGATATGGACAAGTCACTTGACAGATAAATAAAAATGGCAGAGAACACTGTTAGTGATCGCATGGAACAGCGTGTTGTGATGAAGTTTCTTGTGAATGAAGGCGTGAAACCTGCACAAATATACAGAAGACTGCAATCACAATACGGCAATGAAACACTCCTGAATCGCAACGAGCATACAAGCTGTGGAAGCTTACTCAATCACCATCACCCACACCATTACGGTCAATCGCGTCTGCAGGTAAAGTAATGGCGGGTGCTTTTTGGGACTCACTTGGTATCATTCATGTTTATTACCTATCCCGTGGTGCCACTAGCAGCAGTGAAAAGTACATACTGATTTTAAGTGATGTGCATAACCGTCTGCGAAAACATACGGCCTAGTATAGTACAAAGGGCGTACTGCTCCTGCAAGATAACGCTCGACCTCATAACGCTTACCGCACTATGTGCCATCTGCAGCAATTCGGCTGGGAGGTATTGCCTCATCCACTTTACAGCACAGACCTCGCTCCAAGCGATTTCCATCTGCTTGGACCTATCCAAAAATCTCCTGAGAAGTCATGATGAAGTTTTTTTGTGTATTTTTTTGCGTTCGTCTTTTTGCACTATTCCCCAAGGCGACGTGCGTTGCACTATCTTTTTATTTAGCGCCTGTCTGCCCAGTACATCCGACTTCAGCATGTATTTTATGTACATGTCTGCTTCCTCCTGCATTTTCTAAGGTTTTGTTTTCCGGGGTAACGGCTGTGATTTCGGAGCGAACCCAGCACCTCTGTGTTGTGAGCTGTGTCACTTAAGGACTAGTTCACGTTGTCCCCTTAATGACGAAGTGAAACAAGATGTCCTGGATTGGTTCAGACATACTAACAAATCTGTCTACACTGAAGCTTTTCAAGTATTACTTAAACGCCGGGATAAGTGTATAAACGTTGCTGGAGATTATATAGAAAAATAAATGTCATTTTGACTACTTGAAAAAATGAAATGTCTTGCAAAAAAAAAGTCCCAGTTTGACTTGAACACACCTTGTATATTCGAGCAGATCAGACACTACTGTCGGGGTTGACGTTTTAAAGTCTGTAATGGATTACACGTCTGCTATTTATGTCGGTTGGATCACCACACATGCCTTTCTTTCCCTAGCCGCAAGCCAAGTACATTTATGATGCGTCGACTGTGGCGTGTCGATAAGGGGAATCGAATCCTGGGGCCTTTGACGTGATAAACAAGGCATCTACCACTCTGCCACTGAAACATTGGCAGTAATAATAATAATAATAATGTTTGCTTATGTGTCTGAGGCTCGTTACGTCGGTTGGCAACATCTGTGACTCACTGATGTGGCGAGGTCCAGACATCGTCCAGAGCGGAGATGGAAGTACCTATCTGCTGAAGCCGTACTGTGCGTGGACGGCCTCTTCTCTACCTGCAGCTAATCAAGGGAAGACATTTGGCGCTGAGGAACGACTAGTGAAGTATCTTGTTGGCCCAGCAGTACAACATGACAGAACAAAGAAACTTGGCGGCGGTCAAGTATTTCTTACATTGGGAGGATGCCTTTTTTTTAGCAAAGACCTCCACATTTGCAGTAGTACTCTGTATTTTAAAATCTCATATTTTGTTTTATTTGACTGATCCCAGGCATCTCATCTTTGCTGAGAACAGCAATGATACGTACGCCGGCAGCAGCTTCCCGGGACTAGTGGATCTGTTGTTTCAGATCGGAGACGATCCAGAGAAATGGGAGAAAGTCAAACGACATTTTCACATCATCTTGAACACAATCCAGACAGCTGGCGCTACATTACGTGATGTCACAAAATTTATGTCAGAAACTTTGTAACTTTGCTTCCATGTCGTTTTTAAAACTATTAATAGCAAGATAACATTGATTTGTGATATGAAATTATGTTCAGAATATGTTATGTGGCCTGTAAAGATCAAGAAGGTTCGACATATTTTTGCAGTTACATATTGAAATACGATTACAGTGCCACCACAATTGTGTTGCTGGTGTCCGTTCTGTTTTGTTCTGTACTAGGAGTCGACTTCACTGCACTCCGGGCATACCCATAGGTGCTCAGTCTCTCTCAGCAGATGGTGCAAAGTGTGGATGCTGATGGTACATGTAGCCTGTTGGTTGTGCATCTTCCTGTTTCGTCCTCTCAGACTCTCTGATCCACTGAATCTTAATTTGATTCCAAAGTGCCGCAGCCTGTGCCTTGCAGACTCATCCAAAGCAGTGTCGTTCTCCAGCAGGTAGTCCTTGATAACCTTCACTATGTCACCGTTATACATGTCCGCTGTGCCTGTTATGGGTGCGTGTGACGCGTGTGATGCTGGTGTCATCAGTAGGAAACGTTGGACGTACATAAGGAACTTGCTGCGGGTGAACAATAACATGCTCTCGTTACAGGCCATTATGTGGAAACCTAGCGGTAAAAGGAAGCGGGGTATACCCAGTGAGAGAGACTCTATGTAGAGCTATTACAAGGGATGGTGCAAGCATGTGGTTATGGAGTATGCAATAACTACAGGGAGTGCCAGCGGACCGATCGAAGTTGAGAATTTTTAGTTCTTCCTTACTTCGTCTTAGCGATGAAGGAACACAGAGAGAGCGAGAATAACATATAATGCAACCCACTGATCCTAATGTTGGGCGCATTGCATATTATAAACGACGAATCCTGCAGGAAGAATACATCTAAACATTTAAGATTACATTCTTTCTTTGTTTTTGTTGTTGCTACGGATCCAGCAGCATCCGGGCTCTCACCTATCGGCCAAATGCCCTGTAATGGTATCTGCACGTGTTTTTCAGTTGTTGCCTAGTGCCATACAAAGTGTTCCATTTATCTGGCTTTGGAGAAAGGAGCATTTTCCTAACATCGTTTAGCGCAGAGCACTCTAAGAGATGATTAGCAATGGCTTAGAATGGGTGTATACACAGTTGGTACTGAGGAGTGTGTTGTAGTTGGATTCTGTTCAAGTGTTTTAAAGATACGTATCAGTAGCTATGACTTTCTTTAGATAAATATACAAATATTTAAATTTTGCTTAATATTTCTAATTGTTTATTGCTTCTGGTCAGTAGAGAAACGCTGTAGACGTTCATGGTTTGGACAAGTAACGATGGACATGACATGATCAGTTCAGACTCGTTCGCAGGGCTCACGGTAGCGTACTATAGAGGATTTTGTGTGTTGCCCGAAGTTTCCACAATGGGACCTCTGTCACCCTAAAGGCTTGGGAATTTATTGAATGATTGATTGATGTATTAGTAACATTTTATAATAGGTCTATGTTTTGCCCAATTATAAAATGTCATTAATGAATTAGCAATCAATAATATTTCTGCTCCAGGCAGATCATAATACTTCAACGAACAGCAATTAAACTGTCTTATGTTGAGCAAGATGTGCCTAACTATCCCTGTTTTGTCATGATAAATTTGTGGAAATAAAAACAAGGATACACAAAGTGTTTAATTTAGGAAATAAATTTGATAAATATGTGCACGTCTAGTGTAGGTAGACACATAACAAAATCCACGACATTGATAGGAGATCTCACGCAGATGAGCCGCGGGATGGTTCGGATTCAACCGATACTCCAGGAGGTGACGAAGGTAAAGGCCAGGGATCAAATCTTCAATAGCATAATTTTCCCAGCAATAGCATATGGATGTGCGATTTGGATTCAACGCAAATCAAACGCAGAGAAGTGCCGTATTACCAATAGAGCAATGGAGTGAAGGGTCCTAAATATCTATATAAGAGACTGGATTGGAGACTACATACTGACATCAGCGATCAAACAGTTCCGGGATGTCCTCGACTGCGTCAATACGGAAGTACAGATAGGACGGCCATGTGGTCCGCTATGACTGACGATAGGACGGCGTTGTGGTTCGCTATGACTGACGATAGATAGGACGGCCATGTGGTTCGCTATGACTGACGATAGGACGTCCATGTGGTCCGTTATGACGGACGAAAGGACGTCCATGTGGTCCGTTATGACACGACGATAGGACGTCCATGTGGTCCGCTATAACTGACGATAGGACGGCCATGTGGTCCGCTATGACTGACGATAGATGGGCCGACCATGTGGTCCTCTATGACTGACGATAGGACGGCCCTGTGGTCCGCTATGACTGACGATAGATAGGACGGCCATGTGGTCCGCTATGACTGACGATAAATGGGCCGACCATATGGGCCGCTGTGACTGACGATAGATAGTCCGACCATGTGGTCCGCTATGACTGACGATAGATGGACGGGCAGAACGTTTTTCTAGAGGCCAAGAAATTACAACCCCCGCAGAGTCGCTTTCCAACGATATTTAACGATGATTTGCATCTTGCCTTTGGACCAGAATGGTGCAAAGAACAGACACGAATTCAAGCATCTTTCGGCTACCTGGTATCGGGCAATGTTGCCTGATTGAACACCAGGATTCTGTGTGTCAAGTAAGTATTCAAGTATTCACTAGGTATTCAGGTATTTCAAGTAAGAATTCAGGTAATTTCACGCTAAGAACGTATCTACATTAAATACAGTATACAACAGATTGTCAAACTCGTAGGTCGACTCTTCACGCCCAAAATAAACGGAAAACTCAACTGGTCTGATAAAATGTATTCGCATTCAAAGTATATGCTTTACAATTGAGTATTCAGGAACGTAACCAATAAAAGAAAAGCCAACTGTATAAATATACATTTATCTTTGACTTATGTATCTCATTATGTCGGCCATTTTTGTGCTCCGTGTTTTCAAACGATGGGATATATAATCTCCAACAAAACCATCTACGCCAACAATTGTATTTGTGTCCGCATTGTTGCTATTTAATAAATTATGTTTAAAACAATGTATTGCTGGTCTTGTTATTGCCGTGGAGCAGAGAGTATGGTAATGAACTAGCTTACACACATTATCACAATATTATCGTCAGCCGTCCGGCAGATGTGCCGTATGAATGCGAGGAAACCAACACTACTGTATCCGTCCTGATTTTTCGCAACGCTGAACCAGTGCTGGTCAAGGTCTTTGGTTAGTCCATCTAGCCATCGCATAGGGGGGGGGGGGGATACCCAAATGGGCGTGAATATACTTATGGCCAACCAAAACGTTGTTCTATGTGTCCATCTGTTGTCAAGCATGCGTACCACATGTCCAGCCCAGTGATGTTTGTGTGATATCGCTGCTTCCACAACGTCCTGATATAAAGTTTGATGTTGACTTTTTTCGTTACGGATATTATCCCGTATCGACATTTTTAGTACGTGTAGTTCCATTGTTCTCTGAGTGACTCAGAACTTCTCAGCATCTGTTTTGCCCAAGTTCCACACTTCACATCCGCAAATCATTGCTGGGATGACCATGGTATTGAAAGTGTGTGCTCTTGCCGTGGTGTCTATAGACAAAATAGAACCCAGTTAAGCAAGTTGTGAAAGACAACTAAAAATAGTCATTTATCAGGTGGATAATAACAGTGTCGAATTGAAGCGCACAAGGCAAGCATATAGTCATTTGAATACATGTTTCAGCAATTTTGATGATAACAATGGTGGCGCAATGATTATATTGGACCTGTCAACCAAATAGTGATGATTAATGTGGTATCTACTAAGGTACAATCAACAAGGTGAAAGAGAAAGACGTTATCAAAATGACGGAAAGTTGAAATGGAACGACCTGAGAAAATTGTGTTCAAATTTTGTTGTAGCGCACCAGTTATATGTGAAGTCACATAGCGACCAAGATGATAGTGAACTTTTTTTGTAGACTCGGCGAAAGACGGTGGAAAATCAATTTTTTCTTTTTCTTTTGCCTGATATAATTCAACCTTCAATACACATGATGCTGGTGTATAGGATAACTGAAAGAGTGTTATTACCAGTTGCTGTATATCTTGTCATCTAGAGACACGCTGAGTTAATGCATGTGTCACTATTTTCTTGTGACATTTGATATGAACATAGCGATTGTGTGGATTTGGCAAGTGTTTACTGTAAAGAATCTATACTTCCTCTTGCTCGTAGACCTGCATATGATATGATTTTGATGCAGGCTGGTAATAATGCATTCTGACTAAATGACCAAAGCACTTGCTTTGAAAGTCAATGTAGGCACTAACTGGGTTTGCCTCAATTGTCTGCCACTGCGTGGTGTTGCGGATTTTGTCACGGATTGTCTTTCCGTCTGCACTCTTCACACATCGAATCTCACAGTTCTGTTTCTGACTCTTATGAGTTGCTAGTAAGGACCAAAATTGACATCGGTAATTCAATGTAGAATAAAATAGCGCATTTATCAGGCTGCTCTTACTTGAAAGAAGCGCTCTAGGTTGTCTCAAAATCGGTGCAAATTGATAGTGGACAGTGCTCGTATTCTGAATTCTATGTGCATTATCTCTGTCCACACTGCGGCCATCAGCAAATACACTACCCAGGTATTTGAACTCTCGTACTTGGTTGATATCAATGGCTCTGATGTGGAAACTTCTCTGCAATTGTTCACGTGAAATCAACAAAGTTTATGTCTTGCCAGTGTTGATCTTCATGTAATTTTCGCTACAAGCAAAATGGAGAAAGTTCAGATGGTGTTGAAGGTCTTCTCCACTTTGGACAGAGATGACAAGATCACCAGCAAACAACAGTTCATTGAGGGACTCTTGATGACGGTCAACAAACTGCAAAATTGTATCCATGTAAATTATGAAAACAAGTGGGGTAAGCACATACCCCTGTCGTACACAACGTAACACTGGATATCAATGTGTCATACCTTTATTCGTTCGTACTGCACCTTTACTCTTTACGTAAGTGAGACGAATATACATATACTTTAATCATCTCTTTCTCTGTACTCTCAACATTCAGTACATAATACAAAATAAATGAGTTACAATATGAACTATTGGGGTGATCAAGGATATCCGATTATTCCCAGCTCACTAACAACTAAGGGATAACAAAACAGCACAGCCGAATGAAGCTCACGATCATCATCAGGGCTTGTCAAATAACCAACTATAATGACTATTCACCCAACAACAAAAAACTACTGATTATATCTAAAATAATGTAAAGAAAATATAAGGATTTCAACTTTGTTAACTATTTGTTTATGTATTCGTAGATTTATCAAATGAAACAAAGGAAGTTGCAGTACAATCACTAAAGTCTATGAAGCAGTGTTAGAGACTGTAAGGTGTCTCAGCTGTGGTGAGGTGAAAATGACCGGTCTACTTTCTCGCTTGTTTATTTTACAAATCCCAGAGATATATTTAGTCAAAAGTTACTAGTAATGAAATACTAGAGGCTTCATTGTTCCGAGATAACAGATTCTAAAACATCTAGTTCATTTACTCTCGGCCATGTTTTATTTAATAATGTATTCATCTACACATGGAAACCACGAAACGAACCCTGTGCCTTCTCATTAGAAGCGTCTGCACTAAAATTGCTATTTGGGCTCTACATACATGATCTGAGGTCTCACAATGTTGTAATTGTGTTTGCTAGTACCTTGTTATGCCGCTATGGGAACCAACTATATTTGTATCTTCAATTTATCTTATTGAACAATTATTCCATTATGACATTTAACTCAAAGCTCTTATGAATTTTTTTATAGTAAGTTCTTGATGGTAGTTGTAGAAAAAAGAAGTTCAAAGCGAGGTATTCAGTAGATGTGGTGTGTTTGACATGTGACTACATAATTTACATAAATTGTGTAAAAGATGAAAAAAGGAATATCGTTTTGAATATTTAAATTCAAACTATTACTTACGTTTAAAGTTTTAAAAACAAAGTATGCTAAGATATTTATTTTTAAATTTGTAAAGGGTTGCAACTGCATAAATTAAATTAAAATGTATTAAAAACATGAGTTATCTTCACCTGAATGTTGTTATTTTAAAAAAAAGTCGCAAGAGAGTCTCTGCCTATAGAGGCTCTATGGTCCTACAGCAGATTTACATGAACGCACACATTGCGAGTGTGTACTGAGGGCGTAAGGTTTTAATTTTAAAAACGACCAAATTTCTCTTGCTAGCTTTTGTCCAATTTAATAGACATATGGGGTGGAGCCGCTCTGACCCTAAAAACTTGTGTAAGATTGCATTCTTATACTGAGCTGAACCTTGAAAATACAAGGAGATGATGAAGTCATGGAACGGACTAGGCAAGTGGCTATAGAAAACTGTTGTTTCTTGTTTTGTTTTACTTGTTTCCGTCACTAGTTTCTACTGACGGAGACGCGCTTATTCCACCCAAGAACGTAGTCAATTGGGCGATATTAAGACGCATAAACCAGTGCTTGGATGCATGTGTGCTAGGTTTGTGCGCTCTCAGAAACCAGCCCAACCAAAGTGCAATGGACAGGCCTCACCCTGAGGGCGCGTGTGAAAGTTGTGCAAGAGTGTGATTGTTGGACAGAGTCAAATTAAACTGAGTAAGGTAAGACGAGAGATGAAGGAGAGTCCAGGATATACGTTTCCAGAACTTTTTCTTTTTCATCTATAATTTTAGGACAAATTCTAATGGTTCTGTGCAGCAATTTAGGGAAGAATGCTAATGGTCCTGTGCTATGATCTATTATAACCTCAAGGTTCCTTTCCTTTTCTATCATTCTAATACTGTTCTCGCCCATTATGTCATTAACTTTCATAATGGATCTACCCATGTGGATGACTGTACGTTGATTTAGAGTAAACTCCAATTGCCAGGTCACAGCCCATTCTCGAATTAAATCTAAGTCCGACCTCGATATATCCACTACATAGTTTTGTGTCATCAGCGTATTTTGGCAATCGTGGATCCGAGATCAATGTCCAAATTGATTATATATATATATATATATATATATATATATATATATATATATATATATATATATATATATATATATATATATATATATATATATATCAAGAACAAAGTTGGTTCCAAAACAGAGCCATCTGGCACTCCATCTTTTACTTCACACCACTCATAGTACGTCTTTGTATGCCCACTCTATGCCTTCTTCTCGTCACCAATTGTCAATCCATCTGGCAGCTTCCCCACCTATTCCATGTGATTTTAACTTCCTAAATAATCTTTGATCAGATACTCTATCAAAAACCTTTGCAAAATCTAGATTAATAATATCCACTAGCTCCACTTTATCTATCGCTTTAGTAATCTCCACCATGAATTCTACTAGATTTGTTTAAACGATATCCCTCTAGTAAACTCATGCTGACTATTTCTGATTAGATTAAACTGGAGTCTATGATTTGTTGTTCATCTGTTGCGGTGTTTTCCTCTAACAATCTGTGATTGAAAAACTCGACAATGTCACTCCTATCTATATCTAATGTACCTGAAATTGGTGATTGTGACGCCAGGATGTCAGTTATTTCGTTGCGCCGAACTGCATGATGACCAGGGCAGTAGATTCCCACCAGCTCCTACAGGTTTGATGTTTCTACATCCGCCATCCACTAATGCTTTGTCTAGCTCTACTTGAGGAAGCAAGGATTGGGAGTGTGAAACGATGATTGCTTCTGTTAAAGGGGGTCCAAGATAGCCATCGAAGATCTGCTTTTATCTCTATTCTTGTACTGGAAATTGATGTTGTATATGAACAGCTCTGCCCAACAACAATTAGTGTTTTCTCAAAAGCTGAGAAGTCCAAACCATATATCTCACTTCGTAGCACTGACACATCGGTCACACGAGAGCATTACAATACTTAGTTTTATATTTTATCAGCTTACATTAACGAATAGAAACATGTGAAATAGAGATTAGATATGATGGTCATGTAGGAGTCATGTAAGGGTCATACAATTTTATAAAATAGAGATGTATTGGTTATTTAATGGTGATGTAATGGTCATATAATGATTTTATTTTTTGTTAGTTTTGCATTCGTCTTATTTCTATATTCCCCAGGGCTGTGTGCGTTGCACTATGTTTTTATGTTGCTCCTGTCTGCCCAGTGCATCCTTCTTATTCTTCTTCTTCGTACGCAGTCAGACAGTAACCATTATTTTTTCGAAAAAAGCGGCGGTCATCCTGAGGCTCTCGCCACTGCTATAGAGCTTGTCTTGCAGTTCCACTGGTAATGGCCACATCTGCTCTCTCTGATCCTCGTATGTCGGGCAGTTCTGCAGCAGATGTTCAGCGGTCATTTTACCAGTACCGCACGGGCATTCGTCGGTACACCCTATCTTCAATTTGTTGAATAGGTGGTACATCAGTCTGTTGTGGCCAGTGCGAAGTCTGAAGACAACGACCTGCTCTCTTCGGTTCAACTGGTAATGGGCATCGTTTTTGGTGTAACCAGTATGTTCGGTTTCCCATTTGGTCATGTATCTGGTTTTGATAAGCCGTTTTGACTCTTCGTACGTCATACTGGTATCTGTTTGTGGTAGTCTTGCACCTTCTTTTGCCAGTCTGTCTGCCTCCTCGTTGCCTTGGATGTTGCAGTGTGACGGAACCCACTGTACCACTACCCTTTTTGGTGCGGACTGCTGGCACAGTTTGCAGAGTGCTGCTCTTAAGTCATTAAGCTCAGTGTTTTTCTGGCTTTTTAGCGCTGTGACTACGGCGAGAGGATCTGTCAGCAGGACTATATGGCTCTCATTTTCACTGTGTGTCACCATTTCTTCCACTGCCGCCTTCAGTGCCTCTGCCTCCGCTCTGAAATTGCTTGTGTACTTACCAGTAGCGAATGACAGTGTTATTTTTCTGCCATTTGGAAGGTTCAGGAATGCTCCTGCCCCTCCGTTCTGTGTAGTGTCTGTTACAGAACCATCGGTGTATGCATGGTCCAGTCCATGCTTGGGTAGCTTTTCGTTATGAAGCTTAGGGTAGTATCTCTCCTTTCTTTTTCAGTCTGGCAGTTTTTGTACCATATTTTCTACCACCTCTGGAAATATATCCTGCTTCCAGGTAGGTTTTCGTACAGTAGTGATGGGTTTTGGTGTTGTTAGTGCGTTTATGGGATCTTCGTGCATCTTTGCTTTGGCTATTTCTGCAAAGTTTCTCCGCTTTAGTTTCCCATTTCCCAAATTGTTTAGTCTCTGGTGCATTGGATGGTCCGTCAGTCTTCGGAGTTTCTCTGACTGGAGCTGGGCTCTGCAGTCTCTTCTATCGGTCATGGATTGCAGTTTTGTAATCTTTTCAAGTTCTACAATTGGCGTTGACTTCATGCCACCTGTTATAATTCTCATGGCTTGGTTTTGAAGTTTGTTAACTTCATCGAAGTTCGCCTTCGCTGCTGTTGTCCATGCCGCAATGCCATACTCGAGAACTGGTCTCACTCTTCCAGTATACAGTTTCTTTAGTATGCCTTCGTCTGCTCCCCAGCTTGTGCCAGCAAGTTTCCTCATGATTGCCATTCTTTCTCTGGCTTTCATTCAGTTTCTCTCAATCTGACTTTTCCATGTCATGAGCCGATCAAATGTGACTCCCAGATAGGTTGGGTTGTCGTTTGGCTGCAGGATTTTGCCATTTAGACTTAATTTGGTACTTTGGGGTTTTAATGAAAGCAAGAATATTGTGCATGTGGTTTTCTCCTCGTTTATTTTGACCAGCCATGAGTTCGCCCACTCTTCCAGCGATGTTAGGGCCGTCTGCATCCGATTTCTTGCTATGGTGAGATTCTTTTCAGAGGTCCACATAGCCAGATCGTCTGCAAACATTGAGCTATGGACTCTTCTTGGTATATTCTCTGTAATATCGTTTATATATACCAGGAAGAGTGTGGGTGACAATACTCCCCCTTGGGGTACTCCCTGCTCGAGTGTCACCTTTTTGCTCATCTGCCCTTGTACTTGGACTCTGGCCGTTCTTTGATTGATGTAGTGGTTGATCCATTTGTACATCTTCCCACAGACATCACTTCTTCTTAGTTTGACTCTAAGTCCATCCTTCCAGACTTTGTCAAATGCCTTTTCCAGATCCACCCAAACAGCTACTGTGTGTTTCTGTGCCTGGTAGGCATCTTCTATCTCCTGGGCTATGAGGATGACCTGGTCCTCAGTGGATCTGTGCTGTCTAAAGCCGGCTTGCTGTGGAATTAGAATTCGTTTTTCTTCCAGATGCCACATCAGTCTGGTGTTTATCATCCGTTCCATCAGCTTGCCGACACAGCTCAGTAGGCTTATGGGCCTGTATCCATTTGGATCTGTTTTGTCCTTTCCTGTTTTTGGTACTGGTACCAGTATTGCATCTTTCCATGCCTGTGGTACAATTCCCCTTTTCCAGCTTTCCCAGTGCATCCGACTTCAGCAAACCTTTTATGTAAGGGCCTGTTTCTTCCTGCGTGTTCTAAGTGTTTGCTTCCCCGGGGTAACGTCCGGTGCTGTGATTCGGGAACGAACCCATCCCCTTCGGGTTGTGAACCGTGTCACTTAACCACTAGCCAACGCAGGCCCATAATGATTATTTAATGGTCATATAATGGTTATATAATGGTTATATATTGGTGATATACTGTTTATATAATGGTCATATAAAGGTTATAGAATAGTTATATAATGTTCATATAATAGTTATATAATTGTCATATAATTGTTATTTAATGGCCTTAGTTTGAAACTCGAATGTGGAATCGTACTTCTCCGATACACTAGTTGGATTGCTGAAGCAACGTACTTTCAAAAATACGTCTCTCTGACAATGTCTCTGCCTGCTCCTGGATCTGTTCTGACAATGTCTCTGCCTGCTCCTGAATCTGTTCTAACAATGGCTCTGCCTGCTCTTGGATCTGTTCTGACAATGTCTCTGCCTGCTCCTGGATCTGTTCTAACAATGTCTCTGCCTGCTCCTGGATCTGTTCTGACAATGTCTCTGCCTGCTCCTGGATCTGTTCTGACAATGTCTCTGCCTGCTCCTGAATCTGTTCTAACAATGGCTCTGCCTGCTCTTGGATCTGTTCTGACAATGTCTCTGCCTGCTCCTGGATCTGTTCTGACAATGTCTCTGCCTGCTCCTGGATCTGTTCTGACAATGTCTCTGCCTGCTCCTGGATCTGTTCTGACAATGTCTCTGCCTGCTCCTGGATCTGTTCTGACAATGTCTCTGCCTGCTCCTGGATCTGTTCTGACAATGTCTCTGCCTGCTCCTGGATCTGTTCTGACAATGTCTCTGCCTTCTCCTGGATCTGTTCTGACAATGTCTCTGCCTGCTCCTGGATCTGTTCTGACAATGTCTCTGCCTGATCCTGGATCTGTTCTGACAATATCTCTGCCTGCTCCTGGATCTGTTCTAACAATGTCTCTGCCTGCTCCTGGATCTGTTCTGACAATGTCTCTGCCTGCTCCTGGATCTGTTCTGACAATGTCTCTGCCTGCTCCTGGATCTGTTCTGACAATGTCTCTGCCTGCTCCTGGATCTGTTCTGACAATGTCTCTGCCTGCTCCTGGATCTGTTCTGACAATGTCTCTGCCTGCTCCTGGATCTGTTCTGACAATGTCTCTGCCTGCTCCTGGATCTGTTCTGACAATGTCTCTGCCTGCTCCTGGATCTGTTCTAACAATGTCTCTGCCTGCTCCTGGATCTGTTCTGACAATGTCTCTGCCTGCTCCTGGATCTGTTCTGACAATGTCTCTGCCTGCTCCTGGATCTGTTCTGACAATGTCTCTGCCTGCTCCTGGATCTGTTCTAACAATGTCTCTGCCTGCTCCTGGATCTGTTCTAACAATGGCTCTGCCTGCTCCTGGATCTGTTCTGACAATGTCTCTGCCTGCTCCTGGATCTGTTCTAACAATGTCTCTGCCTGCCCCTGGATCTGTTCTGACAATGTCTCTGCCTGCTCCTGGATCTGTTCTAACAATGTCTCTGCCTGCTCCTGGATCTGTTCTGACAATGTCTCTGCCTGCTCCTGGATCTGTTCTGACAATGTCTCTGCCTGCTCCTGAATCTGTTCTAACAATGGCTCTGCCTGCTCTTGGATCTGTTCTGACAATGTCTCTGCCTGCTCCTGGATCTGTTCTAACAATGTCTCTGCCTGCTCCTGGATCTGTTCTGACAATGTCTCTGCCTGCTCCTGGATCTGTTCTGACAATGTCTCTGCCTGCTCCTGAATCTGTTCTAACAATGGCTCTGCCTGCTCTTGGATCTGTTCTGACAATGTCTCTGCCTGCTCCTGGATCTGTTCTGACAATGTCTCTGCCTGCTCCTGGATCTGTTCTGACAATGTCTCTGCCTGCTCCTGGATCTGTTCTGACAATGTCTCTGCCTGCTCCTGGATCTGTTCTGACAATGTCTCTGCCTGCTCCTGGATCTGTTCTGACAATGTCTCTGCCTGCTCCTGGATCTGTTCTGACAATGTCTCTGCCTTCTCCTGGATCTGTTCTGACAATGTCTCTGCCTGCTCCTGGATCTGTTCTGACAATGTCTCTGCCTGATCCTGGATCTGTTCTGACAATATCTCTGCCTGCTCCTGGATCTGTTCTAACAATGTCTCTGCCTGCTCCTGGATCTGTTCTGACAATGTCTCTGCCTGCTCCTGGATCTGTTCTGACAATGTCTCTGCCTGCTCCTGGATCTGTTCTGACAATGTCTCTGCCTGCTCCTGGATCTGTTCTGACAATGTCTCTGCCTGCTCCTGGATCTGTTCTGACAATGTCTCTGCCTGCTCCTGGATCTGTTCTGACAATGTCTCTGCCTGCTCCTGGATCTGTTCTGACAATGTCTCTGCCTGCTCCTGGATCTGTTCTAACAATGTCTCTGCCTGCTCCTGGATCTGTTCTGACAATGTCTCTGCCTGCTCCTGGATCTGTTCTGACAATGTCTCTGCCTGCTCCTGGATCTGTTCTGACAATGTCTCTGCCTGCTCCTGGATCTGTTCTAACAATGTCTCTGCCTGCTCCTGGATCTGTTCTAACAATGGCTCTGCCTGCTCCTGGATCTGTTCTGACAATGTCTCTGCCTGCTCCTGGATCTGTTCTAACAATGTCTCTGCCTGCCCCTGGATCTGTTCTGACAATGTCTCTGCCTGCTCCTGGATCTGTTCTAACAATGTCTCTGCCTGCCCCTGGATCTGTTCTGACAATGTCTCTGCCTGCTCCTGGATCTGTTCTGACAATGTCTCTGCCTGCTCCTGGATCTGTTTGACAATGTCTCTGCCTGCTACTGAATCTGTTCTAACAATGGCTCTGCCTGCTCCTGGATCTGTTCTGACAATGTCTCTGCCTGCTCCTGGATCTGTTCTGACAATGTCTCTGCCTGCTCCTGGATCTGTTCTGACAATGTCTCTGCCTGCTCCTGGATCTGTTCTGACAATGTCTCTGCCTGCTCCTGGATCTGTTCTGACAATGTCTGCCTGCTCCTGGATCTGTTCTGACAATGTCTCTGCCTGCTCCTGGATCTGTTCTGACAATGTCTCTGCCTGCTCCTGGATCTGTTCTGACAATGTCTCTGCCTGCTCCTAGATCTGTTCTGACAATGTCTCTGTCTGCTCCTGGATCTGTTCTGACAATGTCTCTGCCTGCTCCTGGATCTGTTCTGACAATGTCTTTGCCTGCTCCTGGATCTGTTCTGACAATGTCTCTGCCTGCTCCTGGATCGGTTCTGACAATGTCTCTGCCTGCTCCTGGATCTGTTCTGACAATGTCTCTGCCTGCTCCTGGATCTGTTCTGACAATGTCTCTGCCTGCTCCTGGATCTGTTCTGACAATGTTTCTGCCTGCTACTGAATCTGTTCTGACAATGTCTCTGCCTGCTCCTGGATCTGTTCTGACAATGTCTCTGCCTGCTACTGAATCTGTTCTGACAATGTCTCTGCCTGCTCCTGGATCTGTTCTGACAATGTCTCTGCCTGCTACTGAATCTGTTCTGACAATGTCTCTCCCTGCTACTGAATCTGTTCTGACAATGTCTCTGCCTGCTACTAAATATGTTCTGACAATGTCTCTGCCTGCTACTGAATCTGTTCTGACAATATCTCTGCCTGCTCCTGGATCTGTTCTGTCAATGTCTCTGTCCGCTTCTGGATCGGTTCTGACAATGTCTCTCTGACAATTCCTCTGGTCGCTTCTGGCAATGTTTCTTAATTTTGGTCGCACCTGTAGCTGTTCTGGCAATGTTTCTCTAACAATGTATCTTTTAACTTTTAGACCTGTTCAAACAATGTCTTTCTGACAATATATATAATCGCTCCTGGACCTGTTCTGTTAATGTCTTTCTGACAATATATATGTTCGCTGACGGACCTGTTCTGATAATATCTCTCAGATAATGATCTCCGACAGTGCATCTTAAAACTTCATGACCTTTTATGACAATATCTCTCTGACAATATCTCTCAAAAAATACGGTATACCTTCGTGTAAAGTCTACCTCATATGAGTCGCTGCATTGGGCTGTAGAGTCTAAGTCTGTTGGTCAGTCATAATTAGCTAGAGACAATTGATTCAAAGTTAAAAGTTTTAATTTGTAGTTCAGATTCAGGTGAACAAATACGCTGATATACGTCAATAAAATGTCACGTCTTGGTTGTGAGTAGCTGACAATATTTCCAGTCACATGACCAAAGTTGTCAGGATTTTCCAAACAGTGGGTCTTGAAATATCTCGTGTCGTTTTACTCCTTTCCTTTCAAACAGCAAGAACCCCCTTTTTGGACAGCGAATATGCCTACCCTCAAATACAATGGAAGGTCGACTAGATCATAACAATTAAATTTTATTCAAATTTTCAAGAAACTATGTTTTTAATGTTGTTGTCAAACTTCAAAACATCATATTTCTAACAATTATTGTTTAATTTTCGTGTCATTTACCATGATCATTTCTAGTCATATCAGACAGGGACCTAGGGGTTATACTAGATCATACAGGAAAGGTGAGTGAGCAAGTTAAGGTAGCAGTGAAAAAGGCAAATGCAATGTTAGGTATGATAAAAAGAAATATTAAACATAGGAGCAAGGAAGTGATCGTCAAACTGTATAAAGCTTTAGTTAGACCTAGATTGGAGTACTGTCTACAGGTGTGGAGTCCTTATCATAGAGGGGACATAAACATGCTAGAAAGAAAACAAAAAAGAGCGACAAAGATGATAGTGGGATTCCAGAATTACAGTTATGAGGAACGACTCAGAAAAACCGGCCTACAGTGTCTCGAGGAGAGAAGAATTCGTGGTGACTTAATACAGGTTTATAAGATGATCAGAGGAATCGATAAATTAGACTATAACAAGTTTTTTAAAATACAGCCACCTACAATAACAAGAGGGCATAGCTACAAGCAGACTAAAGAGAGGTCCAGATTAGATATTAGGAAATATTTTTTTAGTCAGAGAGTGGTGTCTGCTTGGAATGCATTGCCAGGGTAGGTAGTGGAGGCAGGGACAGTTAATGCATTTAAGAATAAACTTGATGCGCATAGCTTTTAGAGCAAGGTGATGTAAATGTAACTGGTTGTATACATACTCTGCAGTGTCTTTTAAACCAGTATAAAGACGTTAAGTTAAGTTAAGCTATGATCTTGCTGGAGTCGAATGTGTTGGACCGAAAGGTGCAAATATTGCAATCAAGCTATAAACTACAACACAACCCATCCCGTTCTCTGGACTACATTCTGCCCGTGTCAGGATTTGATAGCGGGAGATTGAGAACGAACGAAACAAAACCAAGCCATATTAGGCAGATTATGACTTAGAATAAATACAGTAGAATGAAGGTAACCTTATTTTTATTTTGCTTTTCAAGATTATATATGGCAAATTATAGGTTTTTTTTTTTTTTCGAAGAGGACGTGGCCGAATGGTTTCGAGGCCTGCCTACCGACAAGGAGGGCAGCGGTTCGAATCCCCGGTATGGCAGATGTTGTTTCTTTCTGTTGGGGGTGAAATAAACAAACATAGCCAACACACGAAGTGGCGACAACAGTGGCTACGCGGCCTGTAGTCCTCAGTCTTCAAAACCCCTAGACTACCCCAGCAATTGGAAAAATGTCGTATTACAGATAGGTTTTTCTGAATACTCAAACATAACACATGAACACAAAAAACTTTTCATTAAAATTCAAAACTTCTAGTACATGATTTATAATTAACTATTATAAACAATTGATCCAAATATGAAGGTTACCAATGAACTCGTTGATGAGTTATGATGTTTTGAAAATATAAGATTTAAGTTTCGTGGAACCTAATTTGCATAACATTTAAAAAAATTTCTTCACAAGTGATAATTTCCAATTCCCAGAGTCCAGATATGTGGTCAAAATTAATCTTAATGCAAGATTTTGAATGTTAGGTTCCCAGAGAGGCCTTCTACCGTAAATTGTGATCTCTAATGTGTATGTGTCCGGTACATGCTGGCCTAACTTTGTAAAACAAAGAAACTTTTTAAAAATCTATTTTTCTAAACTTCTCTTGACTCGCTGCTGCCATAAACCAGTTAGGAAAATGTTGGCTGGTTAGAATGAACATGACCAGTGGTCTATAAGAAGTTTCCGTTAATATAGCCTTGTCAACTTTTTACCTTGACTGTCCTTGAATCTGGACATTAAACAAGTTGCAGTTTTGACTCGATCAGTATTCTAAGTTTTACTTTCTGGGATGGTGTTAAAGGGATCCCATTTACGTACCCCCTAGGAACCTATGATTCTGTCACACATTTATTGCCTCGAAGATTCTTCATTTCTTTACTTATTTAGCAAATGCAATGTGTTCATTATTTTGAACACACTTACATAATGAAAGTTCTGTCTCTACTAGTAAAAACGCTAGCACATACTACAACACCTGTTCAACTGCGCTCTGAAGCATTCAGATTCTCTCTTTGCCACGCAGTCACAAAACCCCACGTAATAATGAATAGTTTTACCTGTGAGGCAGCCTTAAGTAAACATCTTTCAGCAATTAACACGCAATGACTAATGTCTCATCAGAAACTTAGAAGCATCTTAAGTCTGATTAGATCGTCTCGTTGCACACGTGGCACCCAATATTGCGTTACCTGTGATTTCTTTAATTTAACGGTGGTTGTCAGCTCAATCTGTCGCCAATGATGAACGTATACGACCTGCTATTAACTAGCCAGAGGAATCTGAACTGATTTCTGCTTTAAAGGACTGTCACGGGTAAGCTTTCTTTTAATTGTTTCTAAAGTTTATCTTGCTTTCGACTAGAATTACTTAAAGTAAACATTTGTTTCAGAAAACGATTACAACAAGAATGTTGTGAATGGTAGTGGCACATTACTTAATCAAACACATTGTTGCATACATCACCAGTATATATAAGTGCACTAAATCTCTGGGTTTTAATGAGATATATGGATATATCATTAAATTAATGAATAAATCGGTTCTTCTAGGGATGTTATTGCTAACGCCATTTGTGCTTGAGTTGGGTATTACTGACGACTTCTTTGCTTGTGGTGTACAATGGTTTCCCTAACATAACAAGACGTGCTTTATACGGGGGCCCAGGGTCGCCCTGACTGTGGGGAAGTGTGAAGCTCCTGAATAATGGCGATCACATTGCCGAGTCTCATCTAGTTGGCCAAAACATTCTGTTTCAAGGGTGAACTACATGGGAGTGAGGGGGGTTTTGGTAAAATTATTTACCTGAACTTGACTAAAATAGTCTGATCAGTATGTTTTGTCTAATCGAATTTTTTCTCTTCCCTTTTCCATGGACATAAAAGAAAATAACGCGATAATTATACGATTTAGCTGTAAAATGTCAAACAATCATATGTCGGGCTTCTTATATAGTGGAAAGAAGACAATGCCACGCGTACGGCTTAGGTTAGCAAATAGACATTACGTTGATATAGAATTTAGTTGAGGTATTTTTGTTAATTTATGAATATAAATCACCATTTTCGTCAGTTTACTTGCCCATATGTATACTAGCGCAGTGGTTAGCGAGCTTGCTTCGCATCTGAGTGGTTCGAGGTTCTTTCCCCAGTTGAGGCTGAAATGTTTTTTCAGACCGCAACGGTTCCTGTGTCGACCCAGCCTGAAATGAGTACCTGTTCGGTCAGGAAGTAAAAGCGGCGAGGGAGAGGAGATGGCTACCACCCTCATAGAGCCGAGCCTTTAAAACGTAAGATCGCTAACATCTCACACCCCTAGGGCAGTAAAGCTATGGGTTTACTACTTTTTTGCTACAGGCTGAGCGGCCTGGAAATCTTACGTCATCGTTCTTGGACCAAATAAGTTGGGAACACAATAATATAGGAGAGACCATTGGCAAAGAAACTCCTGCGATTTCTACACCTGAAAAGAATAGGCTATAAAAGACGCTTCCCTTTCTTTTAACGAGCGGGACGTCTAGCCGAGACCTCGCTATCCGCCCCTCCCCCCAATTATTTTAAGCCACAGCTTTGTGAGCCGGTGAAGGGGAGGTGGGGGGGGGGGATAGTTCCCTTTTTCGCTATCTTTTTCCTTTCCTAGCCCATTTCCAGCTGGTTTGACCGGAACTTTTGAGTTGAGCTATTCAGTTTTGAGCTCTGCACCTTTGCTGTAAAGAGAGACTTCTGTACCACTGCAATAATCAGCCGTTCGAACAAATTGTCAGAATAAAAACACATAAGCACAATAAGAGGGTACTGGGAGACGAGGTACTTTAAGACCTCTAATCGTTATTTTATTGTGGTGGCAATGCAAATAAAGTCGAAGGTACTGATAAAGACACACCATTAGGGATACAAAAGGCGACAGGAACTTTTATTGCTTTACGAAATTTGTAGAAATCGAAAGAAATTAAGCCCGCCACAAAATGCAGGTCTTCCGCTTTAATGCCAAGTCCATTCCAATGAAATTACTCTGTGACGTTGGGAACAAAGAAAGTACATTTGGAAAAGTTCAAGTTTCCATAAATTAACGCTTGCGCCGAATTGAGGGAATAAAATTGTATGACAAGATCATTAATATGGAATTGTGGAGAAGAACTGGGCAGATGCCAGTGGGACTAGACGTAAACAGAAGACATTGGCGATATATAATACACACATTTCTGATAACATCTAATCGACAATCACTCGCCTGGAATACTCAGGGCAAAAGAAGTTGAGACAATCCAAAATACTAAAGGAGAAGGGACGTTTAGACAAACTTAAAAAAGATAGGAAGACGTGGGGGACGGGTTGTTGAAATGATGGCGCATGACATAAATAATTAACTTTACTTAACGCCTTCATTGTGGTTTAGAAGACTCTACAAAGTCTGTGTACAACCAGTTTCTTGGAGAAATGTTTAAACGATGTGCGAGTTCATCTTAATAGACTCAAACACTGGGACTAAGTAGATCCGCAGGCATGTAAGGCGCCATCAATAGTTGCTTTTAACAAACCACCTGGGAAAAAGGTACACCAAACTTAAATAGATTTTTAACTTGAATTTTGGCCGGGCAGGGGCCGTTAAGCCTACACTTTTCAATTTCCAACTGCACAGGCATTTTTAACGTACTCAACACTGACCACGAGAGTCCGATATCACTACCTAGAGATTAGGATCATTTTACCAGAAGATCATGTGACAATATACCGGTCTCCACCGTGATTCCAACACGCGACCACTGACACCTAAGGCGGAGACCTTGCATTGAGACCACTGAATTCCCTATACACTGAGACCTATACACTACAGTAAGTTGAATGGTTTTGATTGGTTGATTTATTAAATACGAACTATTGATTCAAAAGTTTAAATTTCATTTCTTACAATGGGCCAGGACATGGCCAGGTCAAGGTCTGACGTTTGTGGTGCTTCCTCTATTATGCTCACTCGTAAACATTAATTGATCGTATACACAAATAAATGACGTAACCATTAACTGTATTATATCTTCTTTCCATCGTGTCCATAAAGCATGTTGTTGAGAACAGAGCAATCTGTCATGAGTTCTAGAAACATGGATATAGACTCTGAAAATGACCTCTTCTCAGCATCCAATATGAATTCTGGAGTCAGCAAATCTCGACTAATAGTTTATTTGTTACTGGCTGTAGCTGTTGGTTTCGTGGTTGGGATTCTAATAGGTAAATACGCTACCTATCATAAGGAGCCGACATATGAGCCTGTTCAGTCCGGACTGATAAAGGAACTTGTCAATGAAGCCAATCCGGATATTTCTAAGAAGATCATGGACGCTATACTTCCTTCAAACATTGAGGACAATTTGAGGTAAGTTGTTCACTTGATATGTAGATCCTAGTTCGACTATGGTTCACCTGTAACTACATTTACGATGCGTTGGTTGCATTAAGTAATTTGGATCAAAATACTGAACAGTGCATGAGCTGCAGCGGTCAGCGATCATAGCTTACTGCTAGCGTCAGGGCCAGCGAACCAGAGCTGCAAAGTCCCTTCTGTACCTCCATACGTTGATCCTGGATTACAGGCTCCAACAGAGCAGATTGGATAAGGACAACTGAGAGAAGGCAAACCCAGTAGTAAGAAATGCCTACTGAAGTCGGATGTATCGGACAGCAAGGTGCACATATCACAGTCAAGTTGTAAACTACGACACAACGGATTCCGTTCTACAAACAACATCATGCTACTCGCTAAACCCAGGGGTTGGTAGCGGAAATTTAAGAACGAAGAAGAAGAAAAGAAGAATAAGTAATATAAAGCGTCTGATTAAGTTAGTGGTAGAGCAATTGCTTTTCAAGGCAAAGGTGCAGGGTTCAGCTACCGATATCGTGTCACTCTCCAGTCTACAAGTTGTGAACGGGTACCTCACTTACGGCTGGATAATAAAAAGGCGGCGAGGAAGGGAACTAAACACTCTACCTAACACATTATATGGCTTAGTATAATGAAGTCTCTAACATTTCATTACTTACCAGCTATTAAAACTGCTCAGGGACACCGTACACATATAAGTGTGTATATATATATATATATATATATATATATATATATATATATATATATATATATATATATATATACGTGGCGTGTTCAAATAAAACTGGCCCTAACTGTAGCAAGTGAGCACGCGTACGATGTGCATGATAACATCAATTCTGGTGTAAACAGCACATACCAACCATCAATTTTCCAAAATTGTATAATCCTCCGACTCGAAGTGTCTTCAGCGGGTGTGATACAGAATACGTCGAGAGTTGATCAGCGAGCGGTGATTTGGTTTCTAACAGGTGAAGGATGTTGACCAGTTGACATTCATCGCAGAATGCAGGCAGTGTATGGTGACAAAAAGTGTGTCGCAGTGAAGTACAATGAAGTACTGGACAACGGTGTTTAAAGGAGTAAGCGAATTAACGGCCGATCTTCCGAGACCAGGTCAGGCGCATATTGTTGTGTCAGAAGATGCCATCGCCAAAATTGATGCAGCAATTCGGACCATTTTGTACTGTCTGCATTATGCGATGAATGTTAACTGGTCGACGTAGTTCATCCATGTATATGAATATATGGCAACAAAGATGGCGCCGTTACTGGCTGCCGGTCTACATTGTTCTACTGTTTTGGGTTCATTATGGATGCCGCCAGACCACGGATTTACCTGGAATTCAAACTAGCCGACGACTTACACCTGTGTTCACGGAAATGTGGTGTTTGTTTTCCGTTTGGAGTGGTTAATTCGTTAGTTTTTTTGTGATTTCTTCCGTCCGATTATCTTAGTCTTGGACATCGGCTTTATGAATGGCACTACGATTAAACCTGCGTCGGATTTCACGGCCTAGTTCACACGGCTGAACATCACGAGACTGACGTGTGAGAAATTTAGACACTACTATAATGAACTGAACACAGCCGGTGAGAGATTCCTGACTCACGCGTTGAGTGATGTCCGTACGACCTCTTGTGGTTATGGAAAAGGCACGATACAAAACGTCACCCCCCTCCGCTGCCTTGCGCGATAATTGTTTACGAGAAAAGCTTAGGGAGTAAACTCTGAGTTAAAATCTGCATCCTATACTACCTCCAGTCGTCTCGTTAAATATCTTGCCCCTGGCCAAAGGTAGCTCATGATCAGAGAGCGAGGTTGACAATAGGCGCAGTTTCTTCCTCACTTTAATCCAAATCACCCTGCATGTCAGCCATTTCAGCGGACGCAGCAAGAAAAAAGACTGTCCACACGGCTGAACAAAGCGAGTGGTCTTCATCACTTGTGATGGACAAACATCATAGACGCAGCAAGAGAAAAGACAGTCCCCGCGGCTGGACAACGCGAGTGGTCTTCATCACTTGTGATGGACAAACATCATGGACGCAGCAAGAGAAAAGACTGTCCACACGGCTGAACAAAGCGAGTGGTCTTCATCACTTGTGATGGACAAACATCATGGACGCAGCAAGAGAAAAGACTGTCCACACGGCTGGACAAAGCGAGTGGTCTTCATCACTTGTGATGGACAAACATCATGGACGCAGCAAGAGAAAAGACTGTCCACACGGCTGAACAAAGCGAGTGGTCTTCATAACTTGTGATGGACAAACATCATGGACGCAGCAAGAGAAAAGACTGTCCACACGGCTGAACAAAGCGAGTGGTCTTCATCACTTGTGATGGACAAACATCATATATATATGGCTATTTTAAATAGTATGTAGGCTCCCCTGTGCCACGTGCTCATGGTCCAGTGCGCTCGGCTGACCTTCGCGAGATTGTCCCTGTTCTTCAAGTTTGTTGACGACCGATGAGTGAATAATGGACTAACACATCGTGAAGGAACGATTGAGCCCTGCCCTGTTAACAAAATGCCAAATACACACAACTAACACTCTGAGTGATGCCTTTAATCCTCATGACCACATCCCAAGTCAGCGAAGTACTCGGCTCCCCTCAGGGAGTCCAAATGGAATTCGGTCAATACGCTTACCATGAAATCACGGGGCGCCAGGACTTCATCCTGGGATATTGGGAGTTCAATGAGAGTTGCAGATTGGATCGTCATGTGTTTGCTGTAAAAGGTGGCCATGGCAGTGATGGATCGACGCATTGAACCGCTGATGCCTAAGCGTACACCCTTATTCTTATTATTTGTACTATTACTATTTCTGTTTTAATTATAATTTTTTATTTTTTGGGTTGTTATTATTGCTATTATTGTCATTATTATATTGCAGAGAACCATTCAAATTTTCTCATAAAAATGTTTGACTTGATCGCATAATTTTATTTTGGCAGTACATTATTATTATTATTATTGTCAATATTACAATAATCAGATTATTAATAATGTTGATTATAATAAATGCATATTGTATTATTTAAATCATATAACGAAGAAGTATAAAATATAACTGAGATTCTTTGAAATTTTCAGTTGCTGAAATTGTGTATGTAATGGCACACTTGCAAGAATGTACGATAGACCAATTGTATTATTGTATATTACAATTCTTCTCCATCTTCTTCGCCATATCACCTAGAGTGGCACGGCCACCATTTAATCCTATCAAAACAGTCGTATCATGTACAATTGTCTCTAAAGGCACACACAGAAGAGCTATTTAGAATCAAGATGCTGAGCAGCGCATGAGCTGCCGCGGTCAGCGATCCACAGCTGGCTGCTAGCGTAAGGGCCTCCGAACCAGAGCTGCCAAGACCCTTCTACACCTCCACTAGGTGATCCTATATAACAGGTTGCAATAAAGCAGACTGGCTAAATAGAAGGGATCGAAGGCTGAAGGCAACCCGGTACTAAAAAAATGACTACTGAAGTCGGATGTGTTGGACCGAAAGGAGCAAATATCGCTGGCGAACTGGCATTCCGTTCTCCGGATTACATCCTGCTACTTGCAAAGCCCTTTTCAGGGCTTGATAGCGGGAGTTTGAGAATGAACGAAAATGAAGAAAAACAACTATTTATTGTTCTTAGTTATTAGTTCTCTTTCTCTTTCTCTGTGTATTTCTGTTCCTCTCCTAACAGTAAGCCGTAAATCCATTTCCGGCTGGGTCGACAGGAATGTATCGGTAACTGGATTTGAACCCACCGGTACCTATGCAATACAATGTAAGTGTTCTACCATTGCACCAATGAAACAGTGAAGTATGCACACAATAATACGTATATTTATTTTTTGTTTCTGCGCACAATAATTATCTGTGGCTTATAGTTGCAACTGATTGCTTGCAGGGTCCACGTTAATCTTTCACGCACACTTGAGGCAACAGCTTCGTATTCTATATTACCAGTGCTCACCATGGCTCTTGTCAAGTTGCAGATTGCTAATTAACATTCTTTTGCACCGGACAGCCACGAGGGCCCACATTCTAGTCTTCTGTTGCAAAACAGCCGGGGTGGTGGGGGGGGGGGGGGGGAGTGTCATGGTCCACGTGCAATACAGTCTTTCATTGCACTATTGCCAGAAGGGCACACATGAAATGCTATCTAACATGGGAGAAGTACCGAAAAACAACAAACTGCTACACATCTTTAACACAAGCTGAAAACAAGGAAATGTCTGTACAGTGTGGAAGAAGGCAACGACTATCTCCATCCTTAAAAATTGGAAGAACAACATGAAGCCAGGCACCTATTATTCTACTCAGCTGTGTGGAGAAACTAATGGAACGAATAGTTTACACTAGAATAACATAGCATTGGAATAACATAATATTACTTACTCCCCAGCAAGCAGGTTTTCGTAGAAACAGATCGACCAAAGTCCAAATGATATATGTATCGCAGGAGATAGAAGATGCATTTCAAGAAAAAAAGAAAACACTGGCAGTCTGGATAGACCTAGAAAAAGCATTTGTTAAAATATGGAAAAGCGAGTTCAAACTCAAACTACTGTAAATGGGTGTAACCAACAACATGTAGAAATCGATCAGCGATTACCTAGATAACAGGACAGCAAGGGTACAACTACAAGAACACCTCAGCAAAAAGATGAAAATGGAACAAGGAGTTGTGCAAGATAGAATATTCTCACCGATGCTGGTCGTCATTTATATCAATGATATAATCGCAGAAAGCCATTAAAGAGTACACAGTCCACTATATGCAGATAACTTGGCACTTTGGACATCCGAAGAGTCTACACCTGTAGCTACAAACTAGTTGCAAGAGGCCCTAAATAAAATACCAAATCATTAGCCAAGCAGTGGTTAAAGATCTGAAACAAACATCTCAAATCCCACCATGGAAAAATGACAAGTTCCCTGAGTAGGTAGAAACCATCGAGGAAATAGGAGAAAACGGAACTCAAATTTAGAAAGGACATTTATTACAGAAGAATATCTTAGGAGAGTATACCCACCAGATACATGGACACTTATATACAAATGGTTCATCTAACAAAGCCACATCCAATGGAGGTAGAGCTGTCTATTACAGACTAAGGAGTGGAGAAGAACAAACTCAGGTATTAACATCCTAAAGATGAAGATCTTGAGCAATGTATGTTCTTTCTGACACCGCTTTCAGCAGAATACCCATGGTTGGTCATACAGTGTATCACATCCCACTGCAATATTAAAGGCAGTGAAGCTGCAGACAAACTAGCAAAAGCGTGGAGGAGCATCCCTACTAACAGACCTGAGCATCACATATAATAAGGCCAATACAATAATTAAAACCAACTTCAAAGGAAACATTTACTGATCAACACCCCGACTTGCGAAAAGTAGACGGCTACTTTAACTTAACTAGATAAGAGCAAGTCATCATCTTCAGACTGAGAACTGGGTATAACAGACTCAATGGTCATCTTTACAACAAAATGAGGATGGGACAGATGACAAGTGTCCACGTGGGGAGCACACCATGATCGCGGAAAACATCCTGCAAAGTTGCATGCTCACGTAGAAAAGGAGAGAACAATACTGGCCTCGCTAGACAGATATGAGACAAAAGCTGCATGGAGATAAAACAGCCTTACACACAAAGGGGTTTTTTGTAAGAGAAACCGGCACTTTGATATGAGGATGAACGAAGAAGCAGAAGAATTCCACGCATCCGGAGAGCTGCCATGCCAGGTTAGATGAAAACTTTTACAAAGCTGAGGTCTAATACATATACGTCTCTAACACTTCATCATTGACAACAGTGACTTATACGAGATTCCCTTGACCTTTTCTCGCCATCAGAATTTACCTTACATCTTCTTTATTTCTGCACCGACTAATTGCCAGAGCAGTGTGCATCTCTCTCTCGTTCTATCTGTTTCTATCAATTCATCCACCCAACCATTTTTTCATCCATTCATTTACTCACTCACCCATCCATTCAACCAATTCCAAAGCATCCATCCACCTATCCCTTCACGCATCCACTCATCCTCCCATCTCTCCATCTCCCCATGTCTCTCTGCCTGCCTGCCTGCCTGTCTTTGTGTATGTCTGTCTGTCTCTATCTGTCTCGCCGTATTGTCTATCTTATCTCTCCCTCACTCTCTCAATCTCTCTCTCTCTCTCTCTATATATATATATATATATATATACATATACACACACACAAACACACGCACACATATATACATATATATTTCTTCTCAGGTCCCAGCTCTGGTATGAGCTGGATGTAGCCGGGAGAAGGATTTCCTGCTTAGCGGGCTAGGCTAGAGCAGCTTAATGCTCCACTGCGTTTTAACAATCTCTTACGGACTCAATAGACCTGAATAGACCCAAACTCTACAACACAGTAGACCCCTGTTAGGCGCGTCTATACTGCTCTAAGCAAACCACCATACATACGTATACTTTAATTATCTCGTTTCTCTGCACTTTCAACATTCAGTACAGAATACAAAATAAACATGAACTATTTTGGCAATCAAGGACACAACAATGTTCGCAGCTCACTACTCGCTAAGGGATAACATAACACAGACGAATAAAGCTCACGAACATCAACATGGCCTATCAAACCGTTAACTATAAGGACTATCCACCCAACAAAAAACTACTGATTATATGAGGAATGATAGCAAATAAAATGTTATAACTTTCTTAACTCGTTGTTTATGTATTCGTGAATTTATGAAATGAAATAAAGGAAGTTGCATAACGAACACTGATGTCTGTGATGTAGTGTTAGAGAATTCATTGTAAGGTGTCTTAGCTGTTGCGATGTGAAGGTGACAGATCTACTTTCTCGCTTGTTTGTCTTACAAATCCCAAAAAGATACACTTAGTCAATGATGTTAGTAATGAAAGATTAGAGGCTTCAATGTTCCAAGACAGCAGATTTTATGAGACTTAGTTCGTAGACTCTCTGCCATATCTTCTCTAAAAACCAATAATGTATCCATCTACACAACGAAACCACGAAACGAATCCTGTACCTTCTCATTAGAAGCATCTGCACTAAAATTGCTATATGTGCTCTACATACTTTTTCTGGGGTCCTATAATTTGTGTAATTGTGTTTTCTTGTACCTTGTTATTCCTCTATGGGAACCAACCACATTTGTATCTGCTATCTATCTTATTGAACAATTGATGCTAGTTGCAGATAAAAGAAGATCAGCTCGATCAGTAGTAGATGTGGTGTGTTTCACATATCTTTACATAATCAACATAAATTGTGTAAAAGTTGGAAGAAGGAATATCGTTTTGGATATTTAAATTCCAACTATTATTTACGTTTAAAGGCTTAAAAACAAAGTATGCTAAGATATTTATTGTTAAACGCATAAAGGGTTGCAACCACATAAATTTTAGAAAATTAAAGAAAACAAGAGTTATCTTCACATGAATGTTGTAAAAAAATCGTGCCATCATTATTATATCATCAAATCGTGTGGAGTTTTGCAGGTTTGTTGTTTGCTATACAACTGTGGACGTATTTGTCATAGTATGACATTTGAAACACGTAAACATGAAACTATATGTTACCTTAGTATGTTTATGTGTGTTGCCTATATATATAAATAAATATATATATATATATATATATATATATATATATATATATATATATATGTGTGTGTGTTAAATTATCTTAAGTTGCTACATTCCTGAATGTAAATTAGATAATATCAGTCATGGATCTGACCTAAACCACTACATCTGATTCTACAATTAGGTTTACTATGAACAAGAACTGATGGCATCGTTTGCCTTTCTGTGTCGCTTCACTTCTACCAAGGGCTGAATATATTTTAAAAAATTTTTTCTAGTGACTTAAAGTGTCTTCAGAATGAGTTAGCGAGTCCCCTGCCCACATCTCTTTATTCGTCTGTTCTGACATGCTTGACAGGTAACAGTGTTTTGTTGTTCCCTATTCAGATCCTGGACGACAGGAGCTGGGAGCATTGTATTACACAGATAAGTAGTGGTGAATAGTATCAACTACAACCATTTTGGAAACATCAAAGTGTGAAACCAAAAGTCTTACAATGGTTGAAGGTTTCATCTGCACTGCTTGTTCTATTAATTGTCTAATCCATTACTTTCTTTGGTAATAAATGAGGAAGAATTTTTGATAAGGTGTGTTGAGGATACATTTAAAGAGATGTGTGTGTGATGTAAGTACGAAAATAGAACTGGGGTTTTGGATAGTTGGGAATTCCATCATTAGCTAATGCTTAAAATTTCCGCTTCAGTTTAATATTTATATTAACATATATATATATATAATATAGGAATATTTAGTTAAGATGATATGTATTGTATTGTGTTTGTAATTTCACTACTCATTTTTTTCTGGTATGAGTATTTTATAATAAATATGCCATCTGCTGTGTGCTATATTATTTGCAGTGTGTGGTCAGGAATGACGTGGATGAGTGTGATAATGTTCAGAGTTAGAATAACCTTAGGGCAAACAGTGGGATCTGCTACACCAGTGCTTGAATGCGTGTGTGTGTCTGTGTGTAGCTATGCTAGTTATGGCGATCTCAGAGGTTAACCCAACTAAAATGCAATAGAAGGCCTCACCATGAGGGCGTGTGTGATAATTGTGTAAGAGTGTGATTGTTGTGTAAGAGTGTGATTGTTGTGTAAGAGTGTTATTGTTGTGTAAGAGTGTGATAATTGTATAAGAGTGTGATAATTGTGTAAGAGTGTTATTGTTGTGTAAGAGTGTGAAAGTTGTGTAAAAGTGTGAAAGTTGTGTAAGAGTGTGAAAGTTGTGTAAGAGTGTGAAAGTTGTGTAAGAGTGTGAAAGTTGTGTAAGAGTGTGAAAGTTGTGTAAGGGTGTGAAAGTTTTGTAAGAGTGTGAAATGTGTGTAAGAGTATGAAAGTTGTGTAAGAGTGTGAAAGTTGTATAAGAGTGTGATTGTTGTGTAAGAGTGTGATAATTGTGTAAGAGTGTGAAAGTTTTGTAAGAGTGTGATTGTTGTGTAAGAGTGTGAAAGTTGTGAAAGAGTGTGATTGTTGTGTAAGAGTGTGAAAGTTGTGAAAGAGTGTGATTGTTGTGTAAGAGTGTGAAAGTTGTGAAAGAGTGTGATTGTTGTGTAAGAGTGTGAAAGTTGTGAAAGAGTGTGATTGTTGTGTAAGAGTGTGAAAGTTGTGAAAGAGTGTGATTGTTGTGTAAGAGTGTGAAAGTTGTGAAAGAGTGTGATTGTTGTGTAAGAGTGTGAAAGTTTTGTAAGAGTGTGACTGTTGGACAGAGTGAATGGTCTCACCCTGAGGACGAGTGTGTGCCTCGTCTCTTAAGATAGACGAGCAACACAACAGTTTCTGTCAAGGGGTTCTGGCCGACCCCTCTAACTAATATGACACGGACACTGTTCAAGACAGTCTACGAGACAGCCCTTTAGGTGTCTTGGCCTACACCTTATATACTTCTGACATAAACATTTTCGTACTAACTGGAGAGCAGCGCCTAATGCACTTCTGGGCTAGTGTACGGTCCTGATCTTACTGCACTTCTGGGCTAGTGTACGCCCCTGACCTTACTGCACTTCTGGTCTAGTGTACTCCTCTGAGCTGGTTAACAACAGTTTGGTCGTCCAACAACCACAGCTCAAGAGTATTGTTTCTATTATGGACCATTTTCGATCGTGTGGCCCCCCTCCATAGGATGTAACAGCACGCCAGATCCGTCAGGTTGCTGTAGAAATCAAGGGTGGAAAAAAAGACCTTGCCACACATGGAGGCGCCCCATGGGTCCCCCGGCATCTGCTGTATGCGTCACATCACGATATCCTCATTAGAACTATATGGCTCATGGACTTAAGTCATCCGTAACAGACGATCGACTTATTGTCTTGATCTCCTAAGCGAATGTTGTATTACACTATTATTATTACAACGGCCCTGCCTCTTTCTCTTCAATTCTAAATTGTCACAGTATACCAGTCAGCTATATCAGAACGTTGCACTTTCACTTGCTCGAGTCAGTGATTAAATCTTCCGTCTTTGACTGAGCCTAGAGTTAGTGCTGATGGCTTTGATCAGGCCAGTGACAGCGGATAACGTCCTAATGACGTCAGAGATTACAATGTTGGCCTCTCCTATGAGGAGTAAGTTTTTGATGTAACGATATAGCCATCAGCATAATTATAATCATTTTCATCATCATATTTTTTTCGCTCCTCTTGTAGCATGGTGTCACAACTACAGATGGCCATAGTGCAGTAACCGTGTGTGGGTAAAAAAAAACTCGGGAACTTACACAGAACCCTTTTAACTAGAGCCAGAAGATAACCAAGTGTGGAAAAGCCATTTCGGTTAGAAAGAAAGAACTAGATACAATTGTAAAAGTGTTACCCTTCTTACTATCTGTTTTACACTCACTTTTTCAGTGACGAATAGTGGCCTATCTCACAACATAAACATAGAAAACGCTAAGACTTATGTGAATAATAAAACACAAAATAATTCGTTTATTTCAATACTAGGATAAAAGGATAAAAGCTAATGATCAGGAACTCGAAGTGGTTGACCGTTGTAAATATCTGGAGTCGATTGTCAGTGATGAAGGATCAAAATGTGAGGTGTTGGCCAGAATAGCACATACAATAGCGGCGATTGCGTGGCTTAATAAAATTTGGCAAGATAAACGGTTTGCATTATGCACGAAAATCAGATTAATGCATACACTGATCCTCTCAATATTCCGTTATGCTTGTGAGACATGGACAGTTACAGCTGTCCTTCAACGAAGGATACAGGCCTTGGAGATGAGATGTTTTCGAAGACTTTTAAACGTCACGTACAAAGATAGAGTTACAAATGAGGAAATACGAGATAGCAATATAGCCTTTTGAAGACCTCTTGGCAACTGTCAAAAGAAGGAAACTCGCTTGATACTGTCACATATCGACATCAAATGGTTTTGCAAATACGATCCTCCACGGAAAGGTGCATGGCAGACGACGAAGAGGTCGTCCCAAAAAGAGGTGGGAGAACAACATAAAAGAATGGACCAATCTCCGACCAGAAGAGGCACAGGCAGCGGCCGCTGACAGAGAAGGGCGGTGTCGGGTTGTGAGGATATCTTCAAGTGTGCCCCAACGACCTCACCGGTTACGGGATGACCTGACCTGACATGACAATTCTAGTCACTTACAAATGTATCAAACTGAACTAACTATGATTACATTTTCTTAATTAAGAGGCTGTTGGCATGAGCTTGAATTGAACCCCTGAATATAACACCCAGTTCTAACGTCTATCCTTTACTTCTTTAATTATCTACAAATTTCAGTTAGGCTTAAGCTATTTAATCTGGTGTTCACCTTTGATGAGTCCACCAAGTGCAGTCCTCACAAGCCCTAGACCAACGTTGATTAAGTGCCCAGTGGCTACCTGTACCTAGTTTAGCCCAGCAGTCAAAGCGATGTTCGGAGCCATGACCGCAGCACATGCTATGACTGTTGCGAACCACAGATGATATGCGGGCGGCAGGTGTGGGCCAAGTGTGGACGATCCACTCACAGTAGAAGCTTGGCATGCCCTGCCCAACATGGTACTAACTTGCCATAATACATCATACGTCTGATGAGTACAAACATGCGTGCATACATACATACATACATACATACGAGGCGTGTTCAAATGAAACCAGACCAAACTGCAACCTGTAAACATACGTACGTTGCGCACGATGACGTCACTTCTGGTGTAAACAGCACATACCAACCGTCAATTTTGCAAAATTTCATTATCCTCCGACATTATTTCCTCATCGGACCGTTGAAAACATGACGGGTGTGATACTGAATCCGTCCAGAGTTGATCAGCGAGGGGTGATTCGGATTCTAACAGCTGTAGGATGTCGATCAGTTGACATTCATCGCAGAATGCAGACAGTGTATGGTGACAAAAGTGTGACGAAGACAACTGTGAAGAACTGGACAACGATGGTTAAAGAAGGACACTAGTTAACGAAAGACCTTCCGAGACCAGGTCAGGCGCATATTGTTGCGTTAACTCACGTCCGAGACCAGGTCAGAAGCATATTATTGCGTTTACTCACGTCCTTCTTTAAACACCATTGCCCAGTTCTTGTAAAAAATCACGTTTACCGGTGCAAAAGTTATTCAGATATTCAGACGACAATTGACGGCAGCCATTGTGAAACGCTATAGCAATGTGGCTGAGCTGAGAGAGCGGTGGAAGTAAGAACGGGGCAAGCTGAAACAAAGCGCGATTGACACGTCCCTAATAAGCTTGACTCACCTGTTCTCGCGCATGTGTTGCTGATTCGGCAGGAATTTTGAACACCAACTAGAAATAAGCAAAATTCAGATAAACATATTCTCGATTTTGTCACACAATTTCATAATATTCAACTCAATTCAAGCCGAGTTTCAAAACAATATTTAAATGTCATGAATTTCTCAACTGCATACTTTCTTGCTACATTGCACACATATTCATCCTTGCACAGCGCCCTATGTTTATTATTCATTGAAGTTAGTCATATTTTATCTACACGTCACGCTCTTTGCACTCTGTTATCTCCACTGTTTCGCATTCTCATGTGGATGTCGTTCTTCTTCGGCTTATTATCTTGATCCGTTTGAAAACGAGGTATTCATTATTTTACACCTGCATGAGTACAGCTGTATTTCCTGTCTATGAGATCAACATTGAATTGAATCAAAACCACATAATATAGGTAAAATGAGACAAGTGTATATATGAAATTGATCTAGGAAACGATCATGCTTTAATACCATTCAGTATAGTCCTGAAGCAAGACGAATCCGACGGGCGACAGTATCTAAAAAAAAATGTACGTCTCTCGAAGAGATTTTCTAACAAATATATTGTAACAAAAGAGGCACAGATAGATAGCGAGTGATTCAGACATTTACCGTTTGCAGAAGACTTCATGCTTTTCAGTCATGTTATTGCTGAAGCTAAAAAATCTTTCAATAACCTAAAAATGGTCAGTTTGAAGATAAATAAAAGTAAAACACAATGCCTCAGAAACCCTTGCTTGGCACAGCAGGACATGAAGCCAGGAGAAGAGACCATCGATGATGCCAACCACTATTTATACCCAAGCGATAAATGCCAACCACTATTTATACCCAGACCAAGCGATAAATGCCAACCACTATTTATACCCAGACCAAGCGATAAATGCCAACCACTATTTATACCCAGACCAAGCGATAAATGCCAACCACTATTTATACCCAGACCAAGCGATAAATGCCAACCACTATTTATACCCAGACCAAGCGATAAATGCCAACCCCTATTTATACCCAGACCAAGCGATAAATGCCAACCACTATTTATACCCAGACCAAGCGATAAATGCCAACCACTATTTATACCCAGACCAAGCGATAAATGCCAACCACTATTTATACCCAGACCAAGCGATAAATGCCAACCCCTATTTATACCCAGACCAAGCGATAAATGCCAACCACTATTTATACCCAGACCAAGCGATAAATGCCAACCACTATTTATACCCAGACCAAGCGATAAATGCCAACCACTATTTATACCCAGACCAAGCGATAAATGCCAACCACTATTTATACCCAGACCAAGCGATAAATGCCAACCACTATTTATACCCAGACCAAGCGATAAATGCCAACCACTATTTATACCCAGACCAAGCGATAAATGCCAACCACTATTTATACCCAGACCAAGCGATAAATGCCATCCACACAATTGACTACGAAATCTTTGGACGTCAAAAAGTAGTTCTATTAAGCCAAGACTCCAAGGGATGAATGACACGATAGCAAGAGCACACACTTTCAATGCCATTGTCACTCCAGCAATGATTTACGAATGCAAAGTGCGGAACTTGGGCAAAACAAATGCTGAGCTGTTCCGAGTTACTCCTAGAGCAATGGAACGACGCGTACTAAAAGATTCGATAAGTGATAAGATCCGAACCGCAGACATTCGACATCAAACAATCTTTCAAGACGTTGTGGAAACAAGGATATCACACAAACATCGCTGAGCTGGACATGTAAGTACGCTTGCCTGACATCAGATGGACACGTAGAACAACGTTTCGGTGGACATATTGTATACATTCACGGAGCCACCCACATATGCGCTGTCGTGATGGGATGACCACATATTTAGGTCTGTATTGGTACAGTACTGCAAAAGATAAGAACGCTTACAGAATATTGTTGTTCTTGCATGCGTCATACATGCCAGTATGACGCAGAGGACAATGTGATAATGTGTGAATATAAGACAGCTAGTGTGAAGGGCAGAAATGTAATTTATTGTTCAACAAATTTCCCCGGACAACGGCTAATAGCCTTCTTGTTTTGTTTTGTTTTGCTTCTTCAACTGTAATTGGGTTGTTGTTTTTTTTACTTGCACATGCATGTGTTCTTCAAGTTTATCGTCGCTTCTTACACATGGCAACTTAATTTGGCTGTTATATGTTTCTTTGCAAGTGTGCACGGCTGGTACACGGAGGAGCGATCCCACCAAGACAAATCCAGTGTCTGCCAAACTGGACAAGGCGGGATCCCAACCATAGTGCGTTGTTATGTGAAACGGACATTCCACCCCTAGGCCACACTGCCTCACAGATTAACAATACCTTAAAGTAAAAGACGATAAAATCATTAATTATGTGACGTCATTTCGCCAATCCCACTTCTCATGACACTTCACGCAAAGTGTTGTACCCTCCTATCTCCTCTCCCCTTCTTCTAATTTAATGCAGTAAAATTTGTATTGCCTCTAAAAATACCTTACCCACTACGACCAAGAGGTTGCCAGGAAGGTTGTATGTGGGATACGGACGAGAATAAATCTTCTGCCCCACTGAGAGTTTGACGTAACTAACTACAACATAACACCGCGAGGGTAGAACCCTTTCTGCCACACTGAGAGTTTGACGTAACTAACTGCAACATAACACCGCTAGGGTAGAACCCTTTCTACCTCATCTACACACCTCGACAATTGAACAGCTGAGTCTGCTTTGCACAATGACTAGAAACATCATGTTGTTCGTCCGTCACAGATGATGAAGACCTTTTCTATGTTTCGTGCAACCAGTCCTGTCAGTTGAATATGCTGTGAGTCAGGGCTGTGGATGGGTGCAAAGATAGCTGATGACGAGTCCACTATGGGATCTGCAGAATCGCAGGCAGTGAGGGCATGGAACGTTCGCTTCATGAGAGGTGATAGTTCACGGGTCTTTCTATTCTGTCTCCGCTGTTCTGCTGCAGCTTATCTGGGGGCCTCGCATGTTACTGCTCCTTCCGGGGAGCTGAGCGCAACATGTGATACCACATGATCTTTCCAGGGATTCTGTGATTGCATCATTATGGTATATCAGCTCGCTGAAGAACAGCAGTACCCGAATAAATAAAACAGAAATGAAAGTAAATAACTTATTTTCCTGGTCATCATACGTAGAAAACGAACTTCATGCAATTCTCCCTTTCCCACCTAACTTCGCTTTCCTAAACGCTCATAACCATCACACATGTACCACCTGGCGTGACTAAATTCAAAGTAATATACTGGGTCATGAAACATACATATTACAGTATACATCCAGAGCACTGTAACGAATACCCTGGCAATAGTCCACCAGCTAAGAACGACACGAAACTACAATTGAATAATTTCATGCGGAACATTAAGTGCACTTAAAAAGTTCTGCCAAAGTAGATAAGAAAATGCTTACACACTAAGTACCTTCTTAAGGCTGATATCATCAATGTTCAGATAGTGATAACGTAATAACTGAGTTGACACTTATACATCGTGACTTGCCTTCTGTTCATTGTGCTAATTTGTTGTTGCTGTCGACCCAATCCGCTTCCGATGATACTAAGCAAACGGTAATATTGGTAAGTCTAGAGTAGGAAAATTCAGTCTTTTATAGTGTGTTATTTTGTTTTACAGCTGTTACAGACAAGTAAGTTTCAGTTTATGTATTCACTTGTTTAGACTAATGATGTTTGTTTGTGACAACGAATCACATATTTATTTATCTGCACTTTGAAACATATTTTTTTTTTAACGACAGAAAAGAAAGAGAAATAATTGACAGTGAATTTTGTACACCGGACCTCCAGATGACCAAAGCGACTTGACATAAGAGAGATGAGTTAATGTAACAGACAAGCGAGGTACCTCAAGAAGGTTCCAAACCAGTCTAGGTTTTCGTAATTCAACATGTGTGATTTTGTTTAGACTAACAATCCTGGTGTTATATATATATCTTCCGTCCACCTATATTATACGTCGTGGGGAGGTGTGATCTTCTGCTTCATATTTTTGGGCAGCGAATTACCGCTGGAGACTTGCTAGGTCAATTCCAGCATCTGTTAGCCCCTGGAATATACGATCGCCAATTTTTATGACTGGTGGTGGTGGAAGCGTAAATTATAGCAATGTAGACCCGCATCCTGCCAGGCGCCATCTATGCCGCTCAGCTAACCACATAAGACGTGACGTGATGTTATAGCCACACAGTCCTCTTTTTTTGCGACATATGTGTAGTGTTTCCACGACCTCCAGCACCCGAGGCGAACACCTTACCTCGAGACCACGCAGCCCCCCCCCCCCCCCCCCCAATATATATTTATTTATTTACATACATTCATAGTTACATACATACATACATATATATATGTAACTTTACTAATCGAGGGCAATCAACAACCTTAACTATTAAATACCCGCGAACTATACGTTTATGATTTCAGTAGTTCAAAAAGATTGAGCGACCATGAAGCGATTGTTGTTATTAAATGCCAACAAGAAGTATATTTTCTCCTTTGTGCGGTCTGAAAAGGGTGTTAAGTGGTGGATTGCAGCAACTTGCATCATTTCCCGATCGTGCTGATGAAGGTGGACCTGAGCCCTACAGGTTGTTGTGCTGTCTGCGTGACGCTCACTACTACGGGGATCACGTCGATCCCACCTTGTGAACCAACCTACAATGAAATATCCTGTTATAATGGAAAACTGCGTGGAAGTGAGGTGGGTTCCTGGTCAGTTTATTTCTCCTGACCATGACAAACATTGTTTGATCATTATGTTACACCTGACCCTGACAAACATTTTCTGATCATTATGTTATACCTGACCCTGACAAACATTTTCTGATCATTATGTTATGCCTGACCCTGACAAACATTTTCTGATCATTATGGTATACCTGACCCTGACAAACATTTTCTGATCATTATGTTATACCTGACCCTGACAAATATTTTCTGATCATTATGTAATACCTGACCCTGCCAAACATTTTCTGATCATTATGTTATACCTGACCCTGACAAACATTTTCTGAACATTATGTTATACCTAACCCTGACAAACATTTTCTGATCATTATGTTATACCTGACCCTGACAAACATTGGCTGATCGTTATGTTATACCCGATACTGACAAACATTGTTTGATCATTAGGTTATGCCTGACCAGACGTTAGTCTCCTCTCCCCACCTTGAGACGATAACAATGGTTTGCATAACATATTGACACAATGTCGCAAATGTACGGTTTAAAGTCCAGCTTCCGGCACCCTTCATTGGACCTAGCTGTATAGGGGTTCATTTATAAACATGTACCGGACCTTCGAATGGAGAAAGAGAGACAGAGAGTAAAGAAACTGATCACTCCCACCTCACACATGCTGTGGCTTAGTACAATGAGGTTTAACACTTCATCTCAGACGGTAGTTTCTGATCTGGTACATTCGATAAAATATAACATTATCAGCAGCGTGAATCCGGCTAGTGTGGTGTTTCCCAACAGCCGGCCCACAGACCAGTACCGGTCCGCAGAAATGTCCTGTCGGCCCACTAAGAATATGTTTGCGGCTGAGGCCATAAACTGCGGAGACTAGCTTGAGGTGATTAACTGGTTAGTGTTTAACTCACAAGACGTCAGCTACACAAGTATCCATACTTTTCAAACACAAGAGCTCATCGAGGTCATCTATTAGTGATGTGTTTGATTGTCAAAGTAAGTGAGGTTTATAGATGTCTGTAAATATCGCTAAACGTGAATTCTGTAGTCTTCGCAGATTACTCAGGATCGGTTGGCAGGACAGAGTGCCCAACGCTGAACTCCTCAGCGGGGCTAGACTCTCTCGCATTCAAACGCTGCGACAGAGAGCCCAGATCAGATGGACAGGGCATGTTGTTTGTATGTCAGTTGAGCGCCTCACTGAACAACTGGTGTACGGTGAGCTCATGACAGGACAGAGTTTGCAGGAAGGGGGAGGGGGAGCGTTGGAAAAGGGGGGGGGGGATAATGAAAAGATGCAGATACACTCTAAAAAAGTTCCTCCATTGATGTTGCTGACTGGGAGCTGCTTGCTCCGAACCGCTCAGTCTGGCGCACTGCCGTCACACATGGTGTTTGCACCGCTGAGCAGAGAACCATCACGGAGGCGCAGGAAAAGCAAGCTGCGCGAAAGAAAAGAATGCAAGACTGCCCACTACAAATGCTGTTCACGTGTGCCTTATGTGCGGCGAAGTTTGTGACGCTCAGATCGGACTGTGCAGTCAAATGCGGTCCTCTGCATAACTTCACTCACATAACAGCCTGTCTGTAGGAAACTATCTTTCGGCAGTCTTCCGGCCTGCTCCAGGGTCAAATCCAGCGTCTCCTTGATGTCCTGGGTCCATCGTCTTCTCTCTCCGCCCCTGCCTCTCTTCCCAGTGAACATGTCTTCCATAACCACTCTCTCCAGTCGTTTTTTGACGAGTAAAAAAAACCTCTGTTTTCATGTCATTTATGAGCCAATTCTCCTCTACACTCAGGTCTTGCCGGGTGGATTTGTTTGTTGTTTTCTTTGTCCATGGATTTTTGGCATATCGTATTTCCGATATCTCCTTTCCTCCTATTGTGAAAGGGTTGAAGTAAGTAGAAATTGGAACTACCTTTACATTCTTGATAATGTTTTCTGCATATATCTTGAACAGATATGGTGAAAGAATGCAGCCCGGTCTGACCCCTTGTGTAACTCAAACCAATCTGAGGTTTCACCATGTATTTTGACGGCTGCTTGCTGCCCCCTATAGAGGGTTTCTATTAGTTGTACCAGACGTGTTGGGAAGCCCATATCTTTCATAATGTTCCACATTTCCTGACGTTTTACGCAGTCAAAGGCTTTGGTGTAGTATATAAAACAGGCATACTGTATTGAATTCTCTGCTTTTCTCGATGATGATTCTCGTGTTGAATATATGATCTCTCTTGCCTCTTCCTGGCCTTAACCCTGCTTGCGTTTCGTTTATTTCATAGTCCAGCTTTTTTTCTATTCTTTACATGATGATACGCGATACGATCTTGCTGGCGTGGATTATCAAGGCGATAGTGCGATAGTTTGTACATACTTTAGATTCCATTTCTCATGTATAAGGATGTACACAGATCATGTCCATGCTTTGGGACATTCTGCGTTGCGCTAGATCTTGTTACACACTGTATGGTATATGCGGATGCTTGCCTCTCTTCCCGCGTGTACCAATTCAGTGGGTATATCATCGCAGCCTGAGGTTTTCCCCTTTTTTCAGCGACTTAATCACTGCTCGAACTTTGTTCAATATGGGTTCTCGATCTTCGCTTCGTTGTTAGAATGTCTTCGTTTTTTTGTATTGTCCCCGTACATCTCTCTGCAGTATTTCACCCATCTTTCTATGATGTCTTTGCTTTCTGTCATAGTTGCTCCGTTTCTGTCATGTATTGCGTGTATACATGACCGGAATTCTCCAGTCAGAGATCTAATCTCCTTGAATGCTTCACGTTCCTTCCCCTGCACCCGGAGTTCCTCTATTTTGTTACATGTTTCTATTATGTGCTGTTTCCTATCTTACCTAATTTTTCTTCTGATTTCTCTTGTACAATTTCTGTATCTATCGGTGTTTCGTTCTGTTCCTGCCTGTCTCAGTTTCCTTCTTGCCCTCTATGAGTCGCTGTGTCTCCTCCGTAATATAGTTCTGTTTCGTTCTGTTCCTGCCTGTCTGAGTTTCCTTCTTGCCCTCTATGAGTCGCTGTGTCTCCTCCGTAATATAGTTCTGTTTCGTTCTGTTCCTGCCTGTCTGAGTTTCCTTCTTGCCCTCTATGAGTCGCTGTGTCTCCTCCGTAATATAGTTCTGTTTCGTTCTGTTCCTGCCTGTCTGAGTTTCCTTCTTGCCCTCTATGAGTCGCTGTGTCTCCTCCGTAATATAGTTCTGTTTCGTTCTGTTCCTGCCTGTCTCAGTTTCCTTCTTGCCCTCTATGAGTCGCTGTGTCTCCTCCGTAATATAGTTCTGTTTCGTTCTGTTCCTGCCTGTCTGAGTTTCCTTCTTGCCCTCTATGAGTCGCTGTGTCTCCTCCGTAATATAGTTCTGTTTCGTTCTGTTCCTGCCTGTCTCAGTTTCCTTCTTGCCCTCTATGAGTCGCTGTGTCTCCTCCGTAATATAGTTCTGTTTCTTGCGAACTTGTTAATGAATAATGGCATGTGCTGTTGAGTGCCTCTCTCACACGTGACACCAATTTTTGAGAAGACATGTTTTCTTGCATTGCCATTAGTACCTCAAACTTGTTTTGTATTTCGACGTTATATTCATATGGTATTGCTTGCACATCGAAACGTATTGGTCGTGCACCTGTGTTCACCTTATTAATCTTATCGTAAGTACAGCAACCACCAATCCATGGTCCGTGTCGCAGTCCGCTCCTGGAAGCGTCTTTGTTGACAACACACTGGACCACCATATGTGCTGTACTAGGATGTAATCAATCTGATTTATGTGTTTGCCATCGGGGGAGGTCTATGTATAAAATCACCTCGGATGATGCTTAAATAGGTTTTTGGTAATGGTGGGGTTATTCTCCATACAGAACTCAGCTAGTTTTTCTCCTCTTTCGTTCCTGTGTCCAAGACGATCCTTGTACTCTTTCTGTCTTCTGCTTTTCTTTCGCGTTAAAATCCCCCAGATGATCAGGGTGTCTCGTATCTCTGTCTTATCCAATGTGTCTTGCAAGGTGTTATAGAAATCCTAAATTTCACAATCTTCTGATGTTGATGCTGCTGCGTAAAACTGCATTACTGTGAGGTTTCTTTTCTTTCTTTTTAGCCTAATCGAAATTACCCGGTGGTTTACCTGGTCATACCCAAGCAGCGAAGGTGCTGTCCTCTTGGACAGGAGGAAACCGACCCTACTCTGACCACTTGTATCCCTCCCTGAGAAAATGAAAGCGTCTCTGGATGCCCACATACAGTGTCCTTGACCTGCCTATCTGTGCTCTGATATTCCCATGACGTCAATCCCGGTTCTCTCCACCTCCTGCCCAACCATAAATAGCTTCTCCTAATATAGGCTCCTGATGTTTCAGGTTCCTATTCTTAATCTATTATTTTAGTCCGCCTTCTGAGTTTTCCATTGTAATGTAGTCGAGCTCTTAGTCGTCATCTCTATTACTTGTACTGGCTCCGAAAGTGTCCTTTTCCTCAGTTGGGGTCGATGATCTATCTGGCATGAGGGCCTCACGATCAGATCTTTGAGTTCTGTTTCTATCGACTGTCGGGGAGTTTCTTGGCATGTTTGCGTTCAGTAGTTTGCCATTGCTTTCTGGTGCACCATTAGCCCGAAACTAGGCCATTCCGGCTCCTGTCTTCGAAGTCATTGCCGACTAAATCGGTCCTCCATCTGATCCGCCAGCAACCGTGTGCACTGGTCATATGCGGTCACATCTGAACAAACATGTCTGACGCTGTCGCCATCTTCGCTTGCGATGGGCAACTAACTAATGTTATTAGAAAATTGATAGGCGAGTTTCATGGTTTCATGTATGTCGTAATACTGTGTTGTGGTATTTAAAAAAATTGTTATATATGTTATTGTGTTGTGAAATTTGAAATTTTGAAATTTCTTCCCGTTAAAATGTAGACCAAAAAAAAATTGATACGGGAAAAACTTTTAACTTTCTTCAAATGTGTCCTATTTTCACCGGTCCGCGAAAAATGTTTCACATTTGCACCGGTTCATATGTGTAAAAAGGTTGGGAAACACTTGGCCAGTGTGCCGTTTTTGCTATCCAATCCTTCGCCTCGTTGTACCATTTCAGACCAATATCTATCCACAAACCATATTACTATCGAAAGGTTGAGCGGTCGTGTGGGCGTGTAAGATCATATGGCCACCACACATCGTCCTGAGCGTCTAATCTGTTTTCTGGAATGCGTACCACTGGTGCAGCTCAACTATTTTTGCGATACAATGCTACCTCCACAATGTCGCGAAATAAGGTGCCGATCTTCGATTTCGACATTGTGGATTCAATCTTTGATCGAAATCACGAGGATTCGTCTTTCCATCGCTCGCTGGGTAATGTGGGGTTTCTCTGCGTCTGCGTTGCGTAAATTCCACACCTCACAGCCGTAAATCATGGAATCACTGTAAATCACCAAATAAAAAATATGTGTCTTTGCAATTATTTTTTCAGCTGCAGGAGTATTGGCATTATGACATGGATTATATACAATATTTACATAACTTTTTGAAAAATTTAATCTTTTTTCATCTTGTTGACAGGAGCAAGAAACAAAATAATCTGCAATGAGTTCAAAAAGCAGTTTGCATATTGGCTCCGAAAATGACCTTTTTCTAGCATCCACAAAGTCTGGAATCAGCAAATCTCGTGTTATGCTCTTCCTGATAATAGCTATAGGTGTAAGTTTTACAGTCGGGATCCTTATAGGAGTATATGGTGTCAACGAGGAGGAGCAGAAGGGAGAGCTGAGCCTGTCTTCGGAAGCAGAGAAGATACTTAGTGAGGCTGATCCGGACATTTCAGCGAAGCTAATTTCTACTATTGACCCTGTCAGGATAGAGGCCAACTTAAGGTAGGTTGTTTGATCTGCGTGTCTATTATGGGGGTGGGGAGGGAGGGAAGGAAGGAAGGAATGAGACAAACAAATAATAGAAAATGGTCTATTAATAGTGAAGCGATTTGAACAGTCTTGGCTTTGAGGAGATCATTTTTATTAATGTGCAAAATTTACATATGAGCTATACGTTTTCTTAAAGCTTGGAATGTCGTTTAGGTAATGTGTCATTTTATGTCAACGTAGTCACCACCCCAGTCCACACACAAACGCCAACGTCGGACAAGTTGTTGCATCCCGTGGAGGAAAAAATCAAACGTCTTCCTGGCATACCTGCTGTTTCATATCTGGTGCCAGCATCCGAGCGACTTATCTGGCACACGCGTCTCCAAGCAGGCCGGCATTAATAATGGGATAAACTTAACTTAACGTCTTTATACTGGTTTAGAAGATTCTGCAGAGTCTGTATACAACCAGTTTCATTTACATTACCTTGCTCTAAAAGCTATGCGCATCCAATTTATTATTAAATGCATTAACTGTCCCTGCCTCCCCTACCTCCCGTGGCAATGCATTCCAAGCATTCACCACTCTCTGACTAAAAAAATATTTTCTAATATCTAAATTGGACCTCTTTTTAGTTAATTTGTAGCTATGCCCCTTTTTGTTCTTGTGCGTGGCTGTATTTTGAAAAACTTGTTATAGTCTAATTTATCCATTCCTCTGATAATCTTATAAACATATATTACGTCACCTCGAATTCATCTCTCTTCTAGACACTGTAGACCTGTTTTTCTTAGTCTTTCCTCTATGTATGCAAGATTTACATTTGAGCTATACATTTTCAATTCACATACGGATTATAATAGGTCAAATTTAGTAGAAAAGTAGCCACACGAAGCACCATACTTTTCAATTCGCGCGTCTTCAATTCGCTCGGTAAACCTATGTCCATATCATTCTCAGATCTAACACCGTACGTGGAAGATGGATTTATTGTAGTTGTCACACTTGACACGCAAGAAAATAAATTGTGTGCAATTTTTGCAGGAAAGACGAATTATACACACCGTCCGACTGTGTGCTAAAAAATCATGTTATGACTTTGTCTCTCACAGTTCGCCAAGATCGTTAGAGATGTCGCACATGTCAGCAGGACATTCCTGTTCATTCTGGCACATGGTTAGAGGGCACCTAACCCTAACCCTAACTAAAACGGAACACACAGACACATGATAGATTTCTACATGTGTGAGTTTCTGTGGTGACATCGGAATAAAGTCCGTCAGTTAGACCCGTTCGACAATATTCTGCAGGACATCACAGAATTTTGGCCTCCTGTAGCTAGACTCTTTTAATTATTTTTGTACGGAAACCCGTGTAGTCATTGAATGGTATAAAATTTCAGAATGGGTGAATTAATGCACAAGAGCCACATTTTCTTGAAGCTTGGAATGTCGTTTAGGGTATGTGTCATTATTTGTCAATGATATTGTGGGTACCGAGTTTGTAAATGTTATTGATTGACTCGCTCAATTGAAATCATAAGCATTGCGGCGATATCTTTCTCCTTCTGATTGACACAGCGATTGGCACGAGTCAGTTCGTTCACGCGAGCTTGGTACTGTGTTATCCCAGCCTGTGATCGGTCGTCCGCGGCTAGTCTTGTCAAGGATGCTCATCATGGCTGGATTGTCGCCTTTGGTAGTCCATGCCCACCTCCTGACAGTACTGGACATCCACACCGGCGTCACCATATACCACAGTCATTCTTCGATGCATGTCGACGGATGCACAACTTTTCGCTGTCAGGAAATAAAGCACTACACATTGCTTCAACCGCATTTTCACGAAGGCCGCCATTTTACTGTCGGCTGTGCGCAGACGCACGCCATTAAATGCTCTTACAGCAGAGACTATTTTCACAAAGGTCTCTCAGCACTGTTGTCATGGCTATGGCGCTGGAGGTCAAACTTCCCATTTCGTACTCGTAAATTCCACACAGTAGAACCTGTTCTCTAAATATAGTCTCTCTACGAGAAGTACAGAGTGACAGTATAGTCCTCCCAAACTCAAATGAAGGAAACCTAGGCGTACACATCTCCTGGACGAAGACGAAAATCCAAAACCTCAGCAAGAGCTCTCTGCATTGGAAATCATCGTGAATGAAAACCCTGTTGCAGTCACCGAGCTCGTTGTCTAGCTGGGCAGCAGGCAGTCATCTAACAGACGCAGCAGTCTCGACATCCCCCGAAGGATGGGCCTGGAAGTTTCATCCATGCCTTGCTCAGCAGAGTGTGGCCCAAGCGAAGAATCTCCCTGGAAACCAGACTTTGTATACACTGCTCCTGCATCGTGCCCATCCTCATGTGCGGCTCTGAGACCTGAACACTACAACAGCGGGACAGACAGCGTCTTGAGGCCTTCCACCTGCGCAACCAAAGGCGCCACCTCGGGATCCACTGGCACGACATGATTTCCAACAGTGAAGTCATTCGACGAACTCAACTTGCAGGCATTGCCTCAACGATTCATCGCAGTCGCCTCTCCCGCTTCGATCCCATTGTCCGCCTCCCTAGGAAAGTCTAAGCCCCCGAGATGCTCCGGAAGACTATGGGGGCGAGGAACTGAAAGAGGCCAAGTTAATCCAATTGCAACACCTGGCTAAAACAAATCGCCACCTCCCCAACAGAACTGCAGGCCGTCTGGGATGCGGCCATCATACGTGGTCATGGACATGGTCATTAAACGCGACGGACCTAAGACGCATAAGCGTGCTATTGTTTGATCGATTGGTTGAATGTAGACTTGTTATGAATGATGATCTATTAAACGATTTTCTTGTTTTGAATGTCTATAATGACTATAGCTACCATTGTGTGCGCCAGGAAAGTGGGGCTTGAACTTTCCGAACGTGACCGGGGTCATCCAGACGGTTGTGCTATGCCTACTTCATCTGCGAGTCGCTCACTATTACGGTGATCCGGTAGATCCTCCACCTCGTTAGCCAGTCTGTCATAAAGAAGTATGTTTCCAGGGAGACGTGCGTGGACGTCACACATGATCACATTCACATTATCCTCGGCGGCAGTATGCGGGATGCTAACAATAATATGTATGCCTGCCGATCTTCTGCAGTGCTCCACCAATAAGGGCCTAGATCTTTTCTCAGTCCATCTCGCATTCGCATAGGTAGACGAGCCCTCGGACGTGTACAAGCATTGGACCACCAAAACGGCGTTCTACATGTCCATCGGTTGTCAAGCATGCGTACCACATGTCAGCCCAACGATATTTACAGGATATAGCTGCTTCCACAACTTCCCGCAACAAAAGTTTGATGTCGAATTTCTTCTTCTTTGATGGTTCTCAATCTCCCGCTACTAAGCCCTGAAAAAAAGCTTTGCAAATAGCAGAGTAGCAGAATGTAGTCCAGAGAAAGGAATGCGTTGTGTCGTGGCTTACAGTTAGACTGCGATATTTGCACCTTTCGGTCCAACACATCCGACTTTAGCAAGCATTTTGGAGTACCGGGTTGCCCTCCCTCTTCGATCCCTTCTACTTAGCTAGTCTGCTCTGTTGCAGACTATCCAGGATCACCGCGTGGAGATGTAGAAGGGTCTTGGCAGCACTGGTTCGCTGACCCTGACGCTAGCAGTCAGTTATAGATAGCTGACCGCTGCAGTTTATGCGCTGCTCAGTGTCTTAATCCCGTTCCAGATCTTATTCCGTATCAACATTTTAGTACGTGCTTTTCCATTGCTCTCCGAGTAACTCTGAGCTTATCAGTATCTGAAGCTCCACACATGCGTAAACAATTGCTGGAATGACAACAGAATTGACGGCGTGTGCGCTTGCCGTGGTGTCTTTCGTTCCTTAGTTAATCTGGGGTAGTTATCTCGCCGCCGCGATTCAATTTCAACCAGTGTTCGTAAAGCGATCTCAGTCCCGCCAGGCGGAGCGATAGCGCGGGCTTGCGGAAAACGCTTGCCCGCCTTTCCCCGTTGAGCTACCGGGAAGCGTCTTCTCCACCGAGGTGCGCTGCTCTGGTCCGTATCGAGAAACGTTGTCAGGCGGTGGTGATTTATCTAAGGCTTATAGCAGAGCTCAACAGTTCATCTCTCTGGTGGTCAGACTCTCGCAAAGAGCTTGTGACCGGCAAATGGAAAGCAGGAATCGTGCCTCAAGGCCCTGTGTTCTCCCGGGAACCAACCCTCGGGAGAAGGGCAGGCCAAATTATCTCTAGTCCCAGTGAAATTCATCGCCGAGGTCGTTGGGATCCGTTCTGCACAGAGCGCTGCCATCCCTCCTCGAGCGAGCCCGGTCGGTCGGTCGTCTGATGCGTGTAGGGGCCCCTGTCAGCCGGTCTTAGGTCGACGGAGTGAGGGACGGGTGGAACAACCGTCTGTCCGTTCCGTCAGTCGGTCCCTGCGGCCGTCCCAGTGAGAATTTTTACACACCCGTCCTCCGCCGACCGGTGTGTGCGGTACGTACGTCTCCGACAGATATCTGGTTGATCCTGTCAGTAGTCATATGCTTGTCTCAAAGATTAAGCCATGCATGTCTAAGTTCACACTGTCTCACGGTGAAACCGCGAATGGCTCATTAAATCAGTCGAGGTTCCTTAGATGACACGATCTTACTTGGATAACTGTGGCAATTCTAGAGCTAATACATGCTTACCAAGCTCCGACCCTCGCGTAAAGAGCGCTTTCATCAGTTCAAAACCAATCGTCGTTTCCCCTCGCGGGGTTGCGGCGTCCCCACTGGTGACTCTTGATAACTTTGTGCTGATCGCATGGTCTCATGTGCCGGCGACGCATCTTTCAAATGTCTGCCCTATCAAATGTCGATGGAACGTGACATGCCTACCATGTTTGTAACGGGTAACGGGGAATCAAGGTTCGATTCCGGAGAGGGAGCATGAGAAACGGCTACGACATCCAAGGAAGGCAGCAGGCGCGCAACTTACCCACTCCCGGCACGGGGAGGTAGTGACGAAAAATAACAATACGGTACTCTTTCGAGGCCCCGTAATTGGAATGAGTACACTTTAAACCCTTTAACGAGGATCTATTGGAGGGCAAATCTGGTGCCAGCAGCCGCGGTAATTCCAGCTCCAATAGCGTATATTAAAGTTGTTGCAGTTTAAAAGATCGTAGTTGGATCTCAGGCGCAGGAGGGCGGTCCGGCTCGCGCCGGTTCACTGCCCGTTGTCTCCTGCCCTACCGTCTGCCGGCTCTCTCCCACGGGTGCTCTTCGTTGAGCGTCCTGGGTGGCCGGTGCGTTTACTTTGAAAAAATTAGAGTGTTCAAAGCAGGCCTCGGCTGCCTGAATAATGGTGCATGGAATAATGGAATAGGACCTCGGTTCTATTTTGTTGGTTTTCGGAACTGGAGGTAATGATTAACAGGGACAAACGGGGGCATTCGTATTGCGACGTTAGAGGTGAAATTCTTGGATCGCGCAAGACGAGTTACTGCGAAAGCGTTTGTCAAGAATGTTTTCATTAATCAAGAACGAAAGTCAGAGGCGCGAAGACGATCAGATATCGTCGTAGCTCTGACCATAAACGATGCCGACTAGCGATCCGCAGGAGTTGCTTCGATGACTCTGCGGGCAGCTTCCGGGAAACCAAAGTGTTTGGGTTCCGGGGGAAGTATGGTTGCAAAGCTGAAACTTAAAGGAATTGACGGAAGGGCACCACCAGGAGTGGAGCCTGCGGCTTAATTTGACTCAACACGGCCAACACTGAAATGACTGACATGCTGAGACCACTTTCCTTGGGTCTAATATGGAACGGGTGCTGGATTTAGACCCTCAGAAATCTGGGGTTCTCCCTCTGTGGCTCGGCTGGTCTGCATTCAGTGTTTGATAAAGGAATTGACGGAAGAGCACTACCAGGAGTGGAGCCTGCGGCTTAAATTGGCCAAATACGCCAATACTGTAGAATGACTGTCAAAACGAAAGCACCTTCGTGGGGTCTAATAGTGAACATGTGCTGGTATTAGACCCACGGAAGACAGGTCAGTCTCTTAACCCCATAATGAAAGAGCGTCTGCTATGGTAATCTGGTCTTAACCCTGCAGAAATCGCAGGTTCCAGAAACTTGGCCATTGACAAACTAAAAAGCCCTCTATTGATATGTCCGGTCTAATATGGAAATGGAAATAGACCCTCGGAAGACAGGTCAGTTCTACCCTACTAATGACAGGACGTTGCTACGGTAATCCTGCTCAACTCGAGAGGAGCCGCAGACATTTGGTTCACGAGTGGCTGATAAGCAAACGGCGCGAAACTACAAGGTGAGGGATTACGGCCGAACGCCTCTAAGCCAAAATCCCGCCTAAAAGCCCAGCACGATTGCAAAGGGAGGCTTCGACATGGTGGGGACCTGGGGCTCTCGCTCCAGCCCCGCCCGGTCGAGCCGCAGAATGAGGTCTCTGCCGTCCGCCGATCAAAGCGGGCGGGAAGCTGCTCGATATTCACCCCATACGGCGATGAGGTATGAAACCATGTGTAGAAGACTTAGTCTCGGTCGGGGTGCCCTAAGCAGTAGATCAGCTACCTCACTGCGAACTGCTAAGACTCAACCATTGACCATGAGATATGTCCGCACACCAGGCGAACAACATCTCCGTGCAATGACCAGGCTTGTTCCCTGGTCAAATGCACTTTTTCGAGAGTAATCACAGGTCGCTTGGCTGATAAGCTACCATCTGAGGGATTACGGCCGAACGCCTCTTAGCCAGAATCCCGCCCTAAATCTCAGCACCGCTGTGATGGGAGGCTACGACATGTCTGGGGCTTGCGTCTCAGCCCAGCCCGGTCGAGCCGCAGAAATGCACCTGGTAAAATGCACTCCTGCCTCGCTCTTTGCCTCTGTCTGCTATCAGTCATCCCAATGGACGCAGAAGAGATGCAGTCCAGCGGACATTGCACCTCCTGCCCTATTGTGACAACCTCTTGGGTGGCAAGGAATGCTAGGCGCACCATCACTGCAGATGAGACGAGAAAATAAAAGGAGCAAAGAGATACCTCACTCACATGCATATGCTACGTTTCTGGCAGGACGTGACGATCCTGGGACAACGTCACACTGGACTGCCTCTCTTCCGGGATAGTACAAACTAGTACATAGTCCATTATATCATTGCCAAACCCTATAGACACGAGTAGGGAAGACTCGATAGTCCTGCAAGACAACTTCCAAAAACAACTGCTGCCTTGCAGTTAGGCTGGGGACAGCCAAAGGCTAAGGAGGGCAACCCTGCAGAAACGCCTGTTGAAATCGGATGCACTGAGCCACAGGCTTAATAAATTAAAACAGTGCAACGTAAATATCGCTTTAAACAGCGTACGATGAAGAAGAAGATTCCTTAGTTAATTTACTTAATTGAGTTCAAAGGAATACCAAGCTGCTTATTCGTGGTCTAGAGTTTCGTGGTCGATTTTGTGGTTGGCATTTATCTCTTGACCATGGTAAATATAATAGTTGTCGTCCTCGATGGTTTCCTCTCCTAGCTTGATGTCCTGCTTGGACAGTATATTTTACCTTCCACTGACATGCCAGACCAGTATGTTTTGCCGGAATAAACGTTAGTCTCCTCTCCCCAAAGGGAACAATAAGAGCTTTGGTGCGTGTCTCTGTTACGTTTTCATGTAAGTCATCATTGCTAGCGTTGCACACTATTCAACGGAGTCTCGCACGTGAATTTGTTAGAGCAGTAACTGTACACAACACATTTACTGGGTTCAATGCCCAGTTTCAAAATGTTACATTCTTCTTAGCTGTAAATGAGGTTCTATTATGGAAAGAAAAGGCAGCGGGGAAGGTCAGAGATAATTCAAAAAGAAAAGAACGATCATTTGACCTTTATTTTGGATAAAGCGATCCGCGTGTAGATTCAGACAACGCTTGCTGGGGAATCAATAATCCATATACTGCACCGTACTTTACATTTCGTATGAGACGTCTGAAAAGGGTTGTGTATTACTTTTGCAACCTCAACAACTAACTTTTAGAGCAGCAAAGATGGCGCTTAACAGGTCGAGGGTCTACTTTTTCTCTCGTGTTTTAGTCCATCATGGATGCCGCCAGGCCACGGATTTGACTGGAATTCACACTAGTCGACGACTTACGCTTGTGTCCCCTGAAACGTGTTGTGGTTTTCCATTTGGATTAGTTAGTTCGTTTATGTTGTGGTCATTATCCTGACTTGGTCATCGGCTATTTGAAATAGTATTTCGGTTAACATTAGTCGCATTTTCACGGTCCAGTGCACACGTCTGAACTTCATGAGATTGGCGCACTTGCCGCTAATTGCTGAAATTGTTGGTTTTGGTGTGGCTGGGAAATGTACACACAGACCAATAGTGGACAAACACATCGCTCGGGAAATTGTGGGTCCGGCCCTGCACGGTTAGCAGCATGCCCATGACACATCGCTTACAATCTGAGTGATGCCTCTATTATCTCTTGGCATTACGGGAAGGACAAGACAGCAAGACAAAGAGTATAATAAACTGTTTGTCTACAGACTGTAAAGGCTTCTAAACCAGTATATGACATTAAATTAATTATCCAAGCTGTCTTTGATGATGCTGGTTACTTTAAAGCTCTCATTGTGTGAGACCTTGCTAGTGGTCATTTTCCACTATCACCATTTGTAAGAATCGCCATTGTGATAACCCATGTTTATATTTTGCACACAAAAATGTGACAGCTTATGCATATTATTATTACCACATTAACCATTTGGTTCCAGATTGCTGTCTAAAAAGCCGCACATAGCAGGGAAACAGGCAGACTTTGACCTTGTACAGTTGATAAAGGCCAGATTCGAAGAAAGTGGTCTGCTAGTTCAGATAACACCTTACGATGTTCTGCTGTCGTATCCTAGCAAAGAAACGGCTAATTCTGTTCGACTATTGGACGCCAACAACACTGTTATTTACGACGCTAAAAGTGACGAGAGCAACTTTTCTAATTATGAGGACGTCGTACCACCATTCAACGCATACTCTCCTAGTGGACTTGTTGAGGTTAGTTTTGTATATTATGCTGTTTTTTTCGATGCGTTCGATCGGTAACATAGATGATGTCACCGCTTGGAAGTTGATTGCACAGAATGGTTCATTGTGGCGCGCTAGCATCTCCAAATGTGCTCAGATCGCAAAGTGAAACTTAATCTCGGAGGCCCATAGAAAGCGTGCGACCAGAAAAAAACCATAACGCAGGACGACTCCATAACCGACTGATCCCGGGTTTGTCAGAGTCTTCAGTGCCATGATTGGTTTTTATAGGCAGATGAGAACATATCTAGCGGCAAAAGAGAGATGTCGCCGGCGTCTTCGTTTCCGATGGACAACTATTAATACCAGAGATTAGGCAAAAATGTGACAATTCTAACCTTTGAAGCACGACGTTAAAGGCAACTGAAGAAGATTGTACACGGTGCTAGCAGCCGCAAGCAAAACTATTGCTATTGATACCGCAACTCGGATCAAGATGCTAAACAGCGCACGAGCTGTAGTGGTCAGAGACCCATAGCTGACTGCTAGCGTCAGGGACAGCGAACCAGAGCTGCCAGGACCCTTCTACACCTCCAGGCGGTTATCCTGGATAACAGGCTGCAGCAGGGCAGACAAATCAGGGATCGAAGAGGGAATGCTGACCCGGTACTGACAAAAATGCTTGCTAAAGTCGGATGTGTTGGACCGAAAGGTGCAAATATCGCAGTCAAGATGTAAACTACGACACAACGCATTCCATTCTCAGGACTACATTCTGCTACTTAAGCCCTGTCAGGGTTTGGTAGTGCGAACGAAGCCAAGCCGATACCGCAACTGCAGATGATGGGACACAGACGTCTTGTAAATGGGCCAGTTGTGGTGATAATATGCGTCATTATGAGTGTGTAGGTGATTCATCACAACTTTATGCAAATTGATATCACTCTGACGTCACCACATGTTTTTACTGCAGTTGCTTTTTGAACGGTGCTGAAGTTTAACAAGAGAGGTTCTTCTCCTTAGCCAGTCTGCTCTGCTGCAGCCTGTTATTCTGGATCATCGCGTGGAGGTGTAGAAGGGTCTTATCAGCTCTGGTTCGCTAGCAGTCATCTATGGGTCGCTGACCGCTGCAACTCCTGCACTGCCCAGCATCTTGATCGTATGTCTCTAAAGTCAAAACCTAGTACATTAAGCAGACTGTCGAACTTAGGACACACATGTCAAAAGTCAGCTCAGCACACATATTAATTCTCATCATAGTTTTAATCATTTCTCGCTCTGTCTCTCCTGCTGATCTAGGCAACTTTTCTAAGACGTTATATTTCACACGTTGTTGTGTTCTTGTGTCTTGAATACCTTATCGTATTTAAGTTTAAGATTGACACTACTGACCTTTGTATATGTGGCACAGCCGCCATGACAGCAGAACACATTTTGCAATCCTGACCATCGTATACCGACAAAAGAAGTAGCACTTGGTAACAGCCAGTGTCCTTCGACGAGAAGCTGTACGAAAGTGCAACGAGTCTCAAGTTGACAGCTGCCTTCGTTTGAGTCATTAAAGTCGAGATCTGAAGACGAACGAGGAAGAAAAAGAGGAATAAGGACCAAGTCTAACACTGGCAGCAACTAGCAGATACGACAATTAATATTGTAGTACTGTTACGATACTTTCAAATGGAAGACGATTCTAATAATAATACTATTGATTTGTGTGACGTTCCAAGTGTCCACCTCCACTTCGTCATAATGTTGTACACCTCTCCATTGCCCCCCCCCCCCCCCGCCTTCCACCTCCCACCCACCCAACGTTATCCTACCTAGAGACGTCCTTTGTGAACGACCCTGATTGGTTTCATTGTCTAACATGAAATATGCGAATGTATCATTTATAAATGAACCCATGCTATATAACATAAATACCAATGACCATCCCATGGATACAGACAGACACAAGGATATTAATTTACGCTGACGACACAACATTTGCTGTCTAGGGAAAATGGTTTGAGGAGGTTGAACGCAAACTGTCAAGTTCTCTCAATTCCTTCGCAAAATACTACTACGATAATAATCTTAAACCAAATCTTAGTAGAATACAGGTATGTGCCTACCACTTCCGAAACAGGGGAGCAAAAAGAACATTTCAGATTAGGTGACAAGGGCAAGAGCTTGAGCACTGCGCAGCTCCAAAATATCTAGGTATAAAGTTAGACCACACATTGTCCTACACTGTCAGAAAACAAAGCGTAAGAAACACGGGGAACGTAATATTATCCCAAAACGGACTGCACAACATACGGAGCACAGCCGTCAGTTCTCCGGCCATTGGCACTTGTCCCGTTTTTTTTCACGTAACTGAATACGCTGCAGCAGTTTGGATCAATTCTGCCCATGCGAAACTAGTTGACACATAAATAAATGAGGTGGGTCGGATAGTATAATGGTGCCTAAAACCCACCCTTATGGATAAAATATACCCCATGATTGGCAAATCACCACCCGAGATCCGAAGAAGCATCGCAGCTGAAATAGGACAAGAAAAACAGGAGCACGATCCAAGACACTCAATGTTTGGACATCAGGCACAGAGCAGATGACTCAAATCTAGACAAAACTTCCTAAAATCAACACAGATAATACAGACAAACCCTGAAAGTCGCCGTATCGAGAGATGGCACGAATTGATGCAGGCCACAGAGATTGAACTTTAAGAGGAACCTGCTCCCGGACATCATCTACCATACACAACATGGAAGTCGCTGAACAGACTCCGAATTGATGAATCGAGGTGCAAGAGGAATATGAAACGATGGAGATATACATTTGACGACACATGTGACTGTAGCGCAATTCAGGATCCAGACCACCTGATGACCTGCCCTAACCTCCAGGAAACATGCACTAAGTGCAACATTACTGGATTACTGAACGACCCATTCTTTCTTGGCCATTACACCGTTGCTGGTCCCGACTTCTCTTCCAACGGTCTCTGTTTTGTGCCACGGTGGACCAGTGGATAATGAGTCGCCCATATGTGGCGTTGTGAATGTTATTGATGTAAGGGAGTCGGACCAATGGGTTAGTGATCGTTTTGTGTCTATGCGGTACCATATTTCTGTCGCTGTGCTCCATCGATGGTCCATGATTCTTCGCAGTAAGTTGCCCCCCCCCCCCCTCCCCACACAAGGCGATGTTTCATCTGGTCTCCATAAATAACTGCGACATGCTGGAGGCAAATGCCACGGCAATCAATGTCGCCGAATACTGGTTACATGATGTATGACGTGGTACCTGGACACGGAAAGTAAGAATTAATGCACGACTTGTTTTGTTGTTATACTCATAATTACTAACAGCGTTTGTGAGCCATCTAGAAGGGTGGTTTTACACTTAATGAGGTTGACAACCCCATGCACAGACGTCTTTAGTCGCCTTTTACGACATACATGGACGGTTACAGTAGTCCTATTTGTTTTCAATTACTCACTCTAGTGAGTATGATAAAAGGTAAAATAATAGTAATACGTATTAGCACTATGACGAAAACAGAAACGAAACCTGCGCTACTACATATAAACTTTATAAAGGATTTCACCAGAAACAAACAAAAAATATGATCTGACAATTCATAGAGGAAGAGATGAATACATACAATAAAAATAGGAACACGTTCAATAGTATGATATAACTTTAAAGACTGTGTCTGAGGTTGAAAGTTTCGAACCTTCACCAAATTGAAAGGCAAAACTTAATAAACTCGAGTGATGTTATTGTATGGCTAATCTTTCGAACATAATGCTGTCTCCACAACTGGAGAGCATCGCGGATATCCTGCCTGTCCGGTTGCAGACGCATTTTTATGAACATTTGAACGTGGTTATTAAACAGAGATGATTGTTACAGTTTATTCTGACTATTGTTGTAAACAATGATTTACATTAGAACTTATACACAGTTTTCTGTGAACTGGAATTATAGCATTGCTCCATAAGGAGAAGTTTATGCTATCGAAGAATTCCCAAATGTGTTTACTGCACACTCGACTCCTGGCTCTGCAAGCACACACTACACAGTGACACAGCAGCAAGGTAAACGTAAAGGACACAACCATCTCAAACTTGCTTTTTGCTGATGACTATCCTCGCTGCCAGCACCGAAAGAGACATGCAGACATATGTGGACAAGTTCTCGGCAGCCTGCGACATGTTCGGTTTTACAATTAATAAAAAAAAAAAACCGAAGTAATGTTTCAGCCTGTCACGCATGATGATGATGATATCGTGACTCAGCTATCAGAGTCAAGAACGAGCGCCTCGAATCAGTAGACGGCTTCACGTACCTTGGTAGCACTCTTTCCAGGGAAACTACTATTGACTTCGAGGTCAGTAACAAAATCTCCAAGGCTTTGTGAGGCTGCGCAACAGTGTCTGGAATCGGAGGGGTCTTAGGCTTGATACGAAACTTAAAGTCTACCGAGCTGTAGTGCTCCCCACCTTTCTGTATTCAAGTGAGACGTAGACTGTGTACAGCAGGCATGCTAGGAAAATAAACCACTTCCATACAAGGTGCCTCTGTAGATTGTTCACAATAATGTGGCAGAATAGGGTTCCAGACACCGAGATCCTCATGAAGGCAAAAATGCAGAGCATCCAAACACTGTTGTAGAGGACCCAGATCAGGTGGGCAGGCCACATCGTGCGCATGCCAGACAACTGCATCCTAAAACAACTAATGTAGGTGAGCTGAAAGATGGCCTGCGTCAAGCCGGTGGCCAAAAGAAGCGTTTCAAAGACTCCCTCAAAGTATCTCTGACACGTTTCAGCATTGATGCAAACGCATGGGAATGTCTCGCACAGGACCGCAAGGCATCGCATAGAACCACCTTGAGGTGCAACTTCATTGCTGAGGAGCTTCGGACAAAGTCAAAACAACTGACATTCACATGTCCAATTCTGACATTAAATGTCATGTATGTGGAAGGATTTTTCATTGCCAGAATTGGAATATACAGCCACCTCTGAACTCACTGGTGAGGTGCAGCACAACATGTCTGACTGCTGTTGTCATCATCACTTGCGTTGAACAGCTATTATTATTAATATTACTCCTGGTTCTTGTATCGTTCACTTAAAAGAAATGTCTTATTGTCTAAATCTGCAATGTTGTCTCTTGTATAAACTTCACTGCATTTTGTAGTTTACATACAGGTCCATAAAGTTTTTCTTCAGTTGTTTCTATGTACCAGTGGGTTTTTCCTCTGTATCATCATATTCGGAGCAGTTCTGTAATACTATTCTAAGTATATAGAACCGAACATATGCTAGTGGGACTAGACGTAAAGAGATAGCATTGGTGATGGATACGACATACATTGTGGAAACCAGCAGATAACATTGCTAGGCAGTGACTATTCTGGAATCCTGAGTACAAAAGAAGTAGGGGCAAATCTAAAAACTCAGAGAAAGGAAGTCGAGACAAACCTAAAAATGACAGCAGAGTCATGTGGGTGCTGAAAAGATGGCGCATGACAGGAAGACTTAGCGAGTATTTGTTGACCACCTATGCTCCACAGGGAGTTGAAGGATTTTGATTGATTAATTAATTGATTGATTGATAAGCTACTGTGGTCTTCATCAGGTATTAAAATTCATATTTTGTAACACTGAAATTTTAAAGTAAGTACGGCAGTTCAAATACATAGGTTCACTGATGACAACAGAATGGACAGAGAGATTTCACATATAATTCAGAAGGCGATCAGTGTCCACTATTAAATTGCAATGATTTTGAAACACTCTAGAGTGCTTCTTTCAATTACGAGGAGGCCGTATAAATAAACTATTTATTCCTACATTGTGTTACCAATGTCAATCTTGGTCTTTACTAGCAACCTATAAGAGTGAGATGCAGAGCTGTGAGATGCGCTGTGTGAGAGGTGCAGCCGGAAAGGAAAACCTTGACCAAATCCGCAACACCACGATGAGGCAGACAGTTGGGACAAACCCAGTTAGTGCCTACATTGACTCTCAATAAATCAATTGGTTTGGTCATTTAGTCAGAATGCATTATGGCCAGCCTGCATCAAGAGCATTTCATATGCAGGTCTCCGGTCTACGAGCAAAAGGCAGATGTAGACATCGAGGGTGAGAGACTCTCTGGAAGTTACACCTAACGACAGCACAAGCCTTCTATTTGGTGATAACGAGAAATCTACGCAATCCACCTCTCTGCCATGTCATATAGCAAGAGCAGTAGGACAAAAGAAGAAGAAGATATTTTAAAATAGAAGACCAGGATGAAAATAATAATATTGATTGTGTAATGTCACACTTTGCCAATAACTCAACCCGCTCCCCGCACCCTTCATCATATTTCATCATTTGGAGAAACGAAGAGAAAGAACAAAGATTTGCAGAAACTGTGTAACATGCCAAAAAGCAGAGATATTGCAGTTCAGCTGTAAAATTAAACACAACATATTTTATACTTTAAAAAAAATGCAAAGGAGAAAGACAATTATACGTTGTTTTAATAAATATAATGATATTGGGTAGACTTAATCCAGAAATATGTTACATTATTTCAGCATGAAATACAAAAATAATAAATATTTTGTAGATATTTATACAAATATCTATTGTTTTTTCATTTCTGGAGTTGAAAAGAAATGTGTTCCCAACTGGGTGTCGATTTATGATTACATTCTATATATAATATCTCATATAATACATCTTTTCATAGGTTGCTGATCAATAACTGACAAAGCTATGACAAGTATTCCATATTTTTTGTTAAAGGCTACAGAAAGATAATTAGACAAGTTGTTTTTGTTATTGAAACTGAACACATTCTGCATATTTGAGTTTGAAGAAAATGTATTCTCATTTCCAGTATTGTTTGCTAGAAGAATACTCAGCAAAGCACCACCCAAACTAGCCTGAAGTATACAAATATAGTTGTATAACATGAAAGATAATAAAGGGGCAGTGTGCTTAAGGTGTTACAACAGCATGGGTGATTGTTCAAAATGAAAGTGTTTGGAAAGATGTTGGTCATAAACTAGATGAAGAGACAAGGAGAGGAAGATCATAAAATGGGGATAGATACTCATGGAAAAGGTGTAAATGTCATGAAAAGCATCAAGAGGATAAGGTAAAAAAATGAGGACATAAAACATATTGAACATACTATCGAGAGTGTAATGTAGTATGGAGACCATTTGGTAATGCTAAAGATCAAGCAAGCATTAGATATATCAGAATTCTGGGTAAGGAAGATAAGACTTAAGTAAGGAAGATTTGACCTTAGAAATGGATTTGATGTTAAGGAAGATCAGATTTAATTGTAAAGAAGATCATATCTATTGATTAGGTGTATGTCCAAGAAAATGACAACAATTACTGTTAAAGACCAACTAGAGAAGGTGCAGATGGATTTGACATATACACAGGAAGGAACCTAACAATATAACCAGAAATCACTGGATTGAAGGCCACAAATGAGCATCAGAGCTGGAAGCCAAGATTAGCATCACATGGAAATTGACAAGATAGGAGCCAAGACTAGCATCACATGGAAATTGACAAAGACCACAACATACGTCGTTGAGCTCGTGAAAACAGTCTGTGTTACAACAACCTGACCAATGACATTGATACTGTGGTCCCCATGGTGAGCCCACTAAAAACCTCGCAGTATACTACATCCAGGAGCCAGGTCCATCTTTAGTATGCATAGTGATATAAGAAGTGACGCAGTTATATGCTATCAAAGAAATAACACCAAAGGTGAAGAACTCAGCACAAACATATTCATCAACAACATTGTCTGGGGAGAGGGCACAAACAGGCAAGGCAAGGCATACTGATCAGACTATGTTAGGGTCAGGTGAAACATACTGACCAAGACTGAACTTAACATCAGGGTCAGGTGAAACATACTGACCAAGACTGAACTTAACATCAGGGTCAGGTGAAACATACTGACCAAGACTGAACTTAACATCAGGGTCAGGTGAAACATACTGACCAAGACCCCAGCTCACTTCCATGAAGTTCTCGCTGGAAACATTTTGTTTCCTATAGAAGTGAGCATCATATAGATGAAGCCAAGCATAGCACAATAACTTGAATAACACCGGCCCACCTTCATCAGTATGCTTGGGATGTGAGGAAAGCTACTGCAACCTGCCACTTAATGTCCTTTTCAGGGCTCACGAAAGAGTAAACAAACTCATTGCAGGCATTAAGCAACAACAACAATACCAGTTGACCAGCTATAATGTTTAAGCTGTACTGAATATATTGCTGGTTTGTTTTGTTCACAGGGTAATCTAGTCTATGCTGGTTATGGTCGGGTCCAAGATTACATTTGGCTGAGTGAGAACAACGTCAGTGTCTCTGGGAGCATTGTCATAGTTAAATATGGACAGATTTTCAGAGGAGATAAGGTGAGTAGGATACTTAGTTTCTTACTTTTCCATCCACTTTTGGCATTAATGTAGGGAGCTTAAGTTGTCTTTCTTAATACAGATGTGCTGGGTCTTAGTCTTAGTCCTAGTCATCCTGTACTTCAACAGGGGCGGATGCCCTTGTGCAGGTCCCAGCTCTGATGTTAGCTGGGAGGAAGATTTTCTGTTTAGCTGACTAAACTCGAGCAGCTTATTATTCCACTGTGGAGGGTGGTTAACCGATGTGCGAGTCCATCTTAATAAACTCAAACACAAAAGAAAGTACACCCGCAGCTTGTTATGCCGCATCTGTGCTGCTCTAAACAAACCACCTAACCATGGCCGGTGTTATGCCATGTCACACAGTTAGTCACCTCTTATGACATGCTCTCTGTGGGGCAGGTGTGCTATTCTTGTCCTTGTCATACACAAAGACCCCGGCTGACCACAAGTGCTGCATTATTTTACGTAAATCCTGTTGTTGTAGGATTTATCTAATGTCATGTATCTACCACGTGGATTTTCTCGTGCCTTGTAGTCAGATCATCTTGTTTTTTAAGTGTGCAGTGGTAGTTGATCAGGTTGCATATTCACATGAGATGACCAAACCATGGTATTTTGTGTTTTTCCTGTATTCAGCACATGGGGTAGTTCTTACCATATTTCTAATGTCATAATTGTTCACTGTATACCTTCTCATGACACTAATGACGTTTCTTAGACATTTCATTTCACAGATTGTAATTTTCTTTTCATGTGCCCTGGGCAAGGACCAAGTTTGATACTGATGCACAGAATGGATATAAATACACAGTTTATCAGTTGTTGTTATGTTGCCAAAAAGATGTTTGAGTATTTAAATAATGGTGACAGTTGTTAAGTAACAGCAGAGGATTTCTGATATCATGCTTTGATTTCTCTATCAAGTCTTCGATTGTCTTTAAAATGACTTCCCATGTATTTTAACTCTTGGGCCCCATTTAAGTTTGACATTGATTGGTACGATGAATATACGAGAGATGGTCGAAAAGGTTTGCACTTTAGTATGGTGGAGTCAAGGCACTTACCTGGAAATTCATAGGAGCTTTTTCTCTGTGTATTCACCCTGTAAGGTGATACACTTCTCTTTTTAATTTTTTTTACTTTCCTGATGCCCTGATTGTAGAACTTCTTTGTCTGGGACTAGAACTAGGTCACCAGTTCAGTATTGAAGTCAGAAAAATGATTGGGTATGAAATCATGCTCCATCCACCACACTTGCCCGACTTAGCATCACCTATGGAGTTTAATATAAATAAATGTACAGTCATCCACATGGGTAGATCCAATATGGAACATAATTACAGAATGGACGAAAACAATATTTGAATGATAGATAAGGAAAGAGACCTAGGGGTTATAATAGATCATACAGGTAAAGTGAGTAAGCAAGTCCAGGTAGCAGTGAATAAGGCAAATGCAATGATAAAAGCAATTATTAAACATAGAAGTAAGGAGGTGATAGTCAAACTGTATAAAGCACTAGTTAGACCTAGATTGGAGTACCGTGTACAGGTGTGGAGTCCTTATTGTAGAGGAGATATAAATATGCTGGAAAGGATACAAAGAAGAGCGACAAAACTGATAGTGGGATTCCAGAATTATAGTTATGAGGAAAGAGAAACCGGCTTACAGTGCCTTGAAAAGAGAAGAATTCGAGGTGACTTAATACAGGTTTATAAGATAATCACAGGAAAGGTTAAATTAGACTGTAACAAGTTTTTTAAAATGCAACCACCAAGAAGAACAAGAGGGCACAGATACAAATTAGCTAAATAAAGGTCCAGATTGGATATAAGGAAATATTTTTTTAGTTAGAGAGTGGTGAATGCTTGGAATGCATTGCCCCAGGAGGTAGTGAAGGCAGGGACAGTTAATGCATTTAAGAATATATTGGGTGTGCATAGCTTTTAGAGCAGGGTAATGCAAATGTAACTGGTTGTCTACAGACTCTGATGAGTCTTCTAAACCAGTGTAAAAAATGTTACGTTATCTTTTCCATGTGTTCTTTGGTCCTCTTTAGCCTTCCTTTTCTTGTGGTCTCCATGACAGAGATTGCTTGGCAGTACTGGCTTGGGACTTTTGCAGTGTGTAGCCTATCCATTGTTACCATATTCCCAAGACATTCCATTCCATTTTTCACCATCCGATTCTTCACACACCCCCCCCCCCCCCCCCCCCCCCCTGTTAACCTGAACAAGGAATTACACAAGGACACCAGCGCCAGAATTCGACAGGGTGGCACTCTCTCTGACAGATTCCCCATGACTTCGGGTGTCAGACAGGGATGTGTTCTTGCCTCCGGCCTATTCTGCCGGGCCATCGACTGACTTCTAGACTGCCTCAGCACGCATCAAGAGGGTGTTGCTATTGATCAATCAATCTTTACCGATCCGTTTATGCGGACAACATTGTTCTGTTCGGAACAGACAGTTCTGCTCTGCAGCGCTCTCTGGATACCCAAGACAGCAAGTTGTCCTCCTAGGCCTGTCTATATCCTAGGCCAAGGCCAAAATTCAGAACCTCATTTCCAACACAACCACCCCAGCGTATTGAAACTCAAGGTCACACTGTGATATGTCGAGGCGGATTAGACTAGCTGCGTCTACTATACATGACCTCCAAAGTGTGTGGAGTAACGACAAAATCTCCCTCAGAACAAAAATTTCACATCTACCACTCCTGCGTGATCCTGCTTTACGCTTCAGAAACCTGAACATTACTGAAAAATGACATGTTGAGACTGGAGGAATCATCTCCATAAAATACAACAATATGAGGACAGCCCAGAAGACATAACCATGTGTGGAAATCTCCACCAACATCATAGCTGAATCTGTGGTACTTCTTCGGACACTTAAAATTCTCCCCAGGAAAATATAGTTAATTTACTAACTGCAGATTATTCAGTTTGGAATAACAGAAAAGAACACATTCTTTGCGAGATCAGATAGAAAGCAAATGGTGTTATATAATGGCATCATTCCCATTATTGAATCACAGGGAATCACGGGAAAATGACCGCTGAACATCTGCTGCAAAACTGCCCGACATAAGAGAATCAGAGAAAGCAGATGTGGCCATCACCAGTGGCAACACTATACAAGCTCTATGGTAGTGTCGACAGCCTCAGGATGACCGCTGCTTTTTTCGAAAAAATAAAGATTGACTTCTGACAGCGTACGAAGAAGAAGAAGAAGAATCACAGGAAAAGAGAGAAAGCTGATGTATTGTCTAACGCTTTAGGAAAATGGACCAAACCAGCTACACATTTCTGTACTGGGAGGCTAAAACTCGCATTCACAATCATTATATGTTCAAGTGGATAGAAAAAAGATCAAGAGAACCTTCTTACTCAATCCATCAGATTTTAAATTCAAAACAAGTCCTCATTTGGTTAAGGACATGCCACTGCAGATTATTAAGTGAATGCTCATGTTATCCCGGCACTCAGCCTCCTGAACATATGCCCAGCCCATAGTAACCTACGATGTCAGACCTGACCAGGGAGTGTAGTGGTTTGTCAGAAGCTGTCAATTTGACCTAGAGAAGACTGAATTTCAGCCTGATGACACTTGCAGATTTAGCATACTCCTCTTTTTCTTCTTCTTTTTCTTCGATCAACTGATGCTATGCTTTTAGCCCGGTGAGGTTCACGAAGAAGACTGTGTTTCAGGTCTTTGCCAGACCCACAGCTTTTCAAGCATGGTCGCTCCATTAGGCCGGACTGGCTCCCTTTGATCTGTAAGTGTGGGTCAGTCCTCCAGAATATGTTTTGGTGTTTGCTTGGGTGATCTAAAATCGCACGTGGAGGTGTCTCTAAGACCTATTTTGTGGAGGTGGACCTTGAGTCTGCAATGTCCCATTATGAGTCTCAAGATCTTTGTCTGCCCATCTGTGCCAAGTTTGTTTATGCTGTCATTTTCAGGCTTATATTCTTTGTGCTCGTCTCTCCATTCTGTCCTCATGGATAATTTTATGAGTGTCTTTGCTGCTATATATTTCTGTGGATGGTGAGTCTGAGTGACTTCAGCACAATCAATATACCTGAATACAGAAGAAGAAGAATACATATCCTTCTTTAAGCAAATATATCTCTTTCACACTTTTATTGTTCCTTTTTTTACTGATTATGTTATATTATCACTACTTGCCTAGCTTTATCATTCCTATTTTGCTTTATTATCTCCCCTCTCACGTCACCGTATGTCATATATTGTCACTATATGTTTAGTTTTATCATTGCCTATGTTATTTTATCAATGTCTCATATATTTTCACTCTCTTTCTCAATTTATCACAGAGTATTTTACTTATCACAATTTCTCTTACTTTGTCACGGCCTGGCTCACTTTAACATTCCCTGCATCACTGTATCACTGTCTGACTCACTTTATTGCCATCTGTCTTGTTGTATCACTGTCTGACCCACTTTATTGCCATCTGTCTTGTTGTATCACTGTCTGATCCCCTTTATTGTCATCTGTCTTGTTGTATCACTGTCTTACCCCCTTTATTGCCATCTGTCTTGTTGTATCACTGTCTGACCCACTTTATTGCCATCTGTCTTGTTATATCACTGTCTGACCCACTTTATTTGCCATTTGTCTTGCTGTATCACTGTCTGACCCCCTTTACTGCCATCTGTCTTGCTGTATCACTGTCTGAACAACTGTATAGCTGTCTGTCTTACTGTATCACAGACTGAGCAACTGCATAACTGTCTGTCTTGCTGTATCCCTGTTTGACTGGCTGTATAGCTGTCTGTCTTACTATATCACTGTCTGGCTCACTTTATAGATATCTGTCTTACTTTATCACTATCTGACTCACTTTATAGCTGTCTGTCTTGTTGTTTCACTGTCTGACTCACATTATAAATGTCTATCTTGCTCTATCACTGTCTGAACAACTGTATAGCTGTCTGTCTTGCTGTATCACTGTCTGAACAACTGTATAAATGTCTGTCTTACTGTAACATTGTCTGACTCACTTTATAGCTATTGGTATTGCTTTATCACTTTCTGGTTTGCTTCATCCTAATGCCTAGCTTTATATGCTTTGTTTTCACTATCTGTCCTACCATTTTGTCTTGCTACCTATCTTGATTCTTTCATTTGTCATTTTGATTCTATCCTGCTTAATTTTTTTTTTACTTTTCTCTTGTAATGTATTATTTTCATTGCATGTATCACTACTATGTTTAGCATTTTATTTTGACATGTAATATCTATCTTTGGTGTGCTTTCCCTTTCTCTGTCCATGATTTAGTAGTATCAGCATAAGAAAGGAAGTACGATTAATAAACTTACACATATTTCCTCATGTAACTTATATATGTGTGTGTAACAAAGATGGTGGCGTAACCGGCTGCGGGTCTACATTGGACTGCTGTTTTATTTCATTATGTATGACGCCAGACCACGGATTTGCCTGAAATTCACGCTGGTAGACGACTTACACTTGTGTTCACTGAAACATGTTATTTTCCATTTGGACTGGTTAATTCGTTCGTTTTTTGTGTTTTCTTCCCTCTGATTATCATGGTCTGCACATCAGCTATACGAATAGCACAACGCTTAAACCTGTGTCGTATTTCACTGTCTAGTTCACACGGCTGAACTTCGCAAGATTTTTGCCCTTTGTCCTACCTGCAAACAGTGTTGGTTTTGGTGTGTGAAATTTTGACACGACTGTAATGGACTAGAATCCAGCCTAGGAGAGATGTAATGTCCCAACGACCTTTTGCGGTTATGGAAAAATCACGACATACCACGTTATTAGATATCATCCCCCCTCCGCTGCCTTGCGGGATACCTGTTTACAGGAAAGGCTTCGGGAGTAAACCCTGAGAAAAAATCTGCATCCTGTTCTATCTCCAGTCGTCTCGATAAATATCTTGCAACTGGCCAAGGGTATCTCAGGAACAGAGAGGTTGACAAAGGCGCAGTTTTTTTCCACACTTTAATCCAAAGCACAGCGCACGTCAACCATTTCAGCAGACACAGCAAGAGAAAAGACTGTCCACATGGCTGAACAACAAGAGTGGTCTTCATCACATGTGATAGACAAACATCATATATATATATATATATATATATATATATATATATATATATATATAATAATAATAATAGCTGTCCATTGTTGTCGATTAAGACCGCCGACATCATCCTTGTCACAGATTTCCATGTTGGATGTGGGTGCACATGTGGCTGAACAGGCCAATACGAGCACGAAAACATCTGCCGCATAACGGGCACGCGAGGTCTGTAGAAGGTGTTGGTGTTCCTGCTGTTTGTGATTTCCGGGTCTCGCGAATGCTCTGGGCTTTAACAACACGGTGGTCTTCGCTCGTAGCTACACCCCCTTTGACTGCGATATATATATATATGAGGCATGTTCAAATGAAACCGTAACCGAACTGCAACAAGTGAGCATGCGTATGATGTGCATGATGACGTCAGTTATAGTATAAATAGCACATACCAACCGTCAAGTTTGCAAACATGGTGGGTGGGATACAGAATCCGTCCAGAGTTGATCACCGCTCTCTGATCAACTCTGGTCAGATTCCGATACCACACCCACCATGTTTTCAACAGTCTGCTGAGGAAACTATGAGTCGAAGGATAATGACATTTTGCAAACTTGGCGGTTGGAATGTGCTGTTTACACTAGAAGTGACGTCATAATGCGCATCGTGCGTATGTTCACTTGTTGCAGTCTGGTCCGGTTTCATTTGAACATGCCTCGTACATACATACATGCATACATTTGTATGCGTGCTTGACTGGAACTAGCAAGGAAAGCGGAAAGTTGTAACAACGTTTGCCATCTCTCTCCCGCAGGTTGATCTCGCTGCTGCAAATGGTGCTATAGGTATCATTATCTTCTCTGATCCCGCAGACTGCACTGGGAATTCTATGGGGGATCCTAGAGTCTACCCCGAAACTTTTTGGATGCCCCCAACTGGAGCGCAGAGAGGAACTATTTATATTCCTAATGGAGACCCCCTTACTCCTGGATATCCAGCTAATGGTGAGAATAAGAATTATTTCTTGTGTTTTAAGTGGTGGTGACAGTCACAAAGATAAGTATGTATTAAGTAATAACAACAGTCATAGAAATAGGTATATTTTAAGTAATAACAAGCCACAAAGATAAGTATATTTTAAGTAGTAACTTCTTCTTTTCTTGTTTTGTCCTACTACTCTTGCTATGAGGTGTCACAGAAAGTTGGGAAGCGTAGATTTCTTGTTATCGCCGGGTGAAAGGTGTGTGATGTCATTAGGTGTAACTTCTTGAGAATGTCAGAGACACTCTCGATCCGCAGATGTTGAGGTCAGTCCTTTGCTTGTGGACCGCAGCCCTGCATATGACATGCTCTCGCTGCAGTCTGGTCATAATGCATTCTGACTAAATGACCAAACCACTTGTTTTTTTTTGGGCATAAATGTAGGCACTAACTGGGTTTGTCCCTGCTATCTGCCTCAGCGTGGTGTTGCGGATGGATTCGGCCACGGATTGTCTTTCTGGCTGCGCATCTCACAGCTCTGGGTCTTACTTTTATGTGTCTCTAGTAAGGATCAAGATTGACATTCATAACACAATGTAGTAATAAATAGTGTATTTATTAGCCTCCTCTTAGTTGAAAGAAGCACTCTATTGTGTACAAAATGGTGCAATTTGATAGTGGACATTGTTCACCTTCTGAATTCTATGTGCTATCTCTGTCCACTCTGTTGTCATCTTTCAATATACTACTGATGTATTTGAACTCCCTTGCTTGATGCTAATGTTACTGCTGTGAAAACATTTCTACTTGATATCATCATAGTCTTGGTTTTGTCTGTGTTGATCTTCACGTTATATTTGTAACAAGCAACACTGAGATATGTTAGATGATGTTGTAGACCTACCATATTTTGATAAAAGATGGCCTGTCCATCAGCAAACAACAGTTCATTTAGGGACTCCTTATGGAGGTTAGCCAACTGTGTTCTTTTATCCATATAAATTATGAATAAAAGTGGAGAACACTAAGTTAAGTGGGGACAACAGTTTTATAAAGATACGTATATTTTAAGTGGTGACCACAGTTGTAAAGGTAAGTATATTTTAAGCTTTGACAACAGTCATAAAGATAAGTATATTTTAAGTGGTAACAACAGTCACAAAGATAAGTATATTTTCAGTAGTGACAACAGTCATAAAGGTAAGTAAACTGCCTGAAAGCAAATATGCCAAACAACAGAAAATCAAATAAAGTAATAGACACTGTGGAATTGAACCCTGGTCCTCCAGATAATAACTTCTCATAACTGCAATAACTATGTGTTATGTGATGCAGCTAACTAGACATCAAGCGTATGTACCAATCAATCAAAACTTTTCAACTCCATACAGAGCATAGGTCTTCAAAAAACATTTCAAAAGTATGTCTATCATAAGCCAATATTTTCAACATTTTCCACTATGGATCAGCGCTTTTCCGATTGCCTACATTTTACGTCTGAAAGTGTGTCAAGGTCCGCATCTAATGTCTCGTACCTACAGGGCTCTAGAACATAGACATAGAAGTGCTATAAGAAAATTTCCTCAAGCTGTGACCTACTCAGATCCATTGCTGTCTCTTTAGTTTGTGTGTCATTAACAGTTGACCGGTCCTAAACCACAGATCAATATTAGTGAGGTTGTCATGTCATTTCAAACCTAAAATTTTTAGCAAGCAACTGTTTATGAATATCTGAATTTTGTCCTCATATATGTGTATATATTTACGTTTATGTATGAAATGTTTAGCTAAAGAGAGACATGCATTTGCTGTTGAATCCATGCATTAAAGTAAACTACATATCTGTAAATTGCAATGGAATTCTAACTAATGTCTCTCCAATCACAGATCTAGCTTATCGTTTCACCGAAGAGAGTGCTGACCCTCCATTACCAAAGATTCCGTGCCACCCAATTGGGTATGGAGCAGCATTCAACATACTCAAGTAAGCCCCTTACTTCTTATAGATGTTTTGTTTTTGCAATGAGTAGGTTTACTCTTTTGTGAACCCTGAAAAGGATATTTAGTGGTGGGTTCCAGTAGCTTTTCTCTCACCCTGTGCGTACTGATGAAGGTAGACCATCTGCTGTAGGTAACCACCGATCTGCACAGCTTCTATCAAACGTGCTGTTTCTGAATTACGTTATTAACTCTCTTCCTTGCTATGACCCTTTCCGTTACTGTCTCGCTTACCCACATGTCCACAGACCACCTGGTTAAGTTAAATTGAGAGAACATAATCCTCATTACATGTGACCTAGGACTAAGCCACATCGTGCTCATGGATGGTTGGCACGACGGGCCCTTTTTTCCTTAGTAGACTACCTACCTATGCTCTGGTGTTAAACTGCCCAGCATCTTCTCACATTGCTTTTCTTTGTCTCTTCTTGCAGTAACGTTTCTATTGTCACATGCATCCCCACATCCCCCCACAAAATATTGAATCACCTCTTCATAATAGCTATAATAACTTCTTGATACATTTTCTGCATGCAGTATTTCCTGATTATTCACCTGATTACTCATTCTTGACATTCTTCTGTAACATCAGATTTCTGTGGTTTCCAATAGTGAAACTGACTAGTCTGTAAATACCAATCATTCCTCAAATTGTTTTGTTTCTCACAGCATTCGGTCCGTGCTTGTTGTTTCAATGCAAGCTTCCAAGCATTTTTTCAGATATCTTGATGATTCTCTTATTCTGTTGTCAGTTTAGTATCTAAGCTGAGAAAAATTGTGTGCATTAGTTTTCTGCAGATTACAATATTGGCAACAATATGTAATCATTCAAAGAATGGAAAGAGTGAGTTAAATAGACAGAGGATCCAATAACAATGTCCTTTCTGAGGTAGGTGCACAAAGACAAATATTGAAAATGTTACAGAAATTAAGATTGAGTTTGCTGGGGCACAAAATTGACATAAAAGTATTTTTCAGGAGATACAAGAGGGCAAGATTCAGGTGGAAAAAGTAAGGGGGGGCTGACCAAGACTCACAATTATATCTCAGGCAATGCAGAGACACTAAAGTACAAACCTGTGCTGAAATGACGAGAGCTGTAGAGGACATAGTCAAATGGCGAGAGATGATAAGACAACCTTACAACCAATCGCAGGACTGATCAACCAGAGCTGTGGTTTGTACCTGGTGCGACCGTCCTTCAGTTGACCCAACTGTAAATGGGTACCTGACATATAAGTTGGGGAAGGTAAAATCAGCAAGAAAGAAATCTGGCCACTCAACCTCATATAGGCTGCGGCTTAGTCTATCAAGAGTTATCTTCATCCCTGACAGCAATTGTTGCCATGAAACTCACCTTTACTTTTATAGTGGTGGTCTCTAGCCCTTTTTTATTTTACTTGATATGGTGGCCAGCTTTATACACTACCCTTCTAAGTCACCTTTAACAAGAAGCATTGTAAAGTGCAGTTTTTCTTTTTTTTTTCTGAATAAGAAATCCTAGATCAGTCTCTTCAACCTTTTTGTGCCTGGCGTCCACTTTTATAACTTTAGTAAGGGTAAATATTCGTTACCGCTCACTAAAATCTGCATTGTAGAAAATTCCACGACCTTCCACTGCGTCTGTGTATTTTGGATTTAATTATCATGTAGCATGTCCTTTGCAGAATGTCTCCAACCACCAGGCTGTCTGGTAGAAGCTGGATCTCTTAGCATTCCTTGACGTCTTGGTGCCATCGACTTCTTGTTCTGCCTCTCTTGTCCGGCATTGTAGCTTCCATTACCATTCTCTCAAGTCCATTGTCTTTTGGGGTGGTCAAAGTATGTCAATTTTTCGTTCATTATGAAATTTATGAACCAGTTCTCCTTTATGCCCAACTCTTGTCGTCTGCATTCTTATTTTTGTCTGGTCCACGGTGGTTTTAGCACTTTTCTATAACATTTATACTCGAAAGACTCAAGGTTTGGGTAACTGTCCCATGTTTCACAGCCACATGCTGACATGGGAAAAACACAGCTTCTCAAAATTTACACTTTTGTTGGTTTGCTGGTATTCTGTGATAGTTTCCCCAGGTTGTGTTTTTCATACAGCATATCATTTTTCTGCTGCCGCCGACCTGAAAGCTAAAAACACCCACTAGTGGGCGGTAGCGCACAGGTTGAAGAACACTGGCCTAGATGAACAGGTGAAGAGGTAAATATGCCATTAAGCGATATTACCTTTGTGCGTGCGGAACTGAGACGCTAGTTGGGTCAAGCAGAAAATACTGACTAGGACGTTGCGTCAGGATCAGGTACAATACACTGACCAAGACCACAATCTCTCTTCCATGTAGCATTCCCTGGAAACAAACTTTTTTCAGTACAGCCTGGCTGATGAGGTGTGGATCAATGTGATCCCCATAGTAGTGAGCACCACGCAGATGAAGCCAAGCATATCACAACTGTCTGGAGGGCCGAGGTCCACCTTCATCACCATGCTTGGGATGTGAGGAAAGCTACTACAACCCCCCAATTAACGTCCTTTTCAGGGCGCACTAAAGGGTAAACTTACTCATTGTGGGCATTAAACAACAACCTTTGTGCGTAGTACAAGATCAACGTATCAACATAATTAATTGTACACTTTTTTATGTAAATGGGAGTTTTGTTGGCTTATTTTTATGAAATATTAATATTGCTTAAATCCTTGTTATTCTTTAGGCATCTTGGAGGAATTGCAGTCCCCAAAAACTCAGATCTTGATGGAGGTCTTAACCTAACATACAGGACGGGACCAGAATTTTTACAGTCTGGAATGTAAGGTTATTTATCTGTAAATAGGTGGTGTGTAAAAGTTAGATAGGGTTACGTTACCATTTATAGTGTTGATTAAAATCTCTCTCGCTCTCTCTCTGTCTTCTGTCTGTATGTGGTCTGTCATAGTATGGAGACAATGTATATGTCATAGAGGTTGCTGTAGTCAGAAGGTTAAGGCACTTGCCCCTCACAGTGATGAGAGGTGGGAGATCAAATCCTGCAAATTTCAATAGATCAGATTATGAGAATAAATGCAACTAGCGACTATCAAATTGTGTTGGAAAACACACTCCTACAAGTCGTGAAATCATTCATAAATATTGGCATATACTGCATATACTAGATGACCTGAACTATTTTATTTATAGAGCTTGCTTAGACTGAGACGGCTACTACACATTCAGCATATTTCTGGCCCTTGTGAATGTTGTGGTCAACTGCGTCATGGGGGGGGGGGGGGGGGGGGGGGATCATCTGTCTTAGAGGGCTTGGACCTCACCTTTAGTCACTTCTTGTAACATGATCACAGTGCGACAGTGGTTTCATCTTTATTGCCTGTCACACTGAAGGAGCATTCCTGGAAACCACTAAGGCTCATTATCTCAGTTTATAGCAAGCAATGCGCTATTTTAGGTGGTAACAGCGTTCCTCGATTCGAATCGCGTCCAGAGACAAAAGAAACCAAGTCGTGATTTTAATCGGGGACCACTTCTTCAGTCAACCCAGCTGTAAATGGGTACCTGATGCATGAGTTAGGGAAAGTAAAAAAAAACAGCAAGGAGGGTCACTGTCCACCCCACCTCTCACAGGCTGCGGCTTAGTACAACCAGCGGTAAATTCTGCTAAATTTCCACTTTACTTTACTTTACTAGAGCATTTATTTTCTGTTGTTTTGTTGGTTTTTATGGAAATATCAATAGCATGCAACATTTCTGGTCTCGTCTTTAGGAGAATTCAACTAAATGTGACCACAGAAAATGAAAGAGGAAGGGTGGATAATGTATTTGGCATAATAAAAGGGTCCGTGGAACCAGGTAAGATGAGAGAAAACAATGACAAAGTGTGTGTTCTGTAACAATCAACATCACAATTATTATTATGTTGTTGTTGAATCTATACAATGAGTAAGATTGCTCTTTTGTGTGTTTTGATGGGGAACTGATGCTTGATCGATCATGCACAACATACTGACCAGAACGTTGCCTCAGGGTCAGGCACAATATACTGACCAAGACCATTATCGCTCTTCCATGTTGCGTTCCTGGAAACAGGCTGTTTTTAAGGCAGTCTTGTTGACAAGATGTGGATTGACGTGATGCCTGTAGAAGTGAGCGTTGATGTCCGCAGGTGAAGCCAAGCATAGCGCAACCAATGGGAAGACAGGGTCCACTTTCATCAGCATGCTGATGTCGCTCACTGCTATGGGAATCACACTGATCCTCCACCTCTTTAGCTAAGCTGCCATGATAACAGCCCATTTTCAGGGAGGCCTGCATGAAAGTGAGGTGGGGGTCTTGGTTAGTATATTTGACCTTATCCTGACTAACATGTCCGATCAGTATGTTTTGCCTGACCAGACGTTAGTCTCCTCTCTCCTTAATAAGCTCAAAAGCACCAACAGCATCACCATTATTATCATCTTAAACACAAACCATCAGCATCATAATCACCATTATTATCATCATAAACATCATCACTATGATAGTTACTACCATCACTATTGTTATCATCATTATGATAGTTACTACCATCACTATTGTTATCATCACTATGATAGTTACCACCATCACTATTGTTATCATCATTATGATAGTTACTACTATCACTATTGTTATCATCACTACCGTCATTGATGATTGATTTCTTTCTTCCCTACAAGTGAAGATAAAGCCTGCAAATACAGCTCGTTAGTCTACAGGAAGCCTGTATTTAAGCATCTGAAGTGGTACTTTCATAGCAATGATTGTACTAGATAAGATTGGGAGCTAAGATTTATGCCAGGGGCAGGTGAAATATATAGGCCAAGACCTCACCTCATGTTCTTGCCGTGCTCCTAGATGCAGTCTTACCAACAAGGTGCGGATCACAACTGCGATGAGCCTGCTGAGGTGCTCACATTACACTTCCATCCACAAGGGCCTAGACATGTTGTTAGAACCAACTAAGGATCATAGTGTAGATATACCCATCCATTAGAAACTATAAACCATAGGGAACAGAAAAAAGACTTTCCTTAAAACACCAGAAATACAGGCAAAATTAATAGAGGATACTAAAGTTCAGATCCAAGTACTCATGAGAGCAGCTCAAAGAACTATTGATGCCTATCCTGATGAATGGATACATGTATATACTGATGAATGTATCATGTGTTTGTTGATTTTAAGAAGGTGTTTAATAGGGTATGGCATAAAGCACTATGGGCATCCATGAGGATGTAAAAAATCAACGGAAATATTATAAAGGTCGTTGAACACCTGTATGACAAGGTGTCCATTGCAGTTCTTGTGAATGGGAGGGGACTGGTTTCGCACATCCGTTTGTGTGAAACAGGGGTGTACACTCTCTCCAATGCTTTTCAATATATTCCTTGAGGAAATTATGAGTGAGACACTTGGAGGTCACGTTGGTACTGTCAAGATAGTGGGCCGAACGATTACCAACCTTCATTTTGCAGATCAAAATCGCCGGGTTCAGAAGCAGAACTTCAGGAATGAGTCAGAAGGCTTGATGAAACAGCTCTTGACTATGGTATGGAGATAAACGCTGGAAAGACAAAATTAATGACCAACAATGCAGAGGGCTTCAACAGCAGGATAAAAGCTAATGGTCAGGAACTCGAAGTGGTTGACAGTTTTAAATATCTAGGGTCGATTGTCAGTGATGAAGGATCAAAATGGGAGGTGTTGGCCAGAATAGCACAGACAATAGCAGGGCTTGCACGGCTTAGAAAAATCTGGCAAGATAAACGGTTAGCATTATGCCCAAAAATCCGATTAATGCGTACACTAGTACTGTCAATATTCCTCTATGCTTGTGAGACATGGACAGTTACAGCTGACCTTCAGCGAAGGGTACAGGCCTTGGAGATGAGATGTTTCCGAAGACTTTTAAGCGTCATGTACAAAGATCGAGTTACAAATGAAGAAATATGAGATAGAATTACAACAGCAATATAGCCTTTTGAAGACCTCTTGGCAACTGTCAAAAGATGGAAACTTGCTTGGTACGGTCATATATCGAGATCAAATGGTCTTGCAAATATGATCCTCCACGGAAAGGTGCAAGGCAGACGACGAAGAGGCCGTCCCAAAAAGAGGTGGCAGGACAACAAAGAAGAATGGACCAATCTTCAACCAGAAGAGGCACAGGCAGCGGTTGCTGACAGAGAAGGGTGGCGTTGTCTTGTGAGGAACATGTGTGGCCATGTGTGCCCCAATGACCTCACCAGTTACGGAATGACCTGACTGATGGATCTGCATTATATAAGCCACCATCAAAGCAGGTTAGGGCGTTTATGTAAAATACCCGGACAGATCCTCTGATGAACTGTCTAATGCTTGCGGGGAGGTTTGCTCCAACTATGAAGCTGAGATCACTGCACCTGAAGCCGCTTTGTACCATCAGAGGACCGTTTTTGATGTCTTTCCTTCAAAGACCCAAAATACTGTTATTTTCACAGATTCAATGTCAGCTCTTCAAGCATTAGAAGTTGCTGGTCATTGTAGACCTGACCTTATCCAAATATCTCTAGACATTGACCACATTATCACTTCCAGTGCTGTCAGAATAGTTTTTCACTGGATTTCTGGACACTCAAGCCCACCTGGCAATGACAATGTAGACAGACTAACAAAGGAGGGATCAAGACAAGAACAGCCACACACAGCAACAACTATACAAACAGCCAAACAGCTCATAAGATCAACGAACAAAGAAATTTGCTGAACAGATGAGCCATGAGAAACACGCGACGGAGGTCTACAGACATATGGCAAGCCCCAGTCCAAGTGACAGTGTAAATCAACTCACAAGGAATGATCAGAGCACCATTTTCCAACTGAGAACCCAACACATCCAACTAAACAAACATCTAAACAGAATCCAACCACAATATACTCCTGAGTGCCACCTGTGTACACACCCATATGAACCTTTGATCATCATCTCTTTGAGTGCCTATCAATGATTTTAGGAAAATGCTTCTTCCTCCGTGGTCAGATACATGGAACACTTTGTATGCACTAGACAACAGCTGATAAACACATGCAGATACCATTACATGGCATTGGGTCGAAGAGCAAGAGCCTGGATGTTGCTGGATCCATAACAACAACAACATAATAAAAAATGAGCAACCTTTACTCCTTGTAATAAAAAAGAAGCAATCTTTACTCCCTATAGTAAAAGATGAGCGACCTTTACTCCTTATAATAAAAGAGGATCGGCCTTTACTCCTAATAGTAAAAGAGGATCAATTATGTCAAGTTTAAGAGAAAAAAACAATAATTAAAATGCAGCTTTACAAAATTTCACCAACAGAAGATGACTTTAGATTTCAGTGAATCAAGACGAAGCCCTGCTACTTTAGTCCCCAGTCTTACTACAGTCCTTGCTTACATGTTCATGTGACAATGATAAACATGAGAGCATGTCACTAAGAGTTTGTTAACATTGAGGGTGTAGAAGTTCATTATCATGTAATGGTTGGTACATTTCTTCTGTTTCTCTGGCAGACCGTTATGTTTTATTTGGCAACCACAGAGATGCCTGGATTTATGGCGCTATAGACCCCTCTAGTGGCACTGCCGTCATGTTGGAGGTGGCAAGAGTTATGGGAGACTTGGTCAAATGGGGTAAGTTCACATAATACTTTGGTATAAATACTGTTGTTATAGTCGATCTTTTTCTACACTGGGGTGTAGAGATTTGTCAAATAGATGCTGTTGTTGTTATACCATAGCTGCTGAGCAAACCTGCTCTTGGCAACCCGATGTCATTCTTATATAGACACAGGTTCTCTTCGGCTGACTCATCGCTCCGCACAGCGTGTTGGTAACCATCAGCAGTGTCTGTGAGGGTTCTCTCCACATGTCTGCAAGCAACTTGCACCCAATGAGCAGATGTCTAACGCGTGAAAGTAACATCTGCACAACGGCAGGCGCCGTGCACCAATGCAGCCCAAGTGGCGACTGACTCCGGTGTGTCCCGCTCGGAACTGAAAGATGAGATCCCGATCTCCCCTATGCTGTCCACTCATGTCATCACCAACCTTTGGCCACGACATTTTGTCAACGGCCCATTGTTCCCATCGTTCATCCAGACCTGCCTGATACCACTCTTAACAATTCATCTCACTTTGTGGCCACCGCAGGGACAATCAAATTGCTGCCTGGAGTCTCATGTCTTTGCCAGTCCGCCAGTCATCTTGCAGTCCGCCAGCCATGTCCAGGGATCCACTGCAAGTTGTCACCAATCCCATGGGCAATGACAGTGCTGTCGATTGCCATCCCCACCAAGTACATCCCCTTTTTGCTGCACAGGGTGTGCCCCAGCGCCTCTAGAACCAACCCAGAGTCAGCAATAATCACAGTGTCCTTTGGCATCAATTTGCCCAAGTAAAGTTATTGTTGCACAATCTCCTGTTTTTATGGTCTCGGCCTCCGCTTCATCACCCGAATTGCCTTCCCCACACTAATCACAAAACCCAAAAATGGACTCATCCAGCCATTTCACATAGACATCATACCCTGCAAACAAAGTGGATTTGAATGCTGATCCATTAGCACAGATCAGGACTGCTGGCCCCGGGCAGTCTGAGACTTGTCTCCAAGACACACGTCCCCAGGACATTAGGTGTAGTCTTCTTGGTGGCAGCCCTTTCCATCAGGTGTGTTCTAATGACTGATAGATAGATCACCAGACTTACTTTACTTTTCATGTCCTGCAACCTCATAAAGAATTGGACAAGAAATCAGCTGCCTTGGAAGCTCTTTCATTTGCTGTGATGAGATCCACCAAAGTACATGGTTCTTGCAATTCAGGGTAGTTATACAGATGTTCAGGGTCTTGGATGACTCTGCATTCACAGACATCATCATCATCTGCACATCCCCATTTTATCCTATACTCTTCCCTTATCTGTTCAATATCTATGAATAAAACATAATGAGAAATGTAAAAAATGACTAAGAGTGTTGAAAGATCGATCCATTAACAATCGGAGGGAATCTTCTTCTTCTTTGTAAGCTGTCAGACGTCAACTTGAATTTGTTTGAAGAAAGCAGCTATCGTCTTGAGGCTGTCGACACTGCCATAGAGCTTGTCTAGTGTTGCCACTGGTGATGGCCACATGTGCTTTCTCTGGTCCTCGTATATCTGGCAATTTTGCAGCAGATGTTCAGCAGTCATTTTCCCTGTACCACAGGTGCATTCGTCAGTGCCACCTATCTTCAGTTTATTGAATAGATGGTACCTCAGTCTGTTGTGGCCTGTGCGGAGTCTGAAGACCACGACCTGCTCTTTTCTGTTCAACTGGTAGTAGGCATCATTTTTTGTGTAGCCAGTATGTTCTGTTTCCCATTTGGCCATGTATCTGGCTCTAATAAACCTTTTGGAATCTTCGTAGGTCATACTAGAATCTGGTTGTGGTAGTCTTGCATCATCTTCTTTTGCCTCCTCGTTGCCTGTCTGTCTGCCTCCTCGTTGCCTTGGATGTTACAGTAGGATGGAACCCACTGTACCACTACTCTTTTTTGGTGCGAACTGCTGGCATAGTTGACAGAGTACTGCTCTTAAATCATTAAGTTCAGTATTTTTCTGGCTTTTTAGTGCTGTAACCACGGCCAGGGCACCTGTAAACAGGACTATCTGGCTTTCATTGCTTTCGCCTGTCAGCATTACTTTTACTGCAGCCTTCAGTGCCTCTGCCTTCGGAGGGAATGAAATACCAGAACTAAGATATGCAGATGATACAGTTGTCCTCTTTAGGAGCACTGCAGGGCTGGATGATCCTGTCAGTCAAACGACACAGCGAGAAACAAAATCTGCTCACAAACACCGGCAAGACTAAGACAATGAGCACTGACAGGGTGAAAACCAGATCTGAAGTTATTCAAGATAAGCAAAAAGGCCAGAACGTCACAAGTTTTGAATATCTCGGCTCAACTATAAACAACAACAGAGATTACCAAAAGAAAATAAAGAGAGGAATGGTCACAGCACTACAGTGGTTAACAAGAATGACAAATTGATGGCAGAACACTACCAAAATGGCAAAAGTAAAGATCTTCACCACCGGTGTGTGACATGGTCAACCACAGAAACCCTACGATTGATTGGTTTGATTGAATCCTTTGAGCTAAACCGCTATAGGAGGGTGCTCAAGATACCATTGATAGCAAAAAAGAAAAATGCAGAAATCGTGCAGGATCTCAATATAGAACAAAACTGACTATCAAGCAACATTACGTCTAGAACAGCGATAACAGTGGTAACAGCGTGCCTCGGTTTGAATCGTGCCAAGAGACTAAACAAGTCATGTGTGGGGTTTTAACCGGGGACAGCTTCTCCAGTCAACCCAGCTGTAAATGGGTATCTGACGCACGAGTTAGGGAAAGAAAAAACAGCAAGGAAGGGCACTGGCCACCCATCTCATAGGCTGCGGCTTAGTCCAATCAGCATTTAATTCTGCTGAATTTCCACTTTACTTTTTACTTGCGTCTAGAAAATTAACATGCCTTGGCCATATCATGGCTTAGAAGGAACGATACTAGAGTGCATGGTACCTGGCAGAAATGACAGAGACAGACCGATGAGAAAATGGATGATAAACGTTAAAAATGATCTGGGGTTGATAGGGGCAGGAGAGCTGGCCAGGGATCAAGTGTCTTACAGATCAGCTGTCATGAGAACGACGTCCTACAAAGGACATGCTGATGATGACGAATATCAATATAAAGTTGCGTCGACTTGAGCATATTAGTAATGGTGATCGAATCCATTATCTTTTCTGTCAGAACCAAGTGATCTACCACCTGGCTACTTTGCTACTGACACGCATATGCCTGTATTTTTGTATGTGTAACTATATATATATATATATATCATCATGTAGCATGTCCTTTGTAGAACGTCGCTCCCATCACAGTCTGTCTGAAAGAAACTCGTTCCCTTGCCAAAACACCAGCTTCCGCCACTGTCATACTCAGGCACTCCTGGATATCTTGGTGCCATCGTCTTCTTGGTCTACCCCTTCCTCTTTTGCCTGGCACCATACCTTCCATCACCGTCCTCTCGAGACCGCTGTGTCTCTTGATGTGACCAAAGTATTTGCATTTTCTAGCCAAAATGGAATTGATAAACCAGTTCTCCTCTATGCTCAACTCTTGCCGAATGTCTACATTTGTTCTTTTCTCTGTCCAGAGTATTCTGAGGATCGTTCTGTAACATTTTGACTCAAAGGATTCGATTCTTTGTCTAGAAGTTTTGGTAATCGTCCAAGCTTCACAGCCATAAGCTGCCACAGGAAAAACACAGGCTCTCAAGACTTTTACTTTTATCGTTTTGTTGGTGCCCTGCCATAATTTCTTCAGGCTGTTCAGTCTCTGCATTGCCATAGCTAGTCTTCTTCTGATTTCTTTCGAGCAGTCACCATTTTTGTCGATTCTGGAGCCCAGATATTCAAAATGTGTAACCTGATCTATTTCCTCACCACCCACTGTAAATTTATGCTGACATTGTGTTTTATCGGTGGTCATTATCTTTGTTTTGTTTATGTTTATGAACAGATTTGATCTTTACTATGTCCATTAACGGCTGAAAGTAGCTGCTCTAGCCCTTCCGAACTTCTTGATAGTATCACTGTGTCATCCGCGTATCGTAACTCTGGAATCTCGTACCCCCCAATCGTAAATGGGTCGAAACTTTCAATGTTGTCATCTTCTCGTACAAATACTCATTATACATTCCGCATATATGTTGTACAGATAAGGTGAGAGGATACATCCCTGTCGGACTCCCTTTTGTACTGCAAACCAATCTGATGTTTGCCCAGATACTCGGACAGCGGCTTGTTGATCTTGGTATAATGTTTCAATGAGATGGACTATATGCAAAGGAAACCCCATTTCCTTCATGATTCTCCACAGATCTACATTAAACTCTCTACACTTTTCATAGATATTCCTTAAATTGAATATGTGGTCCCCGGTCCCTCTGTCTTTCCTAAAACCTGCCTGGACTACGTGAATTTCAGATTCAAACCTTTTCTCTATCCTTTTTAATAGGATTCGCAAGAGTATCTTGCTAGCATGGCTGATCAGTGCGATAGTTCGGTAGTTCGTGCACAGCTTCAGGTTGCCTTTTTTGGGGAGGGGAATATAAATTGATTTCTTCCATGCTTCTGGCCACTCTGCACTGTGCCATATCTGTTTACACAGCTTGTGATAGACTCGAGCACATGCCTCTCCTCCTGCTTGTATTAGCTCTGCTGGGATATCATCGCATCCTGGGGACTTTCCCTTTTTCAGGCTTTTAATTGCAGAGCGTACTTCTTCCAATGTTGGTTCAGGTTCTTTCTCATCCTTTGGTAGGATTGTAACTGAGCGCTTTGTGCTGTCTCCATACATGGTTCTGCAGTACTCTCTCCATCTATTCAGTATGTCTTTTGTTTCTGTTAATGTGTTATCCTCTTCGTCCTTTATGACATGTGGAACCGGACGGAATTCCCTTGTCAGTGTTCTTATTGCTTTGAATGCATCTCTTTCTTTGCCTTGTTGTTGTAGGTTTTCTATATCCTTACATGTTTCTACTATGTATCTTCTTTTATCTTTTCTTATTTCTCTTCTAACTTTAAAAATATATATATATATACACATGTATGTATGATGCAAAACAGATGCTGATAAGCTCAAAGTCTCTCAGAGAGCAGTGGAATGGCACATACTAAAAATTTTGATGCGGGATAAGATTCGCAACGAAGAAATTCTACATCAAACTTTGTTTCGGGACGTTGTGAAAATGATGATATCACGCTAACATCATTTGGCTAGACTTGTGGTACGTATGCCTGACAACAGATGGACACGTCAAACGTTTTGGTGGCCATATGCTTGTACACGTCCATGGGGTCACCCACCTATGCAATGGCAAAATGGAATAATCAGAGACCTAGATCCGTATTAGTACAACGTTCCAAAAGATCAGGAAACATACAGAATATTGTTCGCTTCTTCGGATACGATCTGCCAGACTGATGCCGAGGATAATGTGATGTGTGTAATGACAATCTCATCAAATAATTTACTTTACTGTGTGTGAAAGCTAGTGTAAGGGTCAGGTTCAGCAAACTGACCAAGAGGGGTTGCTGTGGTTGAGAGGTAAGCCACTCGCCTATAAAATTTGATGAACATAAATGATGGGAGATCATATCACACAAGTTTCAATCGATGCCTGGTCTCAGGGGAGGTGATACCAGAGTGCCTGCATCCTGAGTTACCTCCAGTTGTCTCGACTGATCGTCTTGCCACCAGCCCGGTGTAGCTCGGGACCAGAGAGTGAGGTTGATGACCAGCGCAGTTTCTTACTCACTATAATCTAAATACAGCACAAGCTACATGAAGGCAAAACTTGGGGACGGTGTGGGCTAGTGGTTAAGTGACACGGCTCGCAACCAGAAGGTGCTGGGTTCGATCCCCATCACAGCACCGGCCGTTACCCCGGGGAAGCAAACCCTTAAAAAATGCAGGAGGAAGCAGGCCCTACCATAAAATGCATGCTGAAGTCGGATGCACTGGGCCGACAGGCGCAAAATAAAAACCACAGTGCAACGCACACCCGTCTTGGGGAATAGAGAGTTAAGGCGAACGCCAAAAAAAAACAAACAGGCAAAACTGTCTGATGATGTCTCCATCATCACTTGCGATTGACAACTAACTTCCATCTATGATGCTGGTGATTATAACAATAATGATGGCAGTAACTATAATGATGGATTGATAACAATAGTGACAAGACCTCACATCTACACCATGCTTCAGGAAACAGGCTATGTTTCAGCAACCTGGCCAACAAGTTAGGCATCAACATTGTGATCCCCATAGTGATGAGCCTTGCATTGCACTAATGGCAAGGAAGACCAATGCCCACCTTCCTCAGTACACACCTGGATATACAACTATGAAGAGCCACTGCCCAGAAACCTGCCACAGAAAATTCATCAAAAGTAGAGAGCTCAGTACAATGAGCTTCAAAAACAACAATTTACACCTTTACTCAATGAGTTCACTATTTATCTCATTTCAGGATTATGGAAACCTCGTAGAACCATAGTGTTCTGTTCCTGGGGAGGGGAAGAATATGGTCTACTTGGATCTACAGAATGGGTTGAGGTAAGTAATTTTTTATTTTATAAAAAAATGTGAAAATGTTAAAAATAAATGTTACATATAAGGATCGTGTTACGAACGTAGAAATATAACGTAGAGTGGAAAACGCAATTGGTCCTTTTGATCTGTTTACAGCTATTAAAAGGTGAAAGATAGCTTGGTATGGGCACGTCACGAGGTCCAACGGAAAGACAAATTCTATACTACATGGTTCTGTACCAGGAAAGAGAGGACGTCCACAGAAGAGATGGGCAGACAACATCACTGAGTGGTCAAACCTTTATCCCGGTGAGACACGGCTGGCGGCAACAGACAGAGAGAGATGGTGTGGGATTGTAGGAGTATCTTCAAGTGTGCCCCAACGACCTGATGGTTACGGGATGAATGGAACCTTATCAAATCCAATCTTAACATCTGTGTGTTACCAAAACTTGAACAGGCAGCAGAGGATGGTAATGCTTTAACCTGCCACTCGTGCGGTAAGAGATTATTAAGTAGAGCTAGTTATGGATTGGATATTACGTCATGTAGGTACTATAATCCACAAAAATTTTGACAGAAATAGACAGGTCAACTAAAAGTTACAATAAATCTCAGTTATCCAAGATTGATTGAAATGGATGGCACATGACTGGAGTGTGTATTCGTTGAAATTCTTTGCTCTACAGGAAGCTGAAGGTATTGATGGTGGAAATTATAAAATCCAAACATACCAGTTTGTATCTCTTTTTTCTGTTTCCATATTGTATAATATGCTTTTTAAGTTCAACAATGTTATTTGTTTACACTTTTTTTAAACTTCACCATTTATTGAAGCATAGGACCAACACTGTATTTGTTTCCCCTAACTAAAACTATTAGGAAAGCCAGATTCCAGTCATTTGCAGTGTGTTTTTGTATAAATGGTTTTTACATGGTGAGGTTGCCAACCCCATGCATAACCTTCTTTAGTCAACTCTAACGACATGCAAGGAAGGAAACAGATGTCCATTTTCTGTTAGTCCTTGGAACCAGTCAAGTGGTTATCTATTTAGTCTATGGTTATTCGGCTAGTGGCATGGCGGTTTGATTGATTATATCTCACAGCAATCAGCCTGGATTTAATCCCCTGTTTTGTCATGCTAGTCTACCCAGCTGAAAATGTGTACCCAACTTACAGTTAGATAAGGCAAGACAGGTATAAAGAAAAGGAACTGGTCACCTACCATAAAAAACACAGTCTAGGACAGTGGTATCTAACACAATATCACCAATTGCAGTGTGGGACTACATATCTTCTTCTTCTTCCTCGTTTGTCTTCAGACCTTGACTTCAATGACTCTAATGAAGGCAGCAGTTGACTCAAGGCTCTGTGCACTTCCATACAGCTTCTCGTGGAAGGACACTGGCTGTTGCCAAATGCTACTTTTTTTTGTCATTAAACAGTGGACAAGACTGCAAAATATGTTCCTCCGTCATAAGGGGCTGTGCCGCATGCACACAGGTCCATAGTGCCAATCTTGAACTTGGTGTACAGATATCATCTCACTCTGTTGTTTCCTGTGCTTAGCCGATAAATGATCACCTGGTCTCACCTGGAGAGTTGGTGGTTGGCATAATTTTCTATGTGGTCAGGGTGTTCTTTTTTCCATTTTGCACTATACATTGCCCCTGATTACTGCTTTAGTCTCATTGTATGTGATTTCTGTATCACACTGCAACAGCATCCCTCCCTCTCTAGTGAGTCTGTCCGTCTCCTTGTTGCCTGGAATGTTGCAGTGAGCTGGTATCCACTGAAATATGCTTTTTTTGAAGCACTGGGACAGGCGTTCGAGCGAGTCTGCCAGAGAACCGAGTTCATTTTTGTGCTGGTTCTTGATAGGTGTTAACACTGAGAGGGCGTCTGTTAGAATGACCACTTACTTTTCTGCATGTTCCTTATGGTCTATAGGGGTTTCAGCTGCTTGTCTCAGGCACTAGCTTTTTGAAGTTACAGCGAATCCCAGTGGCAAATGCTGCTGAGTATATTTTGCTTTTTAGTTTTATAGTGATGCCTCCTCCCCCGTTTCCAATGGCATCTTTGGCTGAGCCATCTGTATAGGGGACTACATATGACCTTTACCAGTAGTCATTGATTGATTGTTACCAAGACCTGATAGAGGAACCAAATGCATAACATTGTGAACCTGCCCAGTCAGTTGTAAGCGGAGCATGGGACTGTCATCCTCATCCTTTTGAAACTAAGTTCTTGAGTGATCTGCCAGGGTCTTTTTGTTTGACAAAGACAAGAATAGCACTACTGCCCAACAGAGAGCATGTCGAAAGAGGTGACAAACTGTGTGACATGTCATAATACCGGCCATGGTTAGGTGGTTTGTTTAGAGCAGCATAGATTGTGTCTAACAGGCTGAGAGTCTACTTTTCTCTAATGTTTGAGTCTATTAAGATGGATGGACTCACACATTGGTCAACCATCCCCCAAGAAACTGGTTGTATTCACACTCAACAGTCTTCTCAACCTACAAGAACAAGAGAGCTTAACTACAAATTAACTAAAGAAAGGTCCAGATTAGATATTAGGAGATATTGTTTAGTCAGAGAGTGGAGAATGCTTAGAATGCATTGTCACAGGAAGTAGTGGAGGCAGTAGCAATTAATACATTTAACTCTTTCAGGACTTGATTCTTTTTAGGTCTGGACCAAATTAATTTTCAGCTGTAGCAAAATTTCACTGCATCCCTTTTACAACTGACTATTACACACCATAGCATAGACAAATATAGTACTCATTATATATCATTGTAAAGGAAAATGGGTACAGAAAATGAAAATAGTAAATTGCTGATATTTCATTATTTGAAAAAATAATTATGTTGTAAAAAAAAAAATTATAAGGGTAGATAATTTATAAGTCAAAATATTGTAACTCACCATCATTTTTCATTGGCCTGAATTGTTTATTTCAATTTGTCTGATAATTTTGCAGAATAGTGTCCAAAGTCCCTCAAAACACTGTTCATTTGATGCATTTATCTCCAAAAATGTTGAAATTATGTACAATTTTCCTCAATGACCAAAATCAATAAAAATATTAACAAATTCACAACTTCCATAATTTTTTTCATTATTTCCATAAGTTTTTTGTTTTGTTCAGCACAGCTGTGCTTATCTTGTGTGGTATTCTCTAAAGCATGTTTTAGCACACATATGCGGCTTGTGCGAACAACCTGTGCAGTAATAGCTGCTTGGTTTTTTTTTCTTCTGAGCAGCACAATGTTGGCACGGTGAGGCTTTTCCATCATAGTCAATGAGATGGGCTGCAGCCTGGTATCTCTCAAGCTTCATGTTCATTGGTTTTCTCCCTGGCTTGGACAATAGAACAGCCTGAAGGCTGCTAGGTGTCTCTGCTCCGACTAACTGACAGAGTTCCCCTATCAGGATATCTTTGAAGTCCGCAAAGGGCAAAGGCTTCTCGTTGTGAGGGCGGCTCAGGGTGTACAAAATGTGGGAATTGAGTTGAGTAATTTCCATCACCCACATAAACACTTTCTTCCACCACTTGACTGTTTTTCTTGTGTGGTTTCCATAATATGATATCATCTGGTCCACTCTGTCACATCCATTCATTGAAAGGTTTTAGCTGTGAATGGGTGATGGTTTCATAACTTGCTCCTACCCTCCATCCTTTGCTCATATGTGGCACTTCCACGTGTTGTCACCAGCTGGCAAGGCTTCTTAGATTTCTTATCTCTCCAGCTGACACACATAACCTTTTCCTCATCATTGATAAACCACTTTGCTTGATTCAGGGATATCTTTTAGTTCTTTATTTCTGATGGAAAACCTCGTCTGTTTACATTCAGAGTTCCAGTGTAGTGGTGGTTTCTCTGTCGCAAAAACTGAACAAGAGGCAGGGAAGAATAGTACTTGTCAGCAAACAAATGGTGATGTCCTGTGATGCCTTCCAGTAGTCTGTCAAAAACTTTAACAGCATGGGAAGAATTTGGGTCCGTTTCAGGTTTGTAAGCTGAATCAGCTCCAAAATACACCAAGAGATTGAAAACATATCCGGTGATGGAGTCGCAGAGTCCGTAGGATTTGATGTGGTATTTTTTGGGCTTGCTAGGATTGTACTGTTTGTACTTAAATCGCCCCTTTGTGACCTATGACTATCTCATCGATACATATGTTTTCAAATGGGTAGAAGGCTTCTTGGAAACTGGCAACGAGTGCATTTACAAACGGCTCAATCTTGCATTTCCCTAGAGCATCTGGACAGCTGCATGAAGCATTGATTGATAAATCAATAACAATTTGGTTCTGCTGAACATTGACCTAAACCAGGGACTACTTCTGTGAGGTTTGGTGGACCAATAATCTTTTATTGAGTGCTTTGCATTCAACCCCAAAGCAATCAGGACGGCCAGAAACTGTAAAAAAACATTCCTATCAAGTGGTGTCCATTAACTCAACGTTGAATGTTTTCGTGCTGGTGTATTCATGTCAAGTTTCTGCTGGGCATACTCATTGACATTTCTTATGAGGTTGTCAACAATTGGTTCTTTCAGCAAGGAGAGAAAGCATTGAAGAGGTGTGCAATTTTCATCCAGATTTAGTCTGCTGCCAGAATTTATTTGCTTGAAGTTCGATGCTCCAATGGCCTCTCCATCTAAGACATCACGCCACCCATCACCAGGCCTAGTAGTCCTCTGTGGTATGGAATTTGCCTTTCTCCTTGCAGAATTGCCATTATCACCATCACCGTCTAGACGTACCTGGTATATTCTCTAAATCAGTCTCATTGCTGCTGCTTGATGATTCAGGAGCACTGATAGTCCCTGACTGGAAGCAACCACCAACTAACCCTAAGCCAGACCGTTTTGATTTCTTAGCACTAGGTCTACTAGTAGTAGTACCATCACTGTAATCGCTATCCTCTGAATCGTCTAATTCTGTATCAGAATCACTAACTAATAAGCTTTGAAACACAGCTATAGCTTGTTCTGCACTATATCGTTTTGGTCTAGTAGAAGCAGTGGCGTTGCCATTATATTTTAGGAATCAACAACACAGTTTAGCTACTTTGAAACACAAATATATCACTTATTCAGTACATAACACGCGTGGGTCGACTCAAATGTCACGAACGGAAGCTGTTCTAGTTCTGGTTGTAATTTTTAAGTAGTTTGGTTAACACAAAACCCGAATTACGACTCTACAAAACAAAATCCGATTTATCGGTTAATGGTCCTCTAGAGTTTAAATAAGAATCCGTTATATCGGTCATTGGTCCGGAACGTGTTAAGAATAGATTGGATGCACATAGCTTTTAGAGAAAGGAAATGTAAAAGAAACTGGTTGTTTTCAGACTCTGCAGAGTCTTCTAAACCAGTATAAAAACATTAAGTTAAGTTAACTGGTATAAAGATGTTCTGTAAAGTTAAGTAAGTCACAAATACTTCAATACTTCAACAAATAGTGACCTGATATGTAGAACACTGGATTTGATAGGAGTTAAGAAGAAGGCAGAGATAGACGATTGAATAGCTTGAAATTTTAGCATGGAAGTCATTAATGACAGAAGGCAGTGATAGAAGATTAAGATATCTAAATATGTTAGCCTGGAAGAGGTTAGTCACATAAGGCAGTGATCAAAGATTGCGGATAACTTAACATGTTAGCCCAGAAGAGGTTAGTCACATAAGGCAGTGATCAAAGATTGCGGATAACTTAACATGTTAGCCCAGAAGAGGTTAGTCCCATAAGGCAGTGATCAAAGATTGCGGATAACTTAACATGTTAGCCCAGAAGAGGTTAGTCACATAAGGCAGTGATCAAAGATTGCGGATAACTTAACATGTTAGTCCAGAAGAGGTTAGTCCCATAAGGCAGTGATCAAAGATTGCGGATAACTTAACATGTTAGCCCAGAAGAGGTTAGTCACATAAGGCAGTGATCAAAGATTGCGGATAACTTAACATGTTAGCCCAGAAGAGGTTAGTCACATAAGGCAGTGATCAAAGATTGCGGATAACTTAACATGTTAGCCCAGAAGAGGTTAGTCCCATAAGGCAGTGATCAAAGATTGCGGATAACTTAACATGTTAGCCCAGAAGAGGTTAATCACAGAAGGCAGTGATCAAAGATTGTGGATAACTTAACATGTTAGCTTGGAAGAAGCCAGTGATTGAAGCATGTTAACATGGAATGATTTAATCACAGAAACTTGACACACAGAGAGTTGTGAATAGACATGATCGCTTGTGTTAGTCAGTATGATATTTCTGATGGTAACATTAAATTCATTATACAAAATCTTCATATATCTATCCCCAGCAATATGTGTCCACTCTCCGAGAACGAGCTGTAGCCTATGTTAATATTGACATAGCAGTAGAAGGTAAGTGAACGATGCCCTGTCTACCATATGTTCTTAACCTTCTCCCTATTAACTTACCTGGACTAGTGCAACCTGTTTACGGGGATGCCGTTTGGAGATGGAATAGGGTCTCGGTCAGCTTTGATTCGCAAACCCTGTTGCAGGCAGTCAACCAGCTATGACACTTGTATTAAGAGATGACCTCAGAAAAAAAGTAAGATGACCGCACTTTAGTGGCATCCCTCTCGACTCACTCTGGTGTTTGTGTCATTTTCTGATGTTTGGTGGCTCCTGTTCGGATTACAATTCACAACTCCTTCACCAGGTGGTATCAAGGACTTTATTTTGTAGAATTGATGTGCTTTCAATCGGTTATCCTGTTTGTTATGCTGCATTTCGCTGCATTTCATGCCCGGCTTAAACCGTGGTAAACCAGTGCATGATGGAGTTCATCTCTCAAGTCAAAAGACCCAAATGAGTTAACATTTTAATAATAATAATAATAACTCGCTTAGGCGACCAAGGCCCATTGCGTCAATCGTCTTTGAGCACGATTGATGGCTGAAGTCCATGAGGTGTATAGTTTTTATGGGGTACAGGTGATTTTTTTGCAGCCAGCTGTTTAGCAGGCGACTCCAGGGACGACCTTAATGTTGGTAAACCAGGTCATATCAGTGGATTCCAACGATGGACCTCTGACTGCGCAAATGCAAAGCTTCAATATTCTTCTGATCTCTTTGCAACACCCTCCAAGTTTCAGAGTCATACAAAAGGATTGAAATGACTCATCATTTGTAAAAGTGCAGCTTAGTTTCCAGGAAGAGCCTATGGATGGCCTAGACTCTGTGCAGGAAGTTCATGGACGATACTGCAGTACCGATCCTTCAGAATATGTCAGGACCTCTACATACGTTTGACTACCTGATATCATACACTCTTTATACTTGGCTGAATACCAGGAATACAGTTTACAGATCAACCAGTTAAGTACACTTAGTCTATGTCAAGACTTACCATGGGCTAAAGGCCAAATACAGCTGCTGAGAAATATTCTAGCATTTTAATTAGTTTTAACTTCAAATACCAAGGTTGTTATAGCTGAGAAATAAGACGCTAGCCTCTCAAGAAATGAACAAAAAAAAAGCACAAAATTGTGTGTGCTCGAATCCAGCAAGTTTTAAGTGTCCCCTGGTCTTAAAGGAGCTGAAATCGATGCTTATTTTTATTATAGATGGCGACAAACTCACAGACCATGTGTTCACAGCGTACATGTTAAAAAAAAACCTTGACAGTTGAATATTGAAAAGAATAGGCTGTTAACTCGTTGTCTTAGTCTTAGTCGACCTCTTACATTTCGAGGTCGTTTGCCACTGAAAATATCAGAACATTAATATCACTTTCAGGTAAAATGTTTCAAAATTGTTTTCTCCCTCACTCCACCATTTGTGACTTTGGAAAGGACTGGGGTTGTAAACTCCTAGAAAATGTATTGAAATTGCTGACTCTGTGTTTCATATATTAATCCAGTGAAGAATTTGAGGTAAAAATATTACTTTCAGGTCATTTATACAAGAGATACATGGGAGGTATGAAAGGATTTCCATACAATTGATCACAAATCCTTCACATATTAATCTTGTGAAGTTGTCAGAGGCGTGTACATTTATACTACTTGTAGGGGTGTAGCAGAGCAGATACATTAGTGATGTGAGGTGAATTCAAGAAAATGTATCTATTTAATCTCTTAAACTGCCATGATCATATTGAAGCCAAAAAGTCAGAATCAAAAAGGTTGATCATTTCACAACTGATATTTGATCCATTTCTCACCTGTAACAGGTAATGACACACTGTCAGCTTCAGCTACTCCATTGATGTACAATATAATCCATGAAGCCAGCAAGAAGGTAAGTTCAGTTTTCACAAAGCATTCTGCACTTGCTTGTTAATCACATTAAGGCTATTTTTAGACTGTTCCAAAGTGACCCCTCTTCATCATCCAAAAAGGCTGCATTCAGCAACATTAGTTACTTAGTTGCCCATTGCAAGCGATGATGGCGACATCATAAGATGGTTTTATCGTGATGATGTAGCTAGTGCTGTATTTGGATTATAGTGAGGAAGAAGCATCAATCTCACTCTCTGGTCCCGAGCTATCTTGGACCAGTGCCAAGACATAAGTCAAGATGACTAGAGGTAACTCAGGATGCTGGTCCCATCTCTCTGGTCCCGAGCTATCTTGGACCAGTGCCAAGACATAAGTCAAGATGACTAGAGGTAACTCAGGATGCTGGTCCCATCTCTCTGGTCCCGAGCTATCTTGGACCAGTGCCAAGACATAAGTCAAGATGACTAGAGGTAACTCAGGATGCAGACACTCTGGTCCCATCTCCCATCACTTGAAACTTGTGGGATTTGATTGCCCACCATATCTGTTCATCACTTTGAGAGGCGAGTGCCGAACCTCTCAACGACATGTTGCTAGGTAGTGTTCAATCTCTCCAAGGCATGGACAAATTGCTAGCTAACTGGGCAGAACCCAATCTCTCCAAGGCAATGTGTTTGTTCATTATTGACCTGTGTACATTTCCCAGCCACACAAAAATCTGCACTGTCAGCAAACACAATGCCATTCTCATGAAGTTCAGCTGTGTGCATTGGTCAGTGGAAATACGACACAGGGGTAACCAAAATATTATTGCAAATAGCTGAAGACCATGACAGGAAAATCAAAGCGAAAAACACCACACAATTAACTAGTCCAAATGGAAAACCACAAAAACATTTCTGTTGGCACAAGTGTAAATTGTCAACTAGTGTGAATTCAAGTCAAATCTGTGGCCTGGCATCATCCATAATGGACTAAAACATGAGAACAAGACTAGACCAAGGATGGGTGGATGAGCGCCATCATGGTGCCGCTTGATGTGTAATCAGCAACATACATATGGTTGTGCAATGCAGGCTCAGGTCCATGCAGGATGTCTGGCTTCATGATAAGACAATTGAGATTCAAGGGTATGCTGATGCCAATGACTTGAGATGGTTTATTGTGCCCTGAAAGCTGTCCACAGGCCTCCGTCCAATCATTCATCTTCTGTTCCTAATGGCATGGCACTATTAACCGACAAGGTTCAGATTTTGGAGCGCTGGGCAGTTCATTTTGATACCATCCTCAACTATCCATCCATCATCAGCACTAGCATCACTGAAGGTGCTCAGATCACAGAGATAAAATCCATCGCAGAGACTCAGAGAAAACATGCTGCCCGAAAAAACAAAATGCACGACAACTCCACAGTTGGCTCCCCCACATGTATGGCCTGATGCAGCAGGGTATGCCGTTCCAGGATTGGTCTTTAAAGCCATAAGAGAACACATTTTGCAGCAAATCTGATGCTGTCATCATTTTTGCTTGCGATGAACAACTATTATTATTTTCTTCTTCTACCTCTTATATGGAGATCAACCGGTCTTGCAAATACGATCATGCATGGAAAGGTGCAAGGTGGACAATGAAGAGTCGTCCCAAAAAGAGATTGGAGAACAACATAAAAGAATTAACTAATCTCCGACCAGAGGAGGCACAGGCAGTGGCCACTGATAGAGCAGAGAGGAGTTGTGGGGGTGGTTTGATGTGTGCTCCAATGACCTCACCGGTTATTGGATGACTCGACGTCCTCTTTTGTCCTACTGCTTTTGCCTTGCACCGTCGCAGAGAGTAGGTATGCATAGACTTCTGGTCTGCGCTAGTTGGCAGGCTTTTGTTGCAGGTTAGTTGAGCTTTTGGAGTGTTTCTTTGATCCCTTCTATCCATCGCCGCCAAGGTAGTCTCTTGCTGGTGGCCCTGAAACCATGTATTGTGACCTCACTGGATGTGATCATACAGCATCTTTGTCAAATGTCCAAACCACTTTATAAAGTACGATGCAACGGACAGCTCATGATGATGTACTGAAATATGATACCCCTATGACCACCTAGGTTGCATGACAGATGAGACTAGTGGCTTCCTTGAAGTGATGGTTTGTGTAGGCATTCTTTAATTTAACATTATCTTCTTCTTCTTCTTTCGTTCGCTTTAAAATATTGTCTATATCTGCAATGTTGTCTCTTGTATAAACTTTACTGTCTTTTGTAGTTCACACACAGGTCCATAAAGTTTCTCTTCCAGTGTTGTTTCTATGGGCCAGTGAGATTTTCTCTGTATATCATATTCGGGGCAGTTTTGCAGTATGTGCTCTGCTGTCTGGGGCGCCTGTCCGCATGTACACATGGCTGAGTTGCCAATCTTCATTTTTGTGTACATGTGGCTGCGGAGTCGGTTGTGTCCTGTTCTAAGGCGCAACACAACAGTTTGCTCTTGTCTGTTCATGTTATGGTAATCATCTGGTGTTACTGTTGGTGGCTTTCTGATTGATTTGATCATCCTTATCTTCTGTTGGTATGTAACTGGCACATCTGGTTGCTCGTCTGCAGCACCCTCCTTTGCCAGTCGATCTGCTCTCTCGTTTCCTGTTATTCCACAATGAGAAGGTATCCACTGCATGACAATCTTGCACTGGTTGCTCAGTTCAGACAGTAGAGCCTGTAGATCTGGCAGTTTCTCAAATTTAAGTGCTTGGAGTGCTGATTCTGCATCTGTAAGAAATAAGAAATACTACAGGTTGTATTTAACATTATAAAGTTGATGGCCCCATCACCACCTTTATTAGTCATCTAATATAATATGCATTGAATGATTCTGTATAACATTACAGGACATAAAATTTTTGCACTTACTATTAACGTTGATAAGGATATATTACTGTAATATTATTCATATAGAATAAAGAAGAGTTATAATCTTCTTCTTCTTCAGCGTTTGTCCTGAAAAGAATGTTTGTCACTTTGTCATAGTCTACAGCGAGGCGGCGATGTATGTACCTTTCAGCCCAATACATCCAATTTTGGTACAACATTTTTGTGACTGGGTTTGCCTTCCCTCTCCGATCTCTAATCTCTTAGCCAGACTGCATGGTTGCAATATGTTTTCAGGGCCTCCATTTGGAGGGGGAATAGGATTTTGGTCAATTATAGGTCACTGACCCTGATGCAAGCAGCCAGCTATTAGTAGTTTGATGCAGTCAGCTCATTCGCTGTAACAGCTTCAGCCCGAGTTGTTCATCTGAGTATTTTACCCGTTCTACATAATAATTCATTTTCTCCATTAGTTTGTTAACAGCAAATAAATTTTTTGTGTAAATAAGTTTCTTCTTCTTCTTCTTCTTCGTACGCAGTCAGACAGTAACCATGTAAATAAGTTTCAAATAAGCCAAGTAAGGCATCCATTATGAACCATTTTGTTCCATTCCACAGGTCTTGAACCCTAACCCTGATGAGATCCGTGCAGGACGATTGACTGTATATGACACCTGGTTACACATTAATCCATGGAATTTTACACAGGGAGACAAATCTGTGGTCCCTCAGTAAGTTTGTTTCGCATTGTTATCTTTTTCTGTTATTTTCTGTCATTCTTATTTGACCTGTACTTCTACAGGGACAGATGCCCATGTGCAGCTCCCAGCTCTGGTATGAGCTGAATGTGGCCGGGAGAAGGATTTCCTGCTTAGCAGACTAGGCTCGAGCGGCTTAATACTCCGCTGCATTGGGACAAGCGTTTATGGAGGGTGGTTAACTGATGTGCAAGTCCATCTTAACCTTTAGCACGCTAATGTTAGAAGAAAACCACCCTTCCTGGCCAACAAAAACGGTGTGCGGAAAATTTTTTGTTGTTTTTGAACGGAGTCACTCCCGACAGCCATTTTTTACTGCTGAATACGTCCTCCATATATACACAATATTTTGCCGGTTAAAGTATTGTATGTTCGATTACAAATGGCGTTTGAACAGTTTTAATTTTGTATACGCCGTTTGGAGCAAGCCGGCTTTTGCGAAAGGGGAAGTAGATTGTTGGGAAAGATCTTTATCGAGTAGATCTGTTTATTTTGTTTGTTTAAATGAAAGAACTACGTTTGAATTGGAAATTAACAGTTGTGGCGATATTGTAAACACAGTATCGATACGTTGTTGTGGTTTCTATGGTTTTCAATCGGAGCGACTAGGCCTAGTGGTCGAGTCCAAATTTTTCCCGAGATTTTCATAAATTTTCAACTTCATCTTTTTTAATCTCAAAAACTAACAAACACACAACAAAAACAATAACACCCACATGTTCGTTATACTATTGTGTATCTATCTACACGCCAGAAAATCATATTTATTGACAAACAAACATAAAAGTTACAAATTTTGTAAGACGACTACCATAGCGACTAATTAAGAAAATTAATTAGGTCACAAAAGACTGACATTTTTTTCAAAAATATATTGGAATGCTGAAGGTTAAATAGACTTAAACACTAAAGCAAAGTAGACCTGCAGCCTATTAGACGCCGTCTATGCTGCTCTAAACAAACCACCTAACCATGGTGTTATGCCATGTCACAGCTGCTAGCCGCCTCTTATGACATGCTCTCTGTGAGGCAGTGGTACTATTCTTGTCCCTGTCATACACAAAGACTCCAGCAGACTACTCTGGCTTTTCTTTCATTCACTTTGAAAATATAATGTCTATATCCGTAATATTGTCTATTGTATGAACTTCACTTGAAATATCATGTCTAGACCTGCAATATTGTCTCTTGTATGAACTTCATTTGAAAATATCATGCCTAGATCTGCAAAATTGTCTCTTGCATAAACTTCATTTCTTCTTCTTCTGCGTACACAGTCAGACAGTAACCATTATTTTCTCGAAAAAAGCGGCGGTCATCCTGAGACTCTCGCCACTACCATAGAGCTTGTCTTGCAGTTCCACTGGCAATGGCCACATCTGCTCTCTCTGATCCTCGTATGTCGGGCAGTTCTGCAGCAGATGTTCAGTGGTCATTTTACCAGTACCGCACGGGCATTCGTCGGTACACCCTATCTTCAATTTGTTGAAGAGGTGGTACCTCAGTCTGTTGTGGCCAGTGCGAAGTCTGAAGACAACGACCTGCTCTCTTCGGTTCAACTGGTAATAGGCATCGTTTTTGGTGTAACCAGTATGTTCGGTTTCCCATTTGGACATGTACATGGCTTTGATAAGCCGTTTTGACTCTTCGTACGTCATATTGGTATCTATTTGTGGTAGCCTTGCACCTTCTTTTGCCAGTCTGTCTGCCTCCTCGTTGCCTTGGATGTTGCAGTGTGACGGAACCCACTGTACCACTACCCTTTTTGGTGCGGACTGTTGGCACAGTTTGCAGAGTGCTGCTCTTAAGTCATTAAGCTCAGTGTTTTTCTGGCTTTTTAGCGCTGTGACTACTTCGAGAGCATCTGTCAGCAGGACTATATGGCTCTCATTTTCACTGTGTGTTACCATTTCTTCCACTGCCGCCCTCAGTGCCTCTGCCTCTGCTCTGAAATTGCTCGTGTACTTACCAGTAGCGAATGACAGTGTTATTTTTCTGCCATTTGGTAGGTTCAGGAATGCTCCTGCCCCTCCGTTCTGTGTAGTGTTTGTTACAGAGCCGTCGGTGTATGCATGGGTCCAGTCCATGCTTGGGTAGCTTTTCGTTATGAAGCTTAGGGTAGTATCTCTCCTTTCTTTTTCGGTCTGGCAGTTTTTGTTTGCAATACCTGGTATATTTTCTACCACCTCTGGAAATATATCCTGCCTCCAAGTAGGTTTTCGTACAGTAGTGATGGGTTTTGGTGTTGTTAGTGCGTTTATGGGATCTTCGTGCATCTTTGCTTTGGCTATTTCTGCAAAGTTTCTCCGCTTTAGTTTTCCAGTTCCCAAATTGTTTAGCCTCTGGTACATTGGATGGTCAGTCAGTCTTCGGAGTTTCTCTGACTGCAGCTGGGCTCTGCAGTCTCTTCTGTCGGTCATGGATTGCAGTTTTGTAATCTTTTCAAGTTCTACAATTGGCGTTGACTTCATGCCACCAGTTATGATTCTCATAGCTTGGTTTTGAAGTTTGTTAACTTTATCGAAGTTCGCCTTCGCTGCTGTTGTCCAAGCCGCGATGCCATACTCGAGAACTGGTCTCACTCTTCCAGTGTACAGTTTCTTTAGTATGCCTTCGTCTGCTCCCCAGCTTGTGCCAGCAAGTTTCCTCATGATCGCCATTCTTTCTCTGGCTTTCATTCGGTTTCTCTCAATCTGACTTTTCCATGTCATGCGCCGATCAAATGTGACTCCCAGATAGGTTGGGTTGTCGTTTGGCTGCAGGATTTTGCCATTTAGGCTTAGTTTGGTACTTTGGGGTTTTAATGAGAGCGAGAATATTGTGCACGTGGTTTTCTCCTCGTTTATTTTGACCAGCCATGAGTTCGCCCACTCTTCCAGCGATGTTAGGGCCGTTTGCATCCGATTTCTTGCTATGGTGAGATTCTTTTCAGAGGTCCACATAGCCAGATCGTCTGCAAACATTGAGCTATGGACTCTTCTTGGTATATTCTCTGTAATATCGTTTATATATACCAGGAAGAGTGTGGGTGACAGTACTCCCCCTTGGGGTACTCCCTGCTCGAGTGTCACCTTTTTGCTCATCTGCCCTTGTACTTGGACTCTGGCCGTTCTTTGTTTGAGGTAGTGGTTGATCCACTTGTACATCTTCCCACAAACATCACTTCTTCTTAGCTTGACTCTAAGTCCATCCTTCCAGACTTTGTCAAATGCCTTTTCCAGATCCACCCAAACAGCTACTGTGTGTTTCTGTGCCTGGTAGGCATCTTCTATCTCCTGGGCTATGAGGATGACCTGGTCCTCAGTGGATCTGTGCTGTCTAAAGCCGGCTTGCTGTGGAATTAGTATTCGTTTTTCTTCCAGATGCCACATCAGTCTGGTGTTTATCATCCGTTCCATCAGCTTGCCGACACAGCTCAGTAGGCTTATGGGCCTGTATCCATTCGGATCTGTTTTGTCCTTTCCTGTTTTTGGTACTGGTACCAGTATTGCATCTTTCCATGCCTGGGGTACAATACCCCTTTTCCAGCTTTGGTTCAGGACTGACAGTAGTTTTTCCTTCGCTGTTTGGCCCAGCCCCATCAGCATTTCGTTTGTTATCCCGTCTTTTCCGGGAGATTTCCTTCTCTTTCATTTGAAAATATCATGTCTAGATCTGCAATATTGTCTTTCGTATAAACTTCATTTGAAAATATCATGTCTAGATCTGCAATATTGTCTCTTGCATAAACTTCATTTGAAAATATGTCTGGATCTGCAATATTGTCTCTTGTATAAACTTTATTTGAAAATATGTCTAGATCTGCAATATTGTCTCTTGTATAAACTTCAATTGAAAATATCATGTCTAGATCTGCAATGTTGTTTCTTATACAAATTTCACTGTTATTTGTAGTTCACATACAGGTCCATAAAGTGTCTATTTCAGTGTTGTTTGTAAGGGACAGTTGGATTGTCTCTGTATATCATGTTCAGGACAGTTCTATAGTTTGTGCTGTGCAGTCTGGGGTGTCTGTCCGGATCTACAAATGGCGGAGTTATCAATCTTCAATAATTGTGCACATGTGACTGGGGAGTTGGGTATGTCTTGTTCTGAAATGCAACACAACAGTTTGCTCTTGTCTGTCATTCTTATGGTAATGGACATGTATTAATGTTGATGGCTCTCTGATTGATTTGATCATCCTTTTCCTCCTGGAGTGAAGCGTGGAGCCTAGTCGACAGTGAGCTGGCTTGCTAGACTGGGAATACAGCGCACCAGGGTTCTAATACATGGACATACAGGAAAAAAATCCGGGCCAAGGTTTGTGCCTGGTACGTTCGCTTCTCCAGTTGACCCAGCTGTAAATGAGTACCTGATGTATAAGTTAGGGGAAGGTAAAACAACATTGAAGGGAACTGGTCATCTTACCTCACATAGACTGAGGTTTAGTACATGAAGAGTTATCTTCATCCCTGACAGCAATTGTTGCCATGGGACTGACCTTCACCTTTGCCTTTTCTTTTGTTTTTATGTAACTGGTACATCTGCTTGCTCATCTGCACACCCTCATATTCCAGTTGGTTTTCTCTCTCATCTCCAAGCATTCCACAGTGAGAAGGTATCTTTCTTCTTCTTAGTTGTCAGTGACTGAGAAAGACTTACTAACATTTACACCTGATGGTGTCTTTAAGGACAGCAACAAACTCCCTCCACTTCACCGAGTCTGCAGTCATACTTTGTACAGTGCCCCAACTCTGATTCATGATTCACATTGAGAAAGTAGGCATTGCATAATAATCCTGCACTGAAAACCTTACCAGCACCCAATAGTAAAACATCACCTACCATCCGGCCCTACACTGCTAGCGATGAGACAACTTCTGTCTCAAAAACCAATCAATGAAAACTTCCTTCATGGCAAACCCAAACAGCTGAATAGAACTGCACAGTTTCAAAGGATGGCATCAACGTCATCATGAACTGGAATTTGATTCTAGAAAATGTTTTTTTAGTCCGGGAGTGGTGAATGTTAGGAATGCATTGTCACAGAAAATAATGGAGGCAGGGTCAATTAATGCATTCAAGAATAGATTGGATGCATGTAGGTATTTTTAGATCAAGTGAACGTAAAAGAAACTTGTTGAATACAGTCTCTGCAGAGCCCTCTAAACCAGTATTAAAACATTAAGTTAAGAACTGACACTGGAAGTCGTATACCAAATTTTTTATTTTGGCTATCATATTGAGCTCTCACCAATGGACATGCACTGCCAAGACCACTCCTTTCAAAAGTCTTGGCCTCCACTCTGTTCTTCCTCTGTGGTTTCCTATCCAGTGAATGTCTTGTTATATTATCACGATTTTATGTCTTCTATTAATACTGTTAATTGTTTTAAAATATATATTATTAACGTGTTTTTTCCTTCTACATTTTTATAAGAATCAGCACTCTTGGTTCTGGCAGTGACTATGCCCCCTTACTGCAGAGAGCTGGTATTACTTCAGTGGATTTCAGATACTCATTGAATTCTGTAAGTACTCATACAATTAGTCTTCAATTCAACAGTTTCATCAGTTAGTCTTCAACTTAACAGTTTCATCAGTTAGTTCTCAATGTAAGTTTCATCAGTTAGTTTTCAACTTAACAGTTTCTTCAGTTAGTCTTTAACTTAACAGTTTCATCAGTTAGTTCTCAATGTAAGTTTCATCAGTTAGTTTTCAACTTAACAGTTTCTTCAGTTAGTCTTTAACTTAACAGTTTCATCAGTTAGTTCTCAATGTAAGTTTCATCAGTTAGTTTTCAACTTAACAGTTTCTTCAGTTAGTCTTTAACTTAACAGTTTCATCAGTTAGTTCTTAACTTAACAGTTTCATCAGTTAGTTCTCAACTCAACAGTTTCATAAGTTAGTTCTCAACAACAGTTTCATCAGTTAGTTCTCAATGTAAGTTTCATCAGTTAGTTTTCAACTTAACAGTTTCTTCAGTTAGTCTTTAACTTAACAGTTTCATCAGTTAGTTCTTAACTTAACAGTTTCATCAGTTAGTTCTCAACTTAACAGTTTCATCAGTTCTCAACTCAACAGTTTCATTAGTTAGTTCTCAACAACAGTTTCATCAGTTAGTTTTCAACTCAACAGTTTCATCAGTAATTCTCAACTTAACAGTTTCATCAGTTAGTTCTCAACTTAACAGTTTCATCAGTTAGTTCTCAACTCAACAGTTTCATCAGTTAGTTCTCAATTCAGCAGTTTCATCATTTAGTTCTTAACTCAACAGTTTCATCAGTTAGTTCTCAATGTAAGTTTCATCAGTTAGTTTTCAACTTAACAGTTTCTTCAGTTAGTCTTTAACTTAACAGTTTCATCAGTTAGTTCTTAACTTAACAGTTTCATCAGTTAGTTCTTAACCTAACAGTTTCATCAGTTAGTCTTCAACTTAACAGTTTCATCAGTTAGTTCTCAACAGTTTCATCAGTTAGTTCTCAATTCAACAGTTTCATCAGTTAGTTCTCAACTCAACAGTTTTATCAGTTAGTTCTCAATTCAGCAGTTTCATCAGTTAGTCTTCAGCTTAACAGTTTCATCAGTTAGTTCTCAATTCAACAGTTTCATCAGTTAGTTCTCAATTCATCAGTTTCATCAGTTAGTCTTCAGCTTAACAGTTTCATTAGTTAGTCTTTAACTTAAGTTTCAGCTATTTTACTCCAAAGGCGAGAAAGCCATACATCTAAAGCACTTATATTTGATGTAATGTTGACATAATATGTTAATTTCAAAAGATTGTAACAGCTGAACAAGTATTGCATATGAAAGGAAAATTAAACTTATTCACTTAGTTAACTTAACTTAACATCTTTATACTGGTTTAGAAGACCCTGCAGAGTCTGTATACAACCAGTTACATTTACATCACCTTGCTCTAAAATCTATGCGCATCCAGTTTATTCTTAAATGCATTAACTGTCCCTGCCTCCACTACCTCCCCTGGCAATGCATTCCAAGCAGACACCACTCTCTGACTAAAAAAATATTTCCTAATATCTAACCTGGACCTCTCTTTAATCAGCTTGTAGCTATGCCCTCGTGTTATTGTAGGTGGCTGTATTTTAAAAAAACTTGTTATAGTCTAATTTATCGATTCCCCTGATCATCTTATAAACCTGTATTAAGTCACCACGAATTCTTCTCTCTTCGAGACACTGTAGGCCGGTTTTTCTGAGTCGTTCCTCATAACTGTAATTCTGGAGTCCCACTATCATCTTTGTCGCTCTTTTTTGTATTCTTTCTAGCATGTTTATGTCCCCTCTATGATAAGGACTCCACACCTGTACACAGTACTCCAATCTAGGTCTAACTAAAGCTTTATACAGTTTGACGATCACTTCCTTGCTCCTATGTTTAATATTTCTTTTTATCATACCTAACATTGCATTTGCCTTTTTCACTGCTACCTTAACTTGCTCACTCACCTTTCCTGTATGATCTATTAAAACCCCTAGGTCCCTTTCCTTATCTATCTTTCTAATATTGTTTTCTCCCATTCTGTAATTATGTTCCATATTGGATCTACCCACATGGATGACTGTACATTTATCTACATTAAACTCCATTTGCCAGCTTACAGACCATTCTCGAATTTTATCTAAATCCGACATCAATATATCCACTTCCGCTTTAGATGAGACACTACTGCATAGTTTTGTGTCATCAGCAAATTTTGCAATCATGGATCTCATATCAATGTCCAAATCATTTATATATATCAAGAACAAAATTGGTCCCAAAACCAAGCCCTGTGGCACACCACTTTTCACTTCACTCCACTCAGAGTACTCCTTATTTATGCCCAACCACTGCCTTCTTCCCGTTAACCAATTTTCAATCCATTTGACAACTTCGCCACCTATTCCATGTGATTTTAACTTTCGAAATAATCTTTGATGAGGTACTCTATCAAAGGCCTTTGCAAAGTCTAGATAAATAACATCCACTGGCTCCCCTTTATCTATGATTTTAGTAACCTCCTCCATGAATTCTAATAGATTTGTTAAGCATGATCTCCCTCTAGTAAACCCATGCTGACTATTTCTAATTAGATTAAATTTGTCTAAATGCATTACAATGTTTTCTTTGATTATTGACTCTAACAATTTACAGACTATGCTCGTTAAACTCACCGGTCTATAATTTGCCGGATCTGATTTTTTGCCTTTTTTGAATAAGGGGATCACTCCTGCATCTTTCCAATCCCGTGGAACAATCCCTTTTGTAAGTGATTGAGAACATAATATAGCCAATGGTTTTGCTAGTTGGTTTCTAATTTCATACAGCAATTTTGGGTGAATACCATCTTGACCTGGACATTTATTCACTTTCAACCCCTCCAATTTTTTAAAAACCATTTCCTCTGTAATACAGATTGATCTTAATCCCGCTGCATCCATGTCTCTTTGAAAAATATCTATAGGCTCTGGGATCTCGGAGCAGTCCTCCTTTGTGAAGACTGTGCCAAAGTACTGATTGAGCAGATTAGCAGCCTCCCTATTCTCACTTATTATTTTCCCTGTACTGTCTATGAGAGGGCCTACTTTGTCTTTCGTTCTTTGTTTATTTCTAACATAAGAAAAGAAGCTTTTACTGTCAGTCTTGATCCTCTGAGCAAGTTTTTTTTCAAAGTCTATTTTTGCTGTTTTATTCGCTTTCTGAGATATGTTCTGCTTGTCCAAATATTTTACATATGTTTCTTTTGATTTACCTGCCTCTATATATTTTTGCCATGCTTTATTTTTTGCTCTTCTACATTTCACTACAAATCTAGTTATCCACTTTTTACGCTTGGGGTTTACCTCCCTACATGGAACACATTCCTCTTTTAGCGTTTCTAGAACTGTTTTAAAACTTTCCCACTCCTGTTCAACATCTGTTCCTACAATAATATCTTTCCAGATTATGTGGTTCGCTGCCTCTTTCATCCTCTTAACATCTGCCTTAGAGTAGTTGTATGTTCGCGTGTTTATGTTTACTTCTTTCCCTGCAATAAGATCCCAACGGATGATTTGATGGTCACTTGAGCCAAACAGTTCCCCAACGGTAACGTTTTCAATCATATTTTCCTCTGTGGTAAAAACTAGGTCGAGTATGTTTTTGCCTCTGGTGGCTGCTTCTACATGTTGAATTAAAAAATTGTCAGTTATGCACGTAACAAAAGGTTTTGACTCTACAAGTGCTTCTGCCACTTGTTAGCATACACCAGTGTTGGTTGCAGGATTGCAGTTCCTTCTGGACGAAGTGTGTTTTTTTTAGCATTGTACAGGAGTTCAGACAGATACCTACAATTTTTGAAGGTTCATTCCCTCTGATATAACCAAAAAACTATTTTTTTGTTTAATGGAGCATGCCTTTATCAAGAAAAGGTTAAAACCCTAACTATCAACATTCTGTTTCCAAAATAATATGAATTTACATAATTCTCAAGGGGAACTGCGGCGCTAGTCCAGACAGACACAAGATACTGACCAGGAAATTGCGCCAGGGTTAGGCACAATACACTGACCAAGACTACAATCTTTCTTTCATGTATCATTCACTGGAAATCTGGCTGTTTTCAAGGCAGACTGGCTGACGAGATGGGGATCGAAGTGATCCCCATAGTAGTGATCGAGTGCCACACAGATGAAGCCAAGCATAGCACAACCTCCTGGAGGACTACGGTCCACCTTCATCAGCATACGCGGAATGTGAGGAAAGCTATTACAACCCGCCACTTATCGTCCTTCTCAGGGCACACAAAAGAGTAAACTTACTCATTGTGAGCATTAAACAACAACATAATTCTCAAGGTTTGGTTTTCTAAACATCTCTGTTGACCGGCAAGTCCTGAATATGTTATAAATTATTGTGAATTACTCTCAGAACTAACATCATGGATTGTCAGCATTGCATAGTACTGGTGTCAATTAGTAACCTGTAGTCTCAATTCAACATTTGAGACATCACTTGCAGTCAGATCAGCATATTACATTGCACCTTTAAAATATTAGCGAACCCAGTGTTCTTGGAATTTCAAAATCTGAACATAGCTTCTTCCTTTTATGCATAGAACATAGACATTTAAATGTAAGTGTTTGATTGTATCTTCAATGTGAGTGTTTGGGATCAAGATGCTGAGCAGCGCTTGAGCTGCAGTGGTCAGCGACCCATAGCTGACTGCTAGCATCAGGGCCAGCGAACCAGAGCTGTCAAAACCCTTCTACACCTCCAGGCGGTGATCCCATGTACCAGACTACAACAGTGCAGACTAGCTAAGGAGAAGGGATCGAAGCGGGAAGGCTAACCTGGTACTCAAAAATGTCTGCTGAAGTCGGACCGAAAGGTGCAAATATTGCGGTCAAACTGTAAACTACGACACAACGCATTCCATTCTACGGACAACATCCTTCTACTTGTAAAGTCCTTTTGAGGCTTGGTAGTGGGAGATTGAGAACGAATGAAGAAGAAGAACAAGAAGATGTAAGTGTTTGATTGTATCTTCAATTAAGTGTTTGATTGTATTCTCAATGTAAGCGTTTGATTGTATCTTTAATGTAAGCGTTTGATTGTATCTGCAATGTAAGCTTTTGATTATATCTTCAATGTAAGTGTTTGATTGTATTTTCAAGACATTACTTAAATTTATTATTATGGAGGCATTGTCTGGGTGTAGTGGGGTGTGAGAGAGATCCACATACAAAAACATGTAATTGTAAGAAAACAAATACAACAATCTGACACATCGTTCTAATTTTTCATTTAACTGGGCCCATCAGCTTTCTCATTTTGTGTTTTTATTCAGAACGTGTACAAGATGTCTTCCTACCCACTGTATCACACAGAGTATGAGACATTCGAGCTGGTCAAAGAGCACTATGACAAGAACTTTGAGGTTTGTCTTTTTATATCTGTTTTTTTTTCTTTACAATTTATTCTCTGTCGGTTTTAATCTTATCTCATCCACATTTTCTAGAATTTATAATATTGTACTCAGTGGCCTCGAGGTAAAGTATCCGCCTCAGGTGCCGAATGTCGCAGGATAGAATCGCGGTGGAGACGGATTTTTGTCAGGTGGATCTTCTGGTAAAAATTTATCTGATCTCTTGGTAGTAAGATTGGACTCCTGTGTTCAGTGTCGAGCATGTTAAAAATCCCTTGGCAGTTATAAATTGAAAAGAGTAGGCATAACATCCGCTGCCCAAACAAAATTTAAAAATTTTAACCTTTAGCACACCCTAGTCGAGACAGTCTGGACCAACTCGGCCTACAAAATCGGAATTAAAAAAAAAAAATTTTTTTTGCACTAAGACCCGACTCATAGCCATTTTAAATGCTGAATACGTCATCCATATACACGATATTTTGCCGGTAAAAGTACCTTATGTTAGGTTACAAATGGATTTTGAACAATTTTTCTTCTAGTACGCCCATTGGAGTAAGCCGACTTTTTGCGAAAGAGGAAGTAGGTTGTTGGGAAAGATCTTTATCGAGTAGATCTGTTTATTTTATTTGTTTAGATGTAATAACTATATTGTAAACACAGTATCGATACGTTGTTGTGGTTTCTATGGATTTCTACCGGAGTGACTAGGCATAGCGGTCGAGTCCAAATTTTTTTGGGGTTTTCCAGAAATTTTCACCTTTATCTTTTTTAATCTCATAAACTAACAGACACACAACAAAAATTATAACACCAACACGTTCTTTATTCAATTGTGTGTCTACACACACGAAAATCATATTTATTGACAAACAAACAGAAGAGTTACAAGCTTTGAACGTCAACTATCATAGCGAAATATAAAGTTGCAAAAATTTGCGCCAAAAAAATGTAGTGAACTAAAGGTTAAAAATCTACCCAAATTATTAGTACTTTGCTTCAGGCCTAGTACGCAGGAATGCCACTATAGCCAAAGCTTTTGACTACTTGGCAACAGACATTAACATGCCTGTTTCAATAGTAGGATTCCAAGTACAATATATTTCAATTTTTCTTTCTGTTGTTTATGTTGTGCTTATTACAACTGTCCATTCAACCACAGACAGTCTTTTATGGTGATATTGTAATATTACTAATGGATCAGGGAAGAGTGGAGGTACAGAAATACATGTTGTCCACCCAGAATTCTTTTTAATGGAACTATTAAGGGTTAAAATAGATCATTCAGGTAAAGTGAGTGAGAAAGTCCAGGTAGCAGTGAAACGGGCAAATGCAATGTTAGGAATAAAAAGAAATATTAAACATAGCAAGGAAGTGATTGTCAAACTGTAGAAAGCATTAGTTAGAGCTAGATTGGAGTACTGTGTACAGGTGGAATCCTTATCATAGAGGAGATATAAACATGCTGGAAAGGATACAAAGAAGAGCAACATAGCTGATAGTGGAATTATAGAATTACAGTTATGAGGAAAGACTCAGGGGGAAAAAACCAGCCTACAGTGTCTAGAAAAGAGAAGAATTTGAAGTGACTTAATACAGGTTTATAAGATATCAAAGGAAAGGATGATTAGACTATAACAAGTTTTTCTAAATACAACCACCTACAAGAACAAGAGGGCATAGCTACAAATTAACTAAAGAAAGTTCCAGATTAGGTATTAGATAATATTTTAGAGAGTGGTGAATGCTTGGAATGCATTGCTACAGGAATTAGTGGAGGCAGAGACAATTAATGCATTCAAGAAAATTCTAGAACTTGTTGAAGCGGAAGTTCAGCCCCATATTTCTGAGTTTGTTTCTGACGGTAGTTTGTGCAGCACACAGAGAGTTCATGGGCTTTCACTTCTCAGGTTGGAGGGAAAACAGTGCAGGAGGACAGCGACATGTATGCAATAGGGACACATAGTCTGACCATGGAGATCTTTGTAGTGACTAAGACAATGGTTTGGCTGGAGACACAGACCTTTGCCTACGCATGTTTTTTCAAAGACTCCATGACTATGCTCAGGAAGATTGAAATGGGCTGGGGTCAAAGACTGTGGTTTGAGTCTCTGACAAGAACAACACTGACAAGACTATGGTTCATTTTCGTGCCAGGTTACGCGGATGTAAATGGAAACGAATGAGCTGACATGCTTGACAAGCATTGGACCGGGCTGATATTCTGGATGACCTTATGGAGGCTGGACGGTTGAATGATTCGAGCAATGATGTTGATTCCAGAACTTTGATCAGGCTGCAAGAAGGTCAGATCACAAGAGGGAGAGCCAGACAAGAACGCTACGCTGGAAGCCACAGGAGACTAGTGAACCAACACAGAACTGGTGCCGTGAGCCGACATATGCTGGGGAATATTCTGAAGAAGAGAACTGAGCACCTATGGACTTGTTCGATGTGTAATGAGGCTGATTTGTCAACTAACTAACTAATGCATTCAAGAATAGATTAGATGCGCAAAGCTTTTAGAGCAAAGAAATGTAATTGAGACTGGTTGTATACAGACTATGCAGAGTGTTTTAAACCAGTATAAAGACGTTAAGTTCACTGACTGCAAAATTTTGTGACATCCAGAGATGATTAGCACAGGTCAAAGCCTAGATGTGAGTTACTGCAAAAAGGTATCATCCACTATACAATATTATCTCAGAAGCCAAGGTAACAAAAATCGAGAAGAGAATGTCACAGAAGACACAGGCAGAGAGAACAATTGAACAGGTCACCACGGTTGTGGTGGAAATCGGGGGAAAAGAAGGGATCCACAACAGGGATAATGCTTAGCTTAACTTAACTTAACTTCTTTAAACTGGTTTTGAAGACTCTGCAGTCTATATACAACCAGTTTCTTTTACTCAATTGATCTAAAAACTATGCGTATCCAATCTATTCTTGAGTGCATTAATTCACCATTCTCTGAGTAAAAAAATATTATCTCATATCTAATCTGGACCTTTAATTAATTTGTAGCTGTGCCCTATTTTTCTTGTAGTTGCTGTACTTTAAAAAAACTTGTTATGGACTAATTTATCCTTTTCCTTGATTATCTTATAAACCTGTATTAAATCATCTTGAACTCTTCTCTTTTCTAGACAATTTTAGTTAAGTTTTTCTGATTCTTTGATAAGAACTATAATTCCAGAATCGCACTGTGAGTTTATTCGCATACATCATTTGACAGATTACCACAAAATAATCATAACTATAAAATAAATCTTGAATGTGGTGCAACAGTATAGTAGATCTTGAGGTTGACCAGCTTAAAAGTGATAGAACTCGGGATAGTGATGCCATCATATATACTGATGGATCCGTGTTGCACTGTGTGAAATCAGTTTTGGGCTTTTCAGCTAAAGTATTGTTGTCTAATTTATACTATCCCTTATCAAACAATAGTCACATAGCGTGACACAGAAAATAGCTCTGTGGGATGCCATTTTGACAGCTCTAATATCTTGATCTTGATCTTGGTGACCCATTCCTCAGCGTAACTGCAGGTCCCAACTTCGCCTCCAGCGGACCTTGTCTTGGGCTATAGAAGTCCAGTGCATGGTAAGCCCTCCTCCAGAGGCATCTCGGATGTTGTTAGTGTACAGCAAATGAGTCTGACCAATGCATTGGAGGTCTTCCCCACATGCCTCTTTTTGCCTAGGGGTATACATGATTGCTGTTGCCATGCTCAATCGGCCATCGTTTCGTTGCAACATGTGATCAGCCCATCTATGTTTTGTCTTGTCAGCATAGATTACTGCATCATTCACCAAGGTCAATCATTGTATGTTGGAATTGTGGAGCTTTTTTGTATACACTGGTTCATGAAAGTGATTCTAACCAAGCGTTTCTCATGAGAGGTCTGGGTCACTCTCATTTTGTCATAGAGTGATTTTGTTAGTGTCCATGTCTCAGTACCGTAGCACATAGCAGGAAGCACATTGGAATTGAAGAGAGGCTAGTAGGTTCTGGTCTTGGCAGCCATCCAGAAACTCTAAAATATTCAAACTAAAGATGGGTACTGCTTAACTGACAACATTGTAACATTACTGCTGAACACTTAACATGGCAAATACAGATCTGTGGGAAAGAACACTGCAACAACCAGATCAGTAGAAGATTGGGGAGAGAATGTGTAGATGGATAGGACATACTCAGAAAGAAGCGGGACAGCATAACCAGAAATGCTCTGTTTTGGAATCCACAGGGAAAGAGACGAGTGGGAATGCCCAAGGAACACCTGAAAACGAACGGTCAAGGAGGAAGTTTGTTCATTCAGAGTTTCGTAGGCATAACTCAAGAAGACAGAAGGGAATAGGAAGAGATGTTCCAACGGGAACCAGGCAGATAAATTATGAGGATTATGACTTACCATATCAGAAACAGAGTAAAATTACCATCATCAGAACCAGTTGCCAGTCTCTTGAAGATACCATTCTCTGAAGATACCATTCACTAAAGATACCAGTCTCTGAAGATATCAGGCTCTGAAGATGCCACTATCTGAAGATACCACTGAAAATAGCAGTCTCTGAAGATACCACTGATAATACCAGTCTTGGGGGATGGCGTGGGCTAGAGGTTAAGTGGCACGGCTCACAACCAGAAGGTGCTGGGTTCGATTCCCATCACAGCACCGGCCGTTACTCCGGGGAAGCAAACCCTTAGAAAATTCAGGAGGAAGCAGACCCTTACATAAAATGCAGGCTGAAGTCGGATGCAATGGGCCGATAGGCGCAAAATAAAAACCACAGTGCAACGCACACGGCCTTGGGATTAGAGAAATAAAGCAAACGCAAAAAAAAATCAAAAAAATACTAGTCTCTGAAGATACCAGTCGCTGAAGACACCAGTCTCTGAAGATACTAGGCTCTGAAGATATCATTCTCTGAAGATACTAGGCTCTGAAGATACCGTTCTCTGAAGATGCTAGACTCTGAAGATACCAGTCTCCAGAGATGCCACTGAAGATACCAGTCATCGAAGATACCACTAAAAATGCTAGTCTCTGAAGATACCAGTGTCTATAGATACCATTGATAATACCAATCTCTGAAGATGCCACTGAAGATATCAGACTCCGAAGATGTCACTGAAGATATCAGTTTCCGAAGATGTCACTGAAGATACCACTCTCTGAAGATCAGTAATCTTGGGCTAACCACATCTTTCCTTAGATAAATTAAAGACGATGTCAGAAAGCATGCACAGAAGTATGTAGTCAAGTTTATACTGATAGTTACTTATCGCAAACGAATATGGCGACAGCATTGTACTTGTGCTCCGATGTGATCTTATAAGACAGTAAAGTCCAATCCTGACATGGCAGGTTCTGCCACACCCTTGGCACACAGGTGAGTTAATTATGCAGTCTGTTTTTTCTGGTGGCTCGTTTTCTCTGAGCCTAGGCGATGAAATTTTGCTATGCGATGTGAGCACCTTGTGTGATGCCAGCTGAATCGATTCTGGTCGTTCATCTCCCAGGAGATGACGTCAATGAAGCTTTTGAGAGACACTTTCAAGGAGTCTCTGTAGCCTTTCTTCTGTTCCCCTAATGAGTGTCTGCCTGTTCTGAGTTCACCGTATAGCAGCTAATTAAGCTCATCGAGCATGCAAACAACATCTTGTCTGGACTATTTGCAGAAGCATATTGATACTCAACCTATTTAACCTGCGAAAAATGTCAGAGTTAGGTACTTTGTCCTGCCACCTGATCCTGAGCTGCCTATGCACACAGCTCATATGAAAACAATTTAACGCTCTATGATGTCTGCAATTCACGAGCGACTATAATAATACTGATTCCATCAAAAACGTGAATTGGACCAAGAAATTACAAACTCCTATGCATGAATAAAGAGATCTCACAAAGGATAGCAGCGGGGTGTTTCAGCTTCAACCACATCAATACAGAACTTCAACAGATGAAGAACAACAAAGTGAGATCTCACGCCTAAAACAGCCTGGATCCTTCCAGCCATGGTGTATGGCTGCAAGGTGTGGAATCTACAAAAAGTTGACATGGCGCGGCTCCTAGCTACTTAACGAGTGATGGGGCGTAGAACACTGTCACTACATGACCACATCCGGAACACCACCATCAGTAGTCAAATCCTCTTTAATAGCCTCGTATATTCGCTGTTCCTAGTAAAGTACAGGTGGGCAGGCCATGTGGTACGTATGTCTGACAAAAGATGGACCCGTAAAGTGACGTCATGGTGGCGCTACACCTTTTCTTCTTCTTCGTACGCAGTCAGACGTCAACCTTTATTTTTTCGAAAAAAGCAGCGGTCATCCTGAGGCTGTCGACACTGCCATAGAGCTTGTCTAGTGTTGCCACTGGTGATGGCCACATCTGCTCCCTCTGATCCTCATATGTCGGGCAGTTTTGCAGCAAATGCTCAGCGGTCATTTTCCCGGTACCACACGGGCATTCGTCAGTGCCACCTATCTTCAATTTGTTGAATAGGTGGTACCTAAGTCTATTGTGGCCAGTGTGAAGTCTGAAGTCCACGACCTGCTCTCTTCTGTTCAACTGGTAATAGGCATCGTTTTTTGTGTATCCAGTATGTTCGGTTTCCCTATTTGGTCATGTATCTAGCTCTAATAAGCCGTTTTGACTCTTCGTATGTCATACTAGTATCTGGTTGTGGTAGTCTTGCACCTTCTTTTTACAGTCTGTCTGCTTCCTCATTGCCTTGGATGTTGCAGTGTGATGGATCCCACTGCACCACTACCCTTTGTGGTGCGGACTGCTGGCATAGTTGACAGAGTACTGCTCTTAGGTCATTAAGTTCAGTATTTTTCTGGCTTTTTAGTGCTGTGACTACGGCCAAGGCATCGGTAAGCAGGACTATATGGCTTTCATTCTTTTTACCTGTCACCATTTCTTCCACTGCCGCCCTCAGTGCCTCTGCCTCCGCTCTGAAATTGCTTGTGTATTTTCCAGTAGCGAATGACAGTGTTATTTTTCTGCCATTTGGTAGGTTCAGAAATGCTCCTGCCCCTCCGTTTTGTGTTGAGTTTGTTACAGAACCATCGGTGTATGCATGGGTCCAGTCCATGCTTGGGTAGTTTTCCGTTATGTAGCTCATGGTAGTATCTCTTCTTTCTTTTTCAGTCTGGCAGTTTTTGTTTCCAATACCTGGTATATTTTCTACCAGCTCTGGAAATATATCCTGCCTCCAGGTAGGTTTTCGTACAGTAGGGATGGGCTTTGGTGTTGTTAGAGCGTTTATGGGGTCTTCGTGCATCTTTGCTTTGGCTATTTCTGCAAAGTTTCTCTGCTTTAGTTTCCCATTTCTGAGATTGTTTAGTCTCTGGTGCATTGGATGGTCAGTCAGTCTTCTGAGTTTCTCTGATTGCAGCTGGGCTCTGCAGTCTCTTCTGTCGGTCATGGGTTGCAGTTTTGTAATCTTTTCAAGTTCTACAATTGGCGTTGACTTCATGTCTCTTGTTATAACTCTCATGGCTTGGTTTTGGAGTTTGCTAATTTTATTGAAGTTACCTTTGCTGCTGTTGTCCATGCTGCAAGGCCATACTCGAGAACTGGTCTCACTCTTCCAGTGTACAGTTTCTTTAGTATGCCTTCGTCTGCTCCCCAGCTTGTGCCAGCAAGTTTCCTCATGATTGCCATTCTTTCTCTGGCTCTCATTCAGTTTCTCTCGATCTGACTTTTCCATGTCATGCGCCGTGGCTCTCATTCAGTTTCTCTCGATCTGACTTTTCCATGTCATGCGCCGATCAAATGGGACTCCAAGGTAGTTTAGGTTGTCGTTTGGCTGTAGGTATTTGCCGTTAAGACTAGTTTGGTGTTTTGGGGTTTGTTTGATAGGGAGAATATTGTACATGTCGTTTTTTCCTCGTTTATTTTGACCAGCCACGAGTTCGCCCACTCTTCCAGCGATGTTAGGGCCTGCTGCATCCGATTTCTTGCTATGGTGAGATTCTTTTCAGAGGTCCACATAGCCAGATTGTCTGCAAACATTGAGCTATGGACTCTTCTGGTTATATTCTCTGTTATATTATTTATATACACCAGGAAGAGTGTGGGTGACAGTACTCCCCCTTGGGGTACTCCCTGCTCAAGTGTCACCTATTTGCTCATCTGCCCTTGTACTTGAACTCTGGCCGTTCTGTTTTTGAGGTAGTGACTAAGCCATTTGTACATTTTCCCACAAACTTCACTTCCACCGTTATAAAGACCAAATCTGGAGTAGAGGTGGTATGCCATGTTCTAGAGTAGAAGCTAGGGCTATCCTCCGGGCCTATTGATTAGATAGAGATTTGTGTCTATCTCCCGATCTTCCACTTCCTCACCTCTGCTGTCAGAGTCCGAGTATCCCCATCTCTTCGAGTGGCTGTTGAAGTCTCCAACTACTATGCAGTTGGAGTCTTTGACTTCCATACTCGAGAGCGAAAGGTCTTTGTTTGGTGGTCCGTACAGATTGAAGATGCGGATCTTCGTCTCTTGAGCCATTATGTCAACTCCTACAATTTCTGCTTGTTCGGTGTGATTGACAGATACCGCGCTACTCGGTATGCAGTTTCGGGTCAGTATCAGAACCCCTCCTTTGTGAAATTCTCTGTCCAGACGGAAGGCCTGGTATCCTCTGATTGAGAATTTGTGGTTGCTGTTGAAATGCGTTTCTTGGATACATGCCACGTCAATCTTACCTTCATGCAAGTGATGTGTTAGGGAAAGCTTTTTGTTAATGACTCCCTCTGCATTCCACTGTAGTATTCTGAGGGTCTTGTGTTTTTGGTCAATAGATGTTGCCCCATAGCCATGTGCCTCGACTCCACAACACATGGGTGGGTGACCACTAGTAGTCAAGGGTGGGCCCCTTCGAGGCGTGATGCCCGGCACTCTCTCTGCCTGGCAGGAATCCGCAGGATGAGCGCCATACTTTTTTATAATAGGTTGTACTGCCATCATACTGCAATTTACGTTGAACTGTTTCGTTAAGCCTGTGGCCCAGTGCATCCGATTTCAACAGGCGTTTCTGTAGGGATGCCCTCCTTAGCCTTTGTCTGTCCACAGCCTATCTGCAAGGCAGAAGTTGTTTGTGATCAGAGTTGTCTCTCTTATGGAAGTTGTCTTACCGGACTAACGAGTCTTCACTACTCGTGTCTATAGGATGCGGTGATGATATATGAGATATGATATGGACTATGTACTGGTTTGTACTAACCCGGAAGAGAGGCAGTCCAGTGTGTCTGTATCCCAGGATCGTCACGTCCTGCCAGAAACGTAGCATGTGCATTTGAGTGGGGTATCTCTTTGCTCCCTTTATTTTCTCGGCTTCTCTGCAGTGATGGTACGCCTAGCATTCCCCGCCACCTGGGAGGTTGACACAATAGGGCAGATGTGCAATGTCCGCTAGCCTGCATCTCTTCATTGGTAGAGATCGAGGCAGGAGTGCATTTAACCAGGGGACAAGCCTGGTAATGTCACGGAGATGTTGTTCGCCTGGTGTGCGGACATATCTCATAGTCAGGGGATGAGTCTCTACAGTTCACAGTGAGGTGGCTGCTCTACTGTTTACAACACCCTGACCCAGAGCTAAGTCTTCTGTTTGCGGTTTCGCACCTCATCGCCGTATGGGGTGAATATCGAGCAGCTTTGATCGGCGGACGGCAGAGACCCCAGGTCCCCACCATGTCGAAGCCTCCCATTGCAGTCGTGCTGAGATTTTGGGCGGGATTTTGGCTTAGAGGCATTCGGCCATAATCCCTAACATGGCAGCCTCTCGCCGTTGGCTTATGAGCCTAGTACGTGACCAAATCTCTGCGGCTCCTCTCGAGTTGAGCAGGATTACCGTAGCAACGCCCTGTCATTAGTAGGGTAAAAATGACCTGTCTTCTGAGGGTCTATTTCCAGCACTCGTTCACTATTAGACCTGACGAATCAATATAGGGCTTTTTGTTTGTCAATGACCAGGTGTCTGATTTCTGCAGGGTTAAAAGAAGATTAACGTAGCAGACTCTCTTTCATTAAGAGGTTAAAGAACTGACCTGTCTTCCGTGGGTCTAATACCAGCACACGTTCACTATTAGACCCAACGAAAGTGATCTCGGTTTGTCAGTCATTCTACAGTATTGGCGTGGAGTCAAATTAAGCCGCAGGATCCACTCATGGTGGTGCCCTTCCGTCAATTCCTTTATCGAACACTGAATGCAGGCCAATCGAGACATAGAGCTTAGCCCCAAATTTCCGAGGGTCTAAGACCAGCACCCGTTCCATATTAGACCCTACGAAAGTGCTCTTGGCCTGTCAATCATTTCAGTGTTGGCCGTGTTGAGTCAAATTAAGCTGCAGGTTCTACTCCTGGTGGTGCCCTTCCGTCAATTCCTTTAAGTTTCAGCTTTGCAACCATACTTCCCCCGGAACCCAAACACTTTGGTTGCCCGGAAGCTGCCCGCAGAGTCATCGAAGCAACTCTTGCGTATCGCTAGTCGACATCGTTTATGGTCAGAACTACGACGGTATCTGATCGTCTTCGCGCCTCTGACTTTCGTTCTTGATTAATGAAAACATTCTTGACAAATGCTTTCGCAGTAGCTCGTCTTGCGGCGATCCAAGAATTTCACCTCTAACGCCGCAATACGAATGCATCTCTCTGAACATCCACCAATGAGATGTAGAGAGGGCATACGACAAAACCTTGGTACTTATAGGCATACGACAAAACCTTGGTACTTATAGGCAAATGACAGAGATGAGTTTAGATGACATTTAGCTACCTGGCATAGGGCACATAATGTGCCTGAATGAACGCCAGTGATATTCTTACACATACTCACATCTGCTATTGATTTTATCAGTTCCATGCTGCTGTTGCCCGGGTGAGCAGTGAAGCAGTTCGAGCATTAGCCGACTCACTCATTCTTCCTTTCAATGTCACGAACTACGCTGCAGGACTAGAGCAATGCAGACAAAGCTTGGACAGTGCATATGGAACATTACTCAGGGAACAACTAGGGCCTGATACGTATGGTAAGGTCGATATGTTGTTTATTGTTGGCTTTTTCTGTTTCTAGAAAATAATTGCTCAAATGGGATCACATTTTCACGTGACAAATTTGAAAGTTAATGAGAGCACACTTTTGCTATACTTGATTATTGGTGATCAACCGAATGGCAGAAGTAGTCAGAGCTCTTATCTCTCACAGGAGGGGGTCAGGGTTAATGTTCGTAATTGCGGCTGTCCTGTCTAAAAGGTTAAGATAGCTCAGTAGCAGACACTGCTGTCAGGGATGAAGTGTTGGAGACTTCAATTTACTAGACTCGGCTTTATATAATGGAGCTGTCAGTTCTCATCCGCTACCCTTCATTGTTTTATAATAAGCCAGTTACCCATTTACAACTGGGTTGACTGCAGCATATTGATAACAGCGATTGAACCTTTGAATTGCTCTGACATTTTGCTACTCAATTGCTCACTACTCCAGTCTGCTTAAGCTGTGATTAACTGACTTATTTAGGAATCATAAGGCCAGTAAAAATGACATGGGTCATCTAGCCTTGCAATGAAATTTCTAACACTTCATTCCCAACAACCTAAGCTTTAAATCGAAAAACTACCCAAGCATGGACTGGACCCATGCATACACCGACGGTTCTGTAACAAACACTACACAGAACGGAGGAGCAGGAGCACTCCTGAACCTACCAAATGGCAGAAAAATAACACTGTCATTCGCTACTGGTAAGTACACAAGCAATTTCAGAGCGGAGGCAGAGGCACTGAGGGCAGCAGTGGAAGAAATGGTGACACACAAAGAAAATGAAAGCCATACAGTCCTGCTTACAGATGCTCTGGCCGTAGTCACAGCGCTAAAAAGCCAGAAAAACACTGAGCTTAATGACTTAAAAGCAGTACTCTGTCAACTATGCCAGCAGTCCGCACCAAAAAGGGTAGTCATACAGTGGGTCCCATCACACTGCAACATCCAAGGCAACGAGGAGGCAGACAGACTGGCAAAAGAAGGTGCAAGACTACCACAAACAGATACTAATATGACGTACGAAGAGTCAAAACGGCTTATTAAAGCCAGATACATGACCAAATGGGAAACTGAACATACCGGCTACACCAAAAACGATGCCTATTACCAGTTGAACAGAAGAGAGCAGGTCGTTGTCTTCAGACTTCGCACTGGCCACAATAGACTGAGGTACCACCTATTCAACAAATTGAAGATAGGTGGTACCGACGAATGCCCGTGTGGTATCGGGAAAATGACCGCTGGAGCATCTGCTGCAGAACTGCCCGACATACGAGGATCAGAGAGAGCAGATGTGGCAATCACCAGTGGAACCACAAGACAAGCTCCATGGCAGTGTCGACAGCCTCAGGATGACCGCTGCTTTTTTCGAAAAAATAATGGTTACTGTCTGACTGCGTACGATGAAGAAGAAGAAGGAGATTCCCAATAACAGCAATGGGAACTACATTTACTTTTTCCCTTATTTATTGAAATTGTTAACCCTTGGTTCCCGAGGTAAAGATAACAGGAGCACTGTTTCCTTTCATGTCATAAAAGGGGACTAAAGAGGGTTGTACATAGGACTGCAACCTCACCATGTAAAAATCATTGCTATGAAACTGCGCTACAAAATGACTGGAATTCTAAAAGCAGGTTAGTGGAAACCAAATGCAGTATTGGGCCTATGTTTCAACAAATGACTGAAGTCAGACTCTCCTAAAAGCAGGTTAGTGGAAACCAAATGCAGTTTTGGGCCTATGTTTCAACAAATGACTGAAGTCAGACTCTCCTAAAAGTCGGTTGGTGAAAACCAAATGCAGTATTGGGCCTATTCTTCATCAAATGAAGTGACATGTTTTAATGTATTGATTGATGAGGTATGTTGATTGAGAGGATAGTGTCAGTTGAGCTTACTTAATGCACTCTTTTTTTTTTTTTAGTGGACATCTTAGGGTGACTGAAAAACCTTGTCCATCCAGTAGCCTTCCATCTTTGCTTTTTCTTCGTCGTTATTCATTCTAAAACTCCCGCTGCCAAGCCCTAAAAAGGGTTTTGCACATAGCAGGATTTAGTCAGGAGAATGAATGCGTTGTGTTGAAGTTTACAGCTCGACTGTAAAATTAGCACCTTTCGGTATGACACACCCGACTTTAGTATGGCATTTTTGGCTAGTCTGCCCTGTTGCTGCCTGTTATCAAAAATCACCTTGTGGATGCGGAGAAAAGTCTTGCCAGCTCTGGGTTGCTGGGCCTGGCGCTAGAAGTCAGCTTTAGGTCGCTGACCACTACAGCTCATGCACTGGTCAGCATCTTGATCCCCATCTTTGCGTCAAGAATGATGATAATTTCCACTATGGTTAATAAAGGAAAGTTTTGCATGTATACAAGAGATAAGTATTGTCAAATTTGTATTGATTCTATCAATTTACAGATGTTGCAGGGGAAACTGAGATGCTAGTTCGCACAACATACTGACCAGGATGGCGCTTCAGGGTCAGGCATAATAAACTGAAGACCACTATCTCTCTTCCATGACTTAAACATATCCGGGTCGTGATTTTAATCGGGGACCGCTTCTCCAGTCAATCCAGCTGTAAATGGGTACCTGACGCATGAGTTAGGGAAAGTAAAAACAGCAAGGATGGGCACTGACCACCCCACCTCTCACAGGCTGTGGCTTACTACAATGGAGTCTTCAAAAAACTCCAACTAGCAATTAATTCTGCTGAATTTCCACTTTACTTTACTTTACTTATAAAATTATGGACTTGTTAAATTATTTTCTATCACAGTTTGAGCTAAATTATTTTTTGTATATAAAGTCTTTATTTCTTCTTCAGATGAGAATGAGTTTATTCACTCTTTTATTGTAAGCTTTTATTTAACTTGACATGACTTGTCCGTTTGCATGGACTTCAATTTCTCATATTTTTACCAACTTCTCCATTATCGAGAGATCTGAAATTTTGTACACAGCCTCTACTAGTACGTCGTGTTAATCTATCACATTTTGTTGGATCCTGGAATGGTTATTCTAAAGCTTGTACCGAAAAACTAAGTTTTTTAAATATTTACTTGTTCTTGTTTCATATAACTCAACATAATGTCTTTATACTGATTTAGAAGACTCTGCAGTCTGTATACAAACACCACTTTCTTTCATATTTCCTTGATATAAAAGATATGGGCATCCAATCTATTCTTGAATGCATTAATTAACCCTGCCTGCACTATTTCCTGTGGCAATGCATTCCAAGCATTCACCACTCTCTGACAAAAAAATATTTCATAATATTTAATCTGGACCTTTCTTAGTTAATTTGTAGCTATGCTCTCTTGTTCTTGTAGGTGACTCTATTTTGAAAAAACTTGTTATAGACTAATTTATCCGCTCCTTTGATTATCTTATAAACCTGTATAAAGTCACCTCGAATTCTAGACGCTGCAGGCTGGTTTTTCTGAGTCTTTCCTCATAGCTGTAATTCTGGAATCCCACTATCAGATTTGTTGGTCTTTTTTTAAATTCTTATCAGCATGTTTATATCCCTTCTACGATAAGGACTCCACCTTGGAGAGGCTTCTTCACTAGACAGGTTAAACATCACTGTTAGTCGACTCTTACAACATTTTGTCAGTGTTACAGTTGTCCTATTCTTATCTGTATTACACAAAGAGGAAAAATAATGTATCTTCCTATATCTTCAGCTAAACTGAAGACAGTCATTGAAGGTTTTGGAGAGGATGTTGCACAGTTTGAGATTAGGAAACAATTTATAAACAGAAGAAAGTAAGTGTCATTAGTAATAGCTTACACATTTTTGGTTCTGCCTATCTGACTGTTTCCTTGGTTCCGTTATGAGCAAGTTGAAACAAAAGATACACACAAATTATTACGTGGGACTTTTTATGCATGTATTTTGTGGTAGACAATGACCTATAGAATACTTGGAATCCTGGTACTCAAACAGGTATGTTAATGTCTGTTGCCAGGTAGCCGAAGGCTATTGGCCATCCGTAGTAGGTATTTAAAACTTCCTGCGGCTTACTAAGCTTACGGAAAGTACAAATAATTTGGGTTTATTTTTTACTTTAATTTTTTTGGGCAGAGGCCGTTAAGCCCACTCTTATCGATCTCTAACGGCCAAGGGATTACTAAAGTGCTCACTGCTGAACATGGGAGTATGATCTCATTACCCAGAGATCAGGGGAATTTTTACCAGAAGATCCACACGAAAAATTTGCTCACCACCGTGATTCGAACCCGTGACCTCCTGCACTCGAGACGGACACCTTACCTAGAGACCACTGAACCCCCTTTAGTACCACCTCAAATATTATCAAGTTTATCTCTCTCTCTCTCTCTCTCTCTCTCTCTCTCTCTCTCTCTCTCTCTCTCTCTCTGTGTGTGTGGGGGGGAAAGAGAGAATGCATACGATTTGAGCATCTGATTCATTGCAAAGGCATAGGGTTCAAATTTTGTTATTAGCACATTCCAGTTGGCCCAGCTTAAAATTGGTGCCTGGTTTACTGTTAGGAAAGGAAGGAACTGGCCACCCCACCTCATAAACAAGCTGTGACTTCATACAAAGAAGTCTCTAACACATCATACCCAACAGCAGTACCTATACTACCTTCTCCCTTTAAACAGGAAGCATTTCCTTATGAACATCCTTTGGCAATAACAGAAATTGAGAGCACGCTGTTCTTTGAGTGTACACTATGCTATGTAAGCCTGGGTGCCATTTTGTAACTAATCTGCACAGTGCAAGCAGTACCTAGAATTTGCTGCCTAAAGTAATCACAAAGCTGGATGCTGCTGCCACCCAATGGCACCTTAAAAACTAACAACTGCATTTATCAGTTTGTGACCTACTTACTGACTTGCACTGGTATTTACAATTTACTTGAGCATAATTACAAAAAAACTGAACGTGTCTTTATCATAGTATTAGACACAAGAAATGGGAGCATTTGATAATTTTAACAAAATTTTCTTCAGTCTTTTGAACAGAAGCTCACATGGTACGCCCACATATCGAGATTAAACGGCCTTGCAAATATGGTCCTGCACAGATTAGTTGTCAGAAAAAGAGGTGGGAGGACAACGTAAAAGAATGAACCAATCTCCGACCATAGGAGAAACAGGCAGCGACTGCTCATAGAGAGGTGTTGCGTGGATTTGTAGGAGTGTCTCAACGACCTCACTGGTTATAAGATGACCTGATATTTTTTCTTTCTACGTCCTAACCCTTGAAAGGCAGCGTTCACTATTATTAACAGAATGGACATAAGTGCAAAATAATAATTGCATGTGAAGAAGTAATTAATTTTAAAATTAGACATTAAGTAGTAGGATCATCATAATATAAGCTAGACATGTATTTGTTGTTGCAGCCCCTACGTCTTGAGAGCGATCAACGATCAAATCATGCTACTTGAGAAAGCTTTCCTGTCTCCTGAGGGTCTCCCAGTTAGGCCACTAAAGAAGTAGGTCAAAGGTTAATTAATGTATGGCCAAGTGAAGTTCAAGAGCACTAGAGAAAATATTTTCATGTTTAATTTTTCAAGAGGGGTTTTATGGGATCAAAATGCTGAGCAGCGCAAGAGCTGCAGTGGTCAGCGACGCATAGCTGACTGTTAGCGTCAGGGCCAGTGAACCAGAGCTGCCAAGACCCTTCTACACCTCCACACGGTGATCCTGGATAACAAGCTGCAGCAGGGAAGACTGGCTAAGGAGAAGGGATTGAAGAGGGAATGCTAACCCAGTACTAAAAAAGTGCTTGCTGAAGTTGGATGTGTTGGACCGAAAGGTGTAAATATCGCAGTCAAGCTGTAAACTACGACACAATGCATTCCGTTCTCTTGACTACATTCTGCTACTTAAGCCCTTTCAGGGTTTGGTAGTGGCAGATTGAGAATGAACGAAGCCAAGTCAAGAGGGATTTTATGATTGTTTGTTGTTGATGTTGCTAAACTTTTCCTGTACTTTTATGAAAAGGAAAACATTTGCTAACTTTTCTTATTTTAAATTGTTTTTTCTTGTTGTTATAGAAATACTAGCTGTGGTATCAAATTTCACATGAGATATAACCCAATTTTCAGAATTTATGTAATTAGCAGAATTGTTGGAATGAAAACATTATCCCCTTTTTGTGTACCTTTCAAGATTGTGGTCTTAATTACACAATATTCTTGTCCCCTGTAATCCACCCATTTCTCATTATTATCAACATGTGCCATGCCTAGTGCCGATCATGTATCTCCACCTCCTCTGATCACATGTTCTGTTTATCAGTTCTGCCGTTGACCATCTTCCATGCCATTCCTTGGAGCTGTCCAATTTTGTCACTCTCTGCCTCCCTCTTCCCTGCGATTCAGCCTGTTGTCACTGTGTTCCAAATCTCCTCTTCTCATGGTCAGATCACGTCAGGTCATCCCGTAACCGGTGAGGTCGTTGGGGCATACATGAAGACATCCTCACAACGCCACGCTACCCTTCTCTCTCAGATGCCGCTGCTTGTGACTCTTCTGGTCGGAGATTGGTCCATTCTTTTATGTTGTCCTCCCATCTCTTCTCATGACTTGTCCTAAAAAGGATCATTGCTTTGTTCTGATTTTTACCATCAACCATCTTTATGTCTGGGCCTCTTCAAGCACCATGTTATTAGTTATCTTTGCTGTCCATGGAATTCTCAACATACGGACCACCTCTACCCACACACTAAGTGTCCACCCCTCCACCACGGAAAAACGTTTTCATTTCCAGAATTCCCCTAATTACATCTAATCTGAAAATTGTTATTTTCCCTGAAATAACATAATTTTGTAGTAAATTCAAATGATTGTCAGGAAATTTTTTAAAATGTTAAACAACGGGATTTGATCCGCTGCCCTTCTTGTCAGCAGGCATCAAAACCATTGAACCATGCACTCTATTCTAAATTGTGTCAACCAGTTACAGAGTTGCCTTGGATTTAAAAGTCACATGGTATCTCACGCATGCACAGGTTCGCCAAGCAGATTGGGTCATGATTATTCAATTTATCAGTAAATAGTATACATAATCTGTTGCGCATAGCTCGTAAAGAAAATAAGATAACATAGTGAAATAAGTTTAACTAATCTATATGTTTGAGTGAAAATTTCAGCTTGATGTCTTTTGGTTTGTAAGTTATGGCATCTTTAGAAATATTATAGAGACGGTTACACTGCTGCGGGTCCCAACTCCATTTCTATTGTCTTCTGTCTTGGGCCACGGTCTCGTGGGTACCAGACTGCTGTTGCTGTGCACAAATTCTCTGACTGAAGGGAATCAAGATGCTGAGCAGCACATGAGGTGCAGTGGTCAGCGACCCATAGCTGACCGCTAGCGTCAGGGCCAGCAAACCAGAGCTACCAAGACCCTTCTACACCTCCACGCAGTGATCCTGATAACAGGATGTAGCATGACAGACTGGCTAAGGAGAAGGCATCGAAAAGGGAATGCTAACCCGGTAGTAAAAAAATGCTTGCTGAAGTCGGATGTGTTGGACCGATAGGTGCAAATATCGCAGTCAAGCGTAAACTACGACACAACGCATTCCGTTCTCTGGACTACATTCTGCTACTTAAGCCCTTTTAGGGTTTGGTAGTGGGAGATTGAGAATGAGCCAAGCCAAGCTAGTTCTATGAAACAGGTACCAGCCCAGCAATACTTTGCCTTGTCTGCGTGACATTTGCCATACGTCAGATATATATGTATCTTCCGCATGGAAGATGAGAGGCTACCAAGGGATATTCTGTATGGACTGCTGACCATTGGAGTTTAAAAAATTGGCGTTCCACACTATGATTCAAGGAGGTATGCAAAAGGGACATGGAGTCATGCAACATTCCATCTGAGGGCTGGGAATAAATTTCTCAGGATTGAGCTGTTTGGAGACAGTCAGTTGGAGGGGGCATAATGGCTGCCGACTCTCATAGAGCACTTTATGCTTAGGAGAAAAGAGATAGACTGAAGCCATCCTCCCCAGCATTGTTATACGATATGTGGCAGGGACTGTCACTCGCGGATCGGCCTTTCATAGCAGATAGTGTCGAAATACAGGAGACAAAGCTGGACAAAACTCACAGGGCACCAACTGCATGGTCTACAGAGACTGAGACACCTATGATGATGATGATATGATGATGAGATATATATATTTATATATATAAATATATCGCCCACATTCTCCTGTACGGCTCCAAATCATGGACACTACTACAGCGGGACTGACAGTATCTTGAGGTCTTCCACCTGCGCAACCAGAGCGCATTCTTGAAATTGTCTGGCATGACATGATTTTCAACAGTGAAGTAGCTTGACGTACTCAATTTGCAGGCATTGTCTCAACGATTGATCGGCATTATCTCTCCCTCTTTGTTCATGTCATTCGCCTGTCCCAGGAAGTGCCAGCCCATGAGATGTTCCTACAGGCTGTGGGGTATTTTGCGTGAATAAACTGTGCTTATCCTGGAGACGTCCTCGGGGCTGCCCTCACAACACTTGGCTAAAATAGATCGCCACCTCCCCAACAGAACTGCAAGCCGACTGGGATGCGGCCATCAGATGTGGTCATGGACTTGGTCATTTCACGCAACAAACCCTGGTCGCATAGGCATACTATTTTTATATATATATATATATATATATACACACAAACTTTTAGAAATATAGTATAGCTAACTGCTAACTTTACCACTTTTTCTGCTTTATCTATATACTGTCTCTTTACCTTCATTTACCAGGCATGTTATCTTTGCTGAGAACATCAATGACTCTTATGCTGGAAGCAGCTTCCCTGGGCTGCTAGACTTGCTGTTTGAGATTGAGAAAGATCCTGCTCGATGGGAAAAGGTCAAACAACACTTCCACACCATTTTGACAATCATCCAAACAGCTGGATTTACCTTGAGAGATGCCACCAGTTTCATGTCAGAGACTCTGTAGACTAGGAGGAAAAAGTTGATATTTTACATCCAGCATGTGAAACATTTGTTATTCTGGCAGCCAAAACAGTACTTTGTCTACCATGTTTCTGACTATGCCACTAAAAGAATGCTTTAAAATAAATTAGCCTTAATTTGTATAAAATAAAATAATAAAATTATCATTTATAATTATTAAATGTAATGTAACGGAAAAAAACCATTTACAAAAATTTCTAAGAAATGATGGAAGCATGGCTATAATGTATTCATGTATCTAATCAAGATTGATCAAATACCAGAATATTATTTTCTAGCTCTATATCTGTGTTGATGGACAATTGCAAAATATGTTATCAATTTTTGTGGAAAACTAATTCTCATGAATTGTCAACATTGCATATAGTGTCATCACATAGAAACGTGTAATTTGAGATGTCACTTGCAGTTAGCTTGGTTTCTTACACCGGACCTTTAATAATTAGCATACCTAGTGTTCTTGAAACTTCAAAATGTAAACAGAGTTTCGTTCATTGAATTGTTATTTATAGATCATTGTAATTAAAATGTAAGTTTTTTATTTCATCTTCAGCGTTTTGTGTTTGATTTAATCTTTTAGACAAAATCATACTTATAATTATGGAGACAGTGATTGACGGGGGAGGCGGAAGAAATGGGTTGAGAATGTGAGGCAGCTGAGGGGTGTAGGAAGAGGCAGATTCTTCAATTGTTGTTGTTACGAATCCAGCAGCAACCAGGCTCTTGTCCTTTGACCCTATGCCATGTAATTGTATCTGCACGTGTTAATCAGTTGTTTAGTGCCATACAAATTGTTCCATTTATCTGGCCTCGGAGGAAGAAGCATTTTCCTAACATCATTGAGCGCTGAACACTCAAAGAGATGATGATCAACGGTTTCATATGGGTGTGTACACAGCTGGCACTCTGGAGTATGTTATGGTTGGATTCTGTTCAGGTGCTTGATCAGTTGGATGTGTTGGGTTCGCAGTCAGAAAATGGTGCTCTGTTCTTTCCTTGTGAGTTGATTTATACTGTCGTTTGGATTGATGCTTGCCATATGTCTGTAAACCTCCCTAACCCTGTTTCCCATGGCCCATCTGTTCAGCCAAGTTTCTTTGTTTGCTGATCTTATGAGTTGTTTGGCTGTTTGTAAAGTTGTTCCTGTGTGTGGCTGTTCTTGTCTTGATCTCTCCTTTGATAGTATGTCTGCCTTGTCATTCCCAGGTGTGTTTGAGTATCCAGCGTTCCACTGCATAGCTATTTTGACAACATGAGAAGTGATAAAGATGTACATGTCTAGAGATATTTCAATAAAGTCAGGTCTACAATGACCAGCAACTTCCAATGCTTGAAGGACTGAAATAAATTCTGTGAAAATAACAATGGGCCTTTGAAGGAAAGGCATCAAAACCATCCTCATATGGTACACAGCGACTTCACATGCAGTGATTTAAAGCTGCATTTACCATCAGAGGATGGTTTTTTATGCCTTTCCTTCAAAGGCTCAAATCATTGCTATTTTCAATTATTTTTACAATTGTTAAATAGCTGTTGTTTCTTTAATATTGTACAGTCAGAGGTTCCCAAAATGATAGATAAAGGGGAGCCAGTAGATGTTATTTATCCAGATTTTTCAAAGGCATTTGATAGAGTACCTCATCAAAGATTGTTTAGGAAGTTAAAATCAAATGGAATAGGTAGTGAAGTTGCCAAATGGATGAAAATTGTCTAATGGGAAATAGGCAGAGAGTGGGCATAAAGGAGGAGTACTCTGAGTGGTATCAGGTTAAAAGTATAGTGCCACAGGACTCAGTTTTGGGACCTATTTTGTTCTTGATATATACAAATAATTTGAACTTTGATATATGATCCATGATTGCAAAATTTATGGATGCAGAGATGGATATATTGAGGTGAGATTTAGATAACATTCGAGAATGATCTGAGAGCTGGCAAATGGAGTTTAATGTAGATAAATGTACAGTCGTCCACATGGGTAGATCCATCTTGTCCCACATATACCTTTTCACATCATCGAAATACTGTGCCTTCCTTCTACTGGTTTGTCAAACCGGTGGTTTTGGGAAACGAAAATTTGCAAAATAACTTTGAGCGGTGGATCACTCGGCTCGTGCGTCGATGAAGAGCGCAGCCAGCTGCATGAATTAATGTGAATTGCAGAACACATTGAACATCGACACCTTGAACGCATATGGCGGCCTCGGGTCCATCCCGATGCCACACCCGTCTGAGGGTTGGCGAGTCTACAGCAATCGCTTCCTACATGTACAACAGGTTACCGGCTCTCCGCGCTCCTCTCTTCCGCTCTGCTCTTGAGCGGGGTGCAGCAGGCGCCTGCGGATGGGACGGTCACCGAGGAAGCGCTTTGGGTCTTCGCGAATCGCCGCTCACCCGGTGGTTCCCGTGGCCTCAAGTGCACGCTGCGCCGTCCGGTATCTCCTGGTCGTCTCTTCTGTCGCATCAGCAGCAGCCGGAGCGTTACTGCTCTTGTATCGTCCTAGGCTGGCTGGCTGTTCGCAAAGGGGGTCTTCCATTGACTCAACACGGCCAAACACTGACATGATTGACATGCCGAGAGCACTTTCGTTGGGTCTAATATGGAACGGGTGCTGGAATTAGACCCTTGAAAATCTGGGGCTATCCTCTCGGTAACCTGATTGTCTCGCATCTAGTGTTCGCTAAAGGAATTGACGGAAGGGCACCACCAGGAGTGGAACCTGCGGCTTAATTTGACTGAACACGCCAATACTGTAGAACGACTGACAAATCGAGAGCACTACCGTTAGGTCTAATAATGAACGTGTGCTGGTATTAGACTCACGGAAGACAAGTTAGCTCTCTAACATTCTAATGAAAGAACGCTACGGAAATCGTGTTTAACCCCGCAGAAACCGCAGATTTCAAATACCTGGTCATTGACAAACAAAAGCCCTCAATTAATTCGTCTGGTCAAATAGTGAACGGGTGCTGGAAATAGACCATCTGAAGACAGGTCAGTTTTACCCTACTAATGACAGGGCGTTGCTACGGAAATCCAGCTCAATTCGAGAGGAGCCGCAGACACTTTGGTTCACGTACCAGGCTGATAAGCCAATGGCGCGAGGCTACCATGTGAGGGATTACGGCCGAACCCCTGTAAGCCGGAATCCCGCCCAAAATCTCAGCACCACTGCAATGGGAGGCTTCTACATGTTCGGGACCTGGGGCTCGCGCCCCAGCCCTATCCGGTAGAGCCGCAGAAAGAGGTCTCTGCAGTCCGCCGATCAAAGCGGGCGGACAACTGCTTGATACTCACCTTATACGGCGATGGGGTGCGAAACCACCAACATAAGACTTAGTTCCTGGTCGGGGTGTCGAAAACAGTAGAGCAGCCACCTCACTGTGAACTGTCGAGACTCAACCAATGACCATGAGATCTGTCCGCACACTAGGCGAACAACATCTCCATGACATTACCAGGCTTGTCCCTTGGTTAAATGCACTCCTGCCTCGATCTCTACCTCTGTACGCTATCAGCCATACCAATGGACGCAGAAGAGATGCAGACTAGCGGACATTGCACATCTGCCCTACTGTGTCAACCTCCCAGGTGGCGGGGAATGCTAGGCGTACCATCACTGAAGATGTGCCGAGAAAATAAAGGGAGCAAAGAGGTACCCCGCCCACATGCACATGATCGTTTCTGGCAGGACGTGACGATCCTGGGATACAGACACACTAGACTGCCTCTCTTCCGGGTTAGTACAAGCCAGTACATAGTCCATATCATATATCACATCTCATATATCATTACCGCATCCTATAGACACGAGTAGTGAAGACTCGTCAGTCTTGTAAGACAACTTCCATAAAAGAGACAACTCTGACCACAAACAACTGCTGCCTTGCAGATAGGCTGGGGACAGCCAAAGGCTAAGGAGGGCATCCCTACAGAAACGCCTGTTGAAATCGGATGCACGGGGCCACAAACCTAACAAAACAGTGCAACGTAAATCGCAGTATGATGACAGTACAACCGATCAGAAAAACGTATGGCGCTTATCCTGCGGAGTCCCGCCAGGCAGCGAGAGTGCCGGGCCTCACGCCTCGAAGGGGCCCACCCTTGACTACTGGTGGTCACCCACCCATGTGTTGTGGAGTCAAGGCACATGGCTATGGGGCAATTTCCATTGACCAAAAACCCAAGACCCTCAAAATACTACAGTGGAATGCGGAGGGAGTCATTAACAAAAAACTTTCCCTAACACATCACCTGCATGAAGGTAACATTGACGTGGCATGTATCCAGGAAACTCACCTCAACAATAATCATAAATTCTCAATCAGAGGATAATAGACCTTCCGTCTCGATAGAGAAGGTCACAAAGGAGGGGTCCTGATACTGACCAGAAACTGCATACCGAGTAGCGCGGTACCTGTCAATCACACCGGACAAGCAGAAATTGTAGGAGTTGACATAATGGCTCAAGAGACGAAGCTCCGCATTTTCAATCTGTACGGACCACCAAATAAAGACCTATCGCTATCGAGTATGGAAGTCAGAGACTCCAACTGCATAGTAGTTGGAGATTTCAACAGCCACTCGGAGAGATGGGGATACTCTGACACAGACAGCAGAGGTGACGAAGTGGGAGATAGATACAAATCTCTCCCTAATCAATAGGCCGGAGGATAGCCCTAGTTTCTACTCTAGAACATGGCGTACCACCTCGACTCCAGATTTGGCCTTCTCCACACAGGACATACACCATAAAATAGACCGCCAGGTGCTAAACCAACTGGCAGGTAGCGACCACAGGCCCGATCAGGCTAGACATTGATATGGAAGTAGGCTCACAGGAAACAAAACCGCTCCCACGTTGGAATTACAAACGAGGCGACTGGGACAGATTTGCAATCCTGACAGATGGGCTGTGTGAAACCATCAACACACGAAACAACAAAATGAAGCCCATGGTGGAAAGCCTAAGCAAGGCAATAATGCAAGCCGCCACTGAAACCATCCCAAGAGGAGCTAGGAAAAACTATAAGCCCTATTGGAATGATGAGTTGCAGAAAGCGGAAGATGCAGTAACAAATGCTAGGAACATGGCAGAGCGAGAACAATCTACGGAGGCAAACATCGCCCTCAAAGCCGCAACGGCGAAATACAAATACACTCTTAACCAAATAGCAAGGGAGAGCTGGAAAAACAAAACGGAAAGCCTCAACCTGGACAAAGAAGGGAACAAGCTATGGAAGCTAGTCAGAGCCATGAACGACGAAACCCCGTCAAACAAACAAATTACCATCAAGCAGGGCGAAAACTTGCTCACTGGTAAGAAAGCCGCAAACGCTTTTGTCGATCACTATGCCAGAGCAAATCACATCGAGGTCCCTGAAGATAGGCATACATACATTAGTGAAGAGCAAAAGGGGCACGACAACATCAATACGGCACCTGAAGAGCATATGATGGCCAAATTAACAATGAGCGAAATGGAAGAGGTCATGAGAACATTAAAGAAAAGGAAATCTCCCGGAAAAGACGGGATAACAAACGAAATGCTGATGGGGCTGGGCCAAACAGCGAAGAGGAAACTGCTATCGGTCCTGAACCAAAGCTGGAAAAGGGGAATTGTACCCCAGGCATGGAAAGACGCAGTACTTGTACCAGTACCAAAAACAGGAAAGGACAAAACAGATCCAAATGGATACAGGCCTATCAGCCTACTGAGCTGTGTCGGCAAGCTGATGGAACGTATGATAAACACCAGACTGATGTGGCATCTGGAAGAAAAACGAATACTAATTCCACAGCAAGCTGGCTTTAGACAGCACAGATCCACTGAGGACCAGGTCATCCTCATAGCCCAGGAAATAGAAGATGCCTACCAGGCACAGAAACACACAGTAGCGGTGTGGGTGGACCTGGAAAAGGCATTTGACAAAGTCTGGAAAGATGGACTTAGAGTCAAGCTAAGAAGAAGTGATGTTTGTGGGAAAATGTACAAGTGGATCAACCACTACCTCAAAAATAGAACGGCCAGAGTCCAAGTACAAAAGCAGATGAGCAAAAAGGTGACACTTAAGCAGGGAGTACCCCAAGGGGGAGTACTGTCACCCACACTCTTCCTGGTGTACATAAACGACATTACAGAGAATATACCAAGAAGAGTCCATAGCTCAATGTTTGCAGACGATCTGGCTATGTGGACCTCTGAAAATAATCTCACCATAGCAAGAAATCGGATGCAGCAGGCCCTAACATCGCTGGAAGAGTGGGCGAACTCGTGGCTGGTCAAAATAAACGAGGAAAAAACGACATGTACAATATTCTCGCTATCAAACAAACCCCAAAACACCAAACTAGTCTTAACGGCAAATACCTGCAGCCAAACGACAACCTAAACTACCTTGGAGTCACATTTGATCGGCGCATGACATGGAAAAGTCAGATCGAGAGAAACCGAATGAGAGCCAGAGAAAGAATGGCAATCATGAGGAAACTTGCTGGCACAAGCTGGGGAGCAGACGAAAGCATACTAAAGAAACTGTACACTGGAAGAGTGAGACCAGTTCTCGAGTATGGCATTGCGGCATGGACAACAGCAGCAAAGGCGAACTTCGATAAAGTTAGCAAACTTCAAAACCAAGCCATGAGAGTTATAACAGGAGGCATGGAGTCAACTGTAGATTGTAGAGCTTGAAAAGATTACAAAACTGCAATCCATGACCGATAGAAGAGACTGCAGAGCCTAGCTGCAGTCAGAGAAACTCCGAAGACTGACTGACCATCCAATGCACCAGAGACTAAACAATTTGGGAAATGGGAAACTAAAGCGGAGAAACTTTGCAGAAATAGCCAAAGCAAAGATGCACGAAGATCCCATAAACGCACGAACAACACCAAAACCCATCACTACTGTACGAAAACCTACCTGGAGGCAGGATATATTTCCAGAGGTGGTAGAAAATATACCAGGTATTGGAAACAAAAACTGCCAGACTGAAAAAGAAAGGAGAGAAACTACCCTAAGCTTTATATCGAAAAACTACCCAAGCATGGACTGGACCGATGCATACACCGACGGTTCTGTAACAAACACTACACAGAACGGAGGGGCAGGAGCATTCCTGAACCTACGAAATGGCAGAAAAATAACACTGTCATTCGCTACTGGTAAGTACACAAGCAATTTCAGATCGGAGGCAGAGGCACTGAGGGCGGCAGTGGAAGAAATGGTGACACACAAAGAAAATGAAAGCCATATAGTCCTGCTTACAGGTGCTCTCGCTGTAGTCACAGCGCTAAAAAGCCAGAAAAACACTGAGCTAAATGACTTAAGAGCAACACTCTGCAAACTGTGCCAGCAGTCCGCACCAAAAAGGGTAGTGGTACAGTGGGTCCCATCACACTGCAACATCCAAGGCAACGAGGAGGCAGACAGACTGGCAAAAGAAGGTGCAAGACTACCACAAACAGATACTAGTATGACGTACGAAGAGTCAAAACGGCTTATCAAAGCCAGATACATGACCAAATGGGAAACCGAACATACTGGTTACACCAAAAACGATGCCTATTACCAGTTGAACAGAAGAGAGCAGGTCGTGGTCTTCAGACTTCGCACTGGCCACAATAGACTGAGGCACCACCTATTCAACAAATTAAAGATAGGTGGTACCGACGAATGCCCGTGCGGTACCGGTAAAATGACCGCTGAACATCTGCTGCAGAACTGCCCGACATACGAGGATCAGAGAGAGCAAATGTGGCCATCACCAGTGGAACTGCAAGACAAGCTCTATGGCAGTGTTGAAAGCCTCAGGATGACCGCCGCTTTTTTCGACAAAATAATGGTTACTGTCTGACTGCGTACGAAGAAGAAGAAGAAGAAGAAGAAGAACGTGATTACAGATTGAGAAAGAACAATATAAGTAATGTAGAAAAAGAAAGGGACATGTATGTTATAATGGATAATATAGATAACATGAGTGAGCTAGTCCAGGTAGCAATGAAAAAACCAAATGCAATGTTCTATCTATCTATCTATGTTCTTTGTGCGCCAAATACGGCGCATAAGGCAGAAACAATGACCTCCAGCTAGAACGGTGTGACGCCACTGTTTTTAGATCTTGTATGGTGCTGAGGCCCATAGTTAAGCCCTCTCAGATGATTGTTTTTCTGAGTGTTTCCTTGGATATCCCTCTTTTCTGAACGCCCACTGTGTCCATTCGAGTGCTTGCAATGGAAACAGTTTTTGTTCATTCTAAGGACATGTCCGATGTATTGCCATCGTTTTTTTCCGGATGATGGTCGACTCGTATATTTGGTTTGTCTCTGTTCTAATCAAAGTCATTAGTTATGTACTGATCCCAGCACATATTCAATAATTTTTTTAAACTTTAATTGTTAAATATATTAGTTTTGTTTTCCAGCGCTTTTGTTGTCTTCCAGTTTTCACATCCATATGTCAGAACTGATATTACAATTGAGTTGAATAGTCCGAGCTTGGTATGTTATTTCAGTGTCATTGATTTCCAGATGTTGGTGAGCTGATTAAAGGCGTATGAAGCCAAAGAAATTCTAGTGGAAATTTCTTTTGTGGCATCTCAATCTTGAGTCATTTTGCTTCCCTGGTATGTGTAGTGTATGACATTTTGTAGAGATTTCCCCTGTAGCTTGATATCAACAGTTGTGGTTGTGGAAGCCATGATTTTCGTCTTTGAGGCGTTTACTTGAAGACTGATATGTTCTGACCATTGGCATAGTCTATCTATATTTTCTTGTGTTTTTTTCATTAGTGGTACTTAGTAGTGCTAGATAGTCTGCAAAATCAAGAGCTTCTTAGGTCTTGTTGCATGGAAGTGATAGTCAAACTGTATAAAGCATTAGTTAGAACTAGATTGGAGTATTGTGTACAGATGTGGAGTTGTTATCGTAAAGTGGATATAAACATGCTGGAAAGGATACAAAGAAATGCGACAAAACTGATAGTGGGATTCCAGAATTATAGTTATGAGAAAAGACTTAGAAAAAACAAACAAAGTATGGCTACCTCAAGAACAAAAGGGCACAGCCACAAATTAATTAAAGAAAGGTCTAGATTAGATACCAGAAAATGTTTTTTAGTCAGAGAGTGGTGAATGCTTGGGATGCATTGCCACAGGAAATAGTGGAGACAGTCAATTCATGGATTTATTCCTTTTTTTTTTTTTTAGATCAAGTGAATGTAAATGAAATTGATTATATACAGACTCTGCACAGTCTTATAAACCAGTATAAAGACGTTAAGTAAGGTATATCCTACAGGTCTGCTCCACTTATTCATACCAAAGAGAGACAATTATGACCACGTGTTTCCTTTTAACTCTTTGAATAGTGTTCACATTCATTGATTACAAAATAGTGTTTGACTCAGTGGAATAAGAATATTTGTGGAATGCTCTGAAAGACCATGGAGTTGAATGTGGCTACACAGACATGTTGAAACGTATTTTTATGATGGATGCACCGCCTACGCACCCCATCATTCGTTCATTCTCACGGCAAATAACTATCATCACAGAAAAAGGTGTGAGACAGAGCGACCTCATCTCGCCCAACCTTTTCTGTCTGGAGTTGACGATGAGACATTGCGATTTGAGTGGGTATGGCATCGACATAAATGGGCGATTACTTGACCACCTAAGATTTGCCGTTGATATTACACTCATTGTGGAAACCTTGCAAGGTCTCTGAAATTCTAACATAAGATGGTTGTCCCTGGTGAAGGATGCGGTAATCCATGGGCAGGTCACATGTTAAGACAAAACTATGGTTGATTGAGTACAATTACAGCAGTCTGGTACCCTCGAGGTAAGAAGAGACAGTGGGGAAGACCTCAAATGCATTCTGACTCTCTTGTTGTATACTGCAACATTTGACATGCCTCTAGAAGAGCACTTACAATGCACTGGACTTCCGAGTCCCAAGACAGGGTCCGATGAAGACGAAGTTAGAACCCACAGCTACGCTGAGGAACGGGTCATCAAGATCACAGAGACACCCACTGAGGCAAAACAGATGCTAGCATCGCTGGAAGCGGAGCCAAGAAATCAGGCCTTGCTATAAATATAGGAAGAACCAAATGGATACGCAACCACTTTGTAGATCCAGCCCTGTGCTCCTAAACGAAACACCACTAGAGGATGTCGACAACTATTTCTACATTGGCCATCTTCTCATCATGGATAGTAAACTGAAGACTGAAGTTGCCAGGCATCGACGAACGAGCTGGGTCGCCTTCAACTCGATAAAGATGGCAACAGTGCCACAAAAAAACACCAGACTAAGAGCAGACCGTTTTGATTCAGTGCTATGGAAGTGAAACGGGGTCTCTGACAAAAGCCACAGGAAACAACCTACGAACAACAAATGCCTCTGTTGCGCGCCGTCTCGTAGGTAAATCACTTGGGCGACAGCGCAAGATAAGCCTACACAGCAGTGGTCTGACGGGGTCTTTGTGTATGACAAAGACATGAATAGCACCACTGCCCCACAGAGAGCATGTCATTTGAGACGACTAACTGTGTGGCATGGTGTAACACCAGCCATGGTTAGGTGGTTTGCTAAAAGCTATAGTATTTGAGTCTATTTAGATGGACTCGCAGATCGGTTAATAATCCACTAAAAAACTGGTTGTATATAGACTGCAGATCTTCTAAACCAGTATAAAGACGTTCACTCAAGTCAAGTGACATCCAGATAATGTCACACGTCAAGGATATCCTACAACAGCTCCAAGCGCTGCTGGGCTGTCCGTGTAGTCAGAAGAAAAGGCGAATGCTCGAGCACAGTAACCACTTTGTGGAAGATTCACCAACCTCCCCAATAGCTGACATGATTCGCTCAGACGGCATAACAACATTCACAACCCTGAAAAACGAACAAGCTAGCCATCCATTGAACAACCAGTGTCTGAAACAGAACCGACTAGCTAGGATTTACACGACCAAAGAACGCAGTGCTGCTCGAACCCACCCAGTAAACAAAGAGTTGCACCTACCGACTACCACCAAATCGCACAAGGGCTGGGACCTGCATAAGGCCATCCCCCCTTGTAGAATTACAAGTCGACTAAGACTAATATTATAATCTCCAAGAATATGTTATAAGTGTATAATAAAGTTGTGAATATCAAACTCAAAATACTTTTACATGTGAATATCCTATTCATCACGGTTATTCACGGAACCCCTAGCGAATTCTCGCAAAACTTCTAGTGATTTCTCGCAGAATCCCTAGCGATTTCTCGCGAAACCCTTATCAAGACCCCACCTCATGTAACGGCCCTGTACCTGGAAACAAGGATGTATTACGGTAGCCTGGTCAATGATGTAGGCGTCGACACTGTGATCCCCCATATAGGTGGCTCTAAAAAGAAGTCTAGCATTGCACCACAGCTAGGCGAGTTCCAATTTCGGCTTCTTCAATGCGTCTAAGGACATAAGAATAGCCACATCAACCAAATACAGTAGAGAAAACACGCCAGTATCACCCGGTATTGGTAGCTTGTTGTTGTTTAATGCCCACAATGAGTAAGTTTACTCTTTTGTGCGCCCTGCAAAGGGCGTTAAGTGGCGTGTTGTAGTAGCTTTCCTCACATATCGAGTAGTTTTCCAGGTGGTTGTCCTATGCTTGGCTTCATCTGCGTGGTGCTCACTACTATGGTGATCACATCGATCCACATCTCGTCAGCCAGGCTGCCTTGAAAAAAGTATGTTTCCAGGGAACACTACAAATTACTCTTTTCAGATGATCAGTGCTTGCTGTACGACGATGAAAACAAACTGCAAAACCACATGAACGCGCTTGCAACTACCTGTGCTAAATACAATATGCAAATTAGTGAGAACAAAACAAAAACTATGATGATCAGTAGAACTGAACCACTCAAGATAAGTCTAAATGATATTGCTCTTCAAAAGGTCTATGAGTTCAAGTAATTGGGCAGTATGTTTTTTGCAGACTGGTGGATCGACAGGGAAATTGAGACAAGGTATCAGAAAGCATCTGCGGTGACTTATCAGCTGTCCGCACCGCTTAGACACCCGAGCAGTAGTTTGGCAACAAAGCAACAACTGATAAACAGTATATTTATGCCGATTCTGTGCTAACAGTGCCAAACATGGCCTCTGTCAAGGGCGCACGATAGCAGAATTTCGACTTGTGAAATGAAGTGTTTGAGGAAAGTCATCGGTGTTACCAGAAGAAACAGAATGCGAAACGACGACATTTGAAGTATGGTCAGCACTATATCTAGTGTCAAATACATTTCCAGGCAGAAAATAAGTTGGTTTGGTTATCTCATGAGAATGCACCCTCATCATCTTCCAGCGATGGTTTACAACGCTGGTAGATCTGGCTACAGGGCAAGGGGGCGACCGCGAGGTAGGTGGATAGATGACATTAGAGTGATTGTGCAACAACAAGGGCTCACATTGACTGACGCAATGCACTTGGCGCAGGACAGGTGACTTAAGCTCCCCACGACGCTAATATATAGAGGCAGGTAAATCAAAAGAAACATATGTAAAATATTTGGACAAGCAGAACATATCTCAGAAAGCGAATAAAACAGCAAAAATAGACTTTGAAAAAAAACTTGCTCAGAGGATCAAGACTGACAGTAAAAGCTTCTTTTCTTATGTTAGAAATAAACAAAGAACGAAAGACAAAGTAGGCCCTCTCGTAGACAGTACAGGGAAAATAATAAGTGAGAATAGGGAGGCTGCTAATCTGCTCAATCAGTACTTTGGCACAGTCTTCACAAAGGAGGACTGCTCCTAGATCCCAGAGCCTATAGATATTTTTCAAAGAGACATGGATACAGCGGGATTAAGATCAATCTGTATTACAGAGGAACTGGTTTTTAAAAAATTGGAGGGGTTGAAAGTGAATAAATGTCCAGGTCAAGATGGTATTCACCCAAAATTGCTGTATGAAATTAGAAACCAACTAGCAAAACCATTGGCTATATTATGTTCTCAATCACTTACAAAAGGGATTGTTCCACGGGATTGGAAAGATGCAGGAGTGATCCCCTTATTCAAAAAAGGCAAAAAATCAGATCCGGCAAATTATAGACCGGTGAGTTTAACGAGCAAAGTCTGTAAATTGTTAGAGTCAATAATCAAAGAAAACATTGTAATGCATTTAGAAAAATGTAATCTAATTAGAAATAGTCAGCATGGGTTTACTAGAGGGAGATCATGCTTAACAAATCTATTAGAATTCATGGAGGAGGTTACTAAAATCATAGATAAAGGGGAGCCAGTGGATGTTATTTATCTAGACTTTGCAAAGGCCTTTGTTAGAGTACCTCATCAAAGATTATTTCGAAAGTTAAAATCACATGGAATAGGTGGCGAAGTTGCCAAATGGATTGAAAATTGGTTAACGGGAAGAAGGCAGAGGGTGGGCATACATAAGGAGTACTCTGAGTGGAGTGAAGTGAAAAGTGGTGTGCCACAGGGCTCGGTTTTGGGACCAATTTTGTTCTTGATATATATAAATGATTTGGACATTGATATGAGATCCATGATTGCAAAATTTGCTGATGACACAAAACTATGCAGTAGTGTCTCATCTAAAGCGGAAGTGGATATATTGATGTCGGATTTAGATAAAATTCGAGAATGGTCTGTAAGCTGGCAAATGGAGTTTAATGTAGATAAATGTACAGTCATCCACATGGGTAGATCCAATATGGAACATAATTACAGAATGGGAGAAAACAATATTAGAAAGATAGATAAGGAAAGGGACCTAGGGGTTATAATAGATCATACAGGAAAGGTGAGTGAGCAAGTTAAGGTAGCAGTGAAAAAGGCAAATGCAATGTTAGGTATGATAAAAAGAAATATTAAACATAGGAGCAAGGAAGTGATCGTCAAACTGTATAAAGCTTTAGTTAGACCTAGATTGGAGTACTGTCTACAGGTGTGGAGTCCTTATCATAGAGGGGACATAAACATGCTAGAAAGAATACATAAAAGAGCGACAAAGATGATAGTGGGATTCCAGAATTACAGTTATGAGGAACGACTCAGAAAAACCGGCCTACAGTGTCTCGAAGAGAGAAGAATTCGTGGTGACTTAATACAGGTTTATAAGACGATCAGAGGAATCGATAAATTAGACTATAACAAGTTTTTTAAAATACAGCCACCTACAATAACACGAGGGCATTGCTACAAGCTGATTAAAGAGAGGTCCAGGTTGGATATTAGGAAATATTTTTTTAGTCAGAGAGTGGTGTCTGCTTGGAATGCATTGCCAGGGGAGGTAGTGGAGGCAGGGACAGTTAATGCATTTAAGAATAAACTGGATGCGCATAGATTTTAGAGCACGGTGATGTAAATGTAACTGGTTGTATACAGACTCTACAGGGTCTTCTAAACCAGTATAAAGATGTTAAGTTAAGTTAAGTTAAATGGCACAGGTGGAAAGAAACTAACTAAAACTAACCAACGACATGGCAGAGAGATTGTGGTCTTGATCAGTGTATTGACCCTGACGTGATGTCCTGGACAGTATGTTGTTCCTGACTGGACTGGCATCTCCGTTACCCATCTCATCATGTTAATAACAATGATTCGCTTCTGCCCCCGATGAAGCATGTTGTTGTTACGGATCTAGCATCATCCGAGGTTCTCGCCCTTCGGCCCAATGCCATGTAATGGTATCTGTACGTGCCTATCAGTTTTTGCCTCGAGTCATTCAAAGTATACCATTTATCTGGTCTCGGAGGAAGAATATTTTCCTAAAACGGTTGAGCTTAATTGTGCCCGACCTTGACATGACATCCTGGTCAGTATGTTGTGCCTGAGCGGACTAGGTGTCTCAGGTCCCCTACTGGAAACTTATATAACAATAACCATCATCATTTGTTCATTTGGAACATGGGATCGCAGTACCACCTAGCGATCTCTCGTGAAACTTCCAGTGATTTCTTGCTGAACCCCTAGGGATTTCTTGCTGAACCACTAGAGATTTCTCGCATAACCCCTAGGTTTCCCGCTGAACCTCTAGCAATATCTCGCTGAACCCCTAGGGATTTCTCAATGAACCCATAGCGATTTCTCGCTGAACCCCCCAGCAATTTCTTGCCAAATCCCTAGCGACATAGGATCACATTCAATGCTCTTCATCTGTTCCTATTCTGTACCATCTTCTCAAGTTCCGTCACACAAGATCCTGATTGAACTGACTTCCTCCTCCACCGTTCACCACCAGGTGATCCTTGGCATTTTCACTTGCATCTTTCCCCGTGGGTTCAAACTCATTGTACGTCTGGTTACACTGTTATGCTTATTTCTGAAAGTGTGTCGTATCCATCTCTACTTTCTCTCCCCAATTCCCTGCCGGCCTGCTTGTCACCATGATCTATCCCACAGATCTGTGTATGCCATTAACTATGGCCATCCAGCATGAAGTATGCGATAAAGACACTTGTTAACGAAAGACTCCAGTCTGAGTGGTATACTCTTAATCACATGCCATTTATCCAAGCCATAGACAGTAAATGCTTGGAATGCATTGCCTTAGGAAATAGTAGATGCAGGTTCAATTAATTAATTCAAGAATAGATTTGGCTTGGCTTGGTTTCGTTCGTTCTCAATCTCCCGCTACCAAACCCTAAAAGGGCTTAAGTAGCAGAATGTAGTCCAGAGAACGGAATGCGTTGTGTCGTAGTTTACAGCTTGACTGCGATATTTTCACCTTTCGGTCTAACACATCCGACTTCAACAAGCATTGTTTTAGTACCGGGTTAGCATTCCCTCTTCGATCCCTTCTCAGTAGCCAGTCTGCCCTGCTGCAGCCTGTTATCCAGGACCACCGCGTGGAGAAGGGTCTTAGCAGCTCTGGTTCGCTGGCCCTGACGCTAGCAGTCAGCTATGGGTCGCTGTCCGCTACAGCTCATGATGTGCTCAGCTACTCGATCCCTAGAATATATTTGATACGCATAGGTATTTTTGGATCACGTTAATGTAAAAGAAAATGGTTGTATGATAGACTGCAGAGTTTTCTAAACCAGTATAAAGACGTTAAGTTCAAGATCAGGCCCGACTTTAAATTTGTGTTAAACAGGCTAACCTTATTCTCCAAGGAGAATATTGCCGAGTTCAATATTGTGCGAAGAGAGTTGAAAGCAAATCTGGCCCTTGTTTTCTAGAAGGCGATAACATCTCGATTTGTTTCTCCGTCTTTTTCAATGTGACTTCTCAAATACACGATGACCTCGCCTGACAGGCCACGCACATTTTAGCGTTTGTGTTAGTTAAAGTTTCACCCTGATTTCTGTTTGGAATAGTTTTCTCTATCTGATAGCTTACAGTTGTGCCTATAAAGTGTGAACTTGTGAAAATTTCTGGCAATTAGGCATGCTAATTGTGGCGATTGTGCAGTATTTTCATCGTGATTATCTCGTCAAATTCTCGACACCAGCCGAGTGAACGATATTCATAACACACTTTGGGATAGTACACAGGGCCCAGGGCAAAGTCAAATGAAAATTGTCAAAGGAGTCTCACTCGACAACAGCACTAGACCTATTACCAAACGCACAAAGGGGCACCTCATACGGGAGGTCATAATCTAGTTCTCTGTAACGCTGTGTGACTTCTATACGACAAACCTTTACTGAAGTCTCTAACAACTTCATTCTCCGACAGTAGTAGTGTAACTTCTATACGATAAATCTTTACTGAAGTCTTTAACAACTTCATTTTCCGACAGTAGTGTAACTTCTATACGATAAACATTTACTGAAGTCTCTAACAACTTCATTTCCTGACAGTAGTGTAACTATTATCATACAAAACTGTACCTGCTTATATAAACCATGAACAACATAATTGGGTAATGTTGGACATATTGAAACCATATAAGTATGTGGGCGGTATTGCAGATCTGAACGCTACTATAGACGGATTTGTTGGATTATATAAATATTTTATCACGCACGGGATGTTCCGCAAAAACAAAACAAAAAATACAAAAGAAATGTCGTATAGAAGATTTAACTACAAGTAAATAGTGAGTGTCCAGTTTATATGTGCGTTATTATACAAAGGAGACTAATCTGCAAGTACGGAACCGTTATTATACAAAGGAGACTAATCTGCAAGTACGGAACCGTTATTATACAAAGGATGCTAATCTGCAAGTACGGAACCGTTATTATACAAAGGAGACTAATCTGCAAGTACGGAACCGTTATTATACAAAGGATGCTAATATGCAAGTACGGAACCGTTATTATACAAAGGAGAATAATCTGCAAGTACGGAACCGTTATTACACGCAATACGTTTCCTGATATGTATATATATGCACATCATCCATGATGGACTATAGTACCACAAAGTGTCTGCAAGGTGGGTACTACGGCAAGAATTGTTACTGGAAATGAAACCTGTTCTCACTATCACGAGCCAGAAACAAAATGAGCGAGCAAGGAATGACGCCATCCTTCCTCCTCCAAACCGAAGAAGTTTTGCAATCTGGAGGAAAAGTTATGCTGACAAGAATCGTTTTGGGACAAACGAGGCGTTATTTTAGAGCACTAGATGCACAGAGGGAACACTGTCACAAGTATACAGAGGAATCATCTTCGACCCGCAATCAAATCCAAACGACGCTGACTTCTGAGTAAATGTGTCCTTTTACAACATGACAACGCTCGATCCCATACTGCCCGTGCAACTGCTGCAGCAATCAAGGACCTCCAATTACAGTGTCTATCACATCCACCGTACTCTCCAGGCCTAGCCCCCAAGTGATTTCTACGTCTTTGGACGACTAAAAGAGGCATTAGGATGAAAGACTTTCAGGTCCGTAGAAGAGGTTCATCAGGTGGTGCATGAGTACATACAAGACAAGATATATTTTTTACGACAGGAATTCATACTTTATAGGCGCTAGAGAACTTGTATGAAACGCAATGGGGACTACATCTAAAAATGATACAGTTGTGTTTCACTTTCTCAGAGTAAATTTACCCAAAAAATATATTTCAGGTTTTCATTTGAAGCCAACTCGCAGATTTGTGAACAAACTATTAAAGTAAAACATTGTCTTTATAAAACCAGGATTGAGAAATTGGCCGAGTGGATATAAATATGGGGTTACTTACTAGATTACCGGATGGTATGTCCTTCAGCTGTGGTTACACTGCTTCGGGTTCCAACGTCTCTTCCAACGGTCTCTGTCTTGGACCACTGTGGACCAGTGAATAATGAGTCGCCCATCTGGGGCAATGCACATATTGTTGCGGGATCCAAAAGATTCGGACCAGCGTGTCGGTTGTCGTCCCCGTGGTCGCTTCTTGCCCCTGGGGTACCATATTCCTGTCGCTATGACCCATCAATCGTACATTCTTCCCAGTAAGTGGCCTGCCTAGCGATGTTTGATCTTGTTTGCATACATAACTGCATCTTCCCCCAGGGACAATTGACGTATGTCGTCAGAGCTACGTAGACCTTTTTGTGTGCTGACTATGAAGCGTGAAGTCCACCATGCATCTCGAGAGAGAGAGAGCCTTGGGTCACTGAGTTTGGACTTATCTCCTTCGCGAGTAAACATGTTTTCATTGATAGAAATAATCTATTTCGCGAGTGAACATCTTTTCATTGATATAAATAATCTATTTCACGAGTGAACACGTTTTCATTGATATAAATAATCTATTTCGCGAATGAACATGTTTTAATTGATAGAAATAATCTATTTCGCGAGTGAACACGTTTTACTTGATAGAAATAATCTATTTCGCGAGCGAACATGTTTTAATTGATATAAATAATCTATATCGCGAGTGAACATGTTTTAATTGATAGAAATAATATATTTCGCGAGTGAACATGTTTCCATGACACATTCATAGAAATAAGACATATAACACGAACACAAACCAAACCTTCTTACGGCGCCAGCCAATGCGTGGATAGATGATGATGATGATTGCAACTTCTTAAACAGGTAAAGTTTTGCACTTCTTTAATTATCTGACCCTTAAATCGTTATGGGGTATCTTTGTTTCTTTATTATTCACATTTTCTTTGTTTTGTTCATACTAATCTGCAGTCCCACCTCTGCTGCTTCACGTGTTAGTCTGTATAAATTTCTTTGTATGCCCTGATGCATATGTGAATTCATACAAATATCATCAGCTAAATCTTGGTCTTTCAGCTGATTATCAAATGTCCATTGTATTCCTCTTTTCACAAGCTTTTATTTATCTTGACGTGGTAGGTGTGCGAGTGTACTTCTATTTCTTCTATTTTAACAAACTTCCTCACAAAACAGAGAGCTGACATTGTGTACACAGTCTCAACTAATGCGACCTATTAATCTATTAAATATTGACAAATCCTGGAAATGTCATTAAAAAACTAACCAAAAAACGAAGTTAGTACTTTTACTTTTTTACAAATGTTAAATTCAATTCACTCATAGTCCTATGACCCCTCATCACGCTGTAGTTGCAGACAGTTTTTAGTGGACGTGTGTGGGGGTTTGCCCGTAAAGATATTACACATACCTGATACAGCTTATCTGTGAAACCTATACCCTGTCACTACTAGCTAGCTGGAGTAGTAAATAAAAGTCTTCAACTGTCAGGTTCGGTTCACAAGGAAAATAGCTGACCACTGTGTACTGTTTAGCCGGAATTATAATTTTAAATGAATTATTTCACGCTTTTATTTAACTCAACAAAACCGTTGTCCGTTTGCGTGGACTTCTATTTCTCCTTTTGCAACCAACTTCTCCTATAACCTATAGAGCTGAAATAGTGTACATAACCCTCAAGTTGCCACCTGCTGTTAATCTAATTTTTTACAGATTCGAAGTCCCCAGCATCCCCCCTCTCCCTCCCCTCCACCACAATAAAAAAAAATAGATATCTCTTGAGAAAAATAAACGCTTGTACCATAGAACGTAATGTTTAACATGTATTTGTTCTGTCATCAACCAATACATGGATAATACAATGATTGTTGGAGATAGTAGTCACCCTTATCGGACTCCAGTATATAGTACATGATCTTTACTTTGTGGTCAGACATGCAAGTTATTTTTTAATTCAATTCTGGTCATCAACAAAGTATGTATGGACAATTTAAGGTGCTCAAGGTAGATAATAAGTAACAAACATTGCATGATTCTTAAATGTGTGTTGTGTCCCTTACTTAATTATCCTTTCACAGATTAATTCCTGAACTGAGTGGATGACGGAAGCCGATACTGGGGAGGTAAAATAGATCAGTTGTATCTCCATGCATGTAGTAAGGGCGACTAAAGAGAGTTGTGTACGGGAACTAACAACCACATCATATTTAACAAATTGATACAGACATCACCACTGCAACAGCTCAAAAACTGGGGTAGGCGTCATTGAGAAAGTGTAATTAAGAGACCACTCCCCCCCCCTCCCCCTCCCCATACTCCAGCTGAAGTGAAAAAGGATCAAGAACAAGTTTAACTTCATGAAACTTTGAATCAGGACACCCGACTTGTATACAAGACGAAAAAACAGGTCCGTCCACCGTAACCTTCCAAGCTTGTCTAAAAGGACAATTAAGTTGGTTGTGTACGGTATTAGCCACCTCATCACGTGGATCCACTGCTCTTGCGACCTAAGTTGCAAATGCTTGGATATAGGCTTGATGTAAGAGAATCAGCTACAGCGACAACCCTATGATTCACAGGAAGTGAAAAGACGAAAGACGAAATATTACCACAATTGTTCCCACCGATAAACATAGAAGTTGTAGGCATTTATAGCTTGAGTCAGGACATTGTCAGTTATTCTCCAGGCATGACTGGGCGCAGAGGTAATGTAGGAAAGGAATGGGTAATTTAATTTCTAAAAGCACTAATACAAGCAGGTGGAGATTATGAAAGGAATGTGTGAGTGTTTGGCAGCGTTTTCGTGTGTGTGAGAGAGAGAGAGAAAGACTGAGTGTGTGTGTGTGTGTGTGCATGCGTACGTGCGTGCGTGTGCGCATGTTCCTTCTTAGCAAATGCGTGTTTGTCCATGCCGTGTATGTGTGTTTGTGTGTGTATGTATCCTTGCATGTGCTTTTGTTGTAAATGTGTGTGTGTGTGTGTGTGTGTGTAGGACTGCATGGGGGTGAGTGTGTTCTTTCTTTATAAGTATGTGTTTGTGTATTCATGTGTTTGCTTTGTATATATGTGTTTGTCTTCAAGTACTTATATTATAAATGTGGGTTTGTTTTCAAGTGCTTACATTATAAATGTGTTTTTGTCTTCAAATGCTTTCATTATAAATGTTTTTGATTCATGTGAGTACATAACACGTGTGTGTTTATCTTCAAGTGCTTACATTATAAATGTGTGTTTATCTTCATGTGCGTACATTATAAATATGTGTTTATCTTCACGTGCTTACATTATAAATGTGTTTTTATCTTCATATACTTACATTAGAAACGCGTGTTTATCTTCATGTGGTAACAATATAAATGTGTGTTTATCTTCAAGTGCTTACATTATAAGTGTGTATTTGTCGTCTTCTTCTTCTTCTTCTTCGTACGCAGTCAGACAGTAACCATTATTTTTTCGAAAAAAGCGGCGGTCATCCTGAGGCTCTCGCCACTGCCATAGAGCTTGTCTTGCAGTTCCACTGGTAATGGCCACATCTGCTCTCTCTGATCCTCGTATGTCGGGCAGTTCTGCAGCAGATGTTCAGCGGTCATTTTACCAGTACCACACGGGCATTCGTCGGTACACCCTATCTTCAATTTGTTGAATAGGTGGTACCTCAGTCTGTTGTGGCCAGTGCGAAGTCTGAAGATAACGACCTGCTCTCTTCGGTTCAACTGGTAATAGGCATCGTTTTTGGTGTAACCAGTATATTCCGTTTCCCATTTGGTCATGTATCTAGCTTTGATAAGCCGTTTTGACTCCTCGTACGTCATACTGGTATATGTTTGTGGTAGTCTTGCACCTTCTTTTGCCAGTCTGTCTGCCTCCTCGTTGCCTTGGATGTTGCAGTGTGACGGAACCCACTGTACCACTACCCTTTTTGGTGCGGACTGCTGGCACAGTTTGCAGAGTGCTGCTCTTAAGTCATTAAGCTCAGTGTTTTTCTGGCTTTTTAGCGCTGTGACTACGGCGAGAGCATCTGTCAGCAGGACTATATGGCTCTCATTTTCACTGTGTGTCACCATTTCTTCCACTGCCGCCCTCAGTGCCTCTGCCTCCGCTCTGAAATTGCTTGTGTACTTACCAGTAGCGAATGACAGTGTTATTTTTCTGCCATTTGGTAGGTTCAGGAATGCTCCTGCCCCTCCGTTCTGTGTAGTGTTTGTTTCAGAACCGTCGGTGTATGCATGGGTCCAGTCCATGCTTGGGTAGCTTTTCGTTATGAAGCTTTGGGTAGTATCTCTCCTTTCTTTTTCAGTCTGGCAGTTTTTGTTTGCAATACCTGGTATATTTTCTACCACCTCTGGAAATATATCCTGCCTCCAGGTAGGTTTTCGTACAGTAGTGATGGGTTTTCGTGTTGTTAGTGCGTTTATGGGATCTTCGTGCATCTTTGCTTTGGCTATTTCTGCAAAGTTTCTCCGCTTTAGTTTCCCATTTCCCAAATTGTTTAGTCTCTGGTGCATTGGATGGTCCGTCAGTCTTCGGAGTTTCTCTGACTGCAGCTGGGCTCTGCAGTCTCTTCTATCGGTCATGGATTGCAGTTTTGTAATCTTTTCAAGTTCTACAATTGGCGTTGACTTCATGCCACCTGTTATAATTCTCATGGCTTGGTTTTGAAGTTTGTTAACTTTATCGAAGTTCGCCTTCGCTGCTGTTGTCCATGCCGCAATGCCATACTCGAGAACTGGTCTCACTCTTCCAGTATACAGTTTCTTTAGTATGCCTTCGTCTGCTCCCCAGCTTGTGCCAGCAAGTTTCCTCATGATTGCCATTCTTTCTCTGGCTTTCATTCGGTTTCTCTCAATCTGACTTTTCCATGTCATGCGCCGATCAAATGTGACTCCCAGATAGGTTGGGTTGTCGTTTGGCTGCAGGAATTTGCCATTTAGACTTAATTTGGTACTTTGTGGTTTTAATGAAAGCGAGAATATTGTGCATGTGGTTTTCTCCTCGTTTATTTTGACCAGCCATGAGTTCGCCCACTCTTCCAGCGATGTTAGGGCCGTCTGCATCCGATTTCTTGCTATGTTGAGATTCTTTTCAGAGTTCCACATAGCCAGATCGTCTGCAAATATTGAGCTATGGACTCTTCTTGGTATATTCTCTGTAATATCGTTTATATATACCAGGAAGAGTGTGGGTGACAATACTCCCCCTTGGGGTACTCCCTGCTCGAGTGTCACCTTTTTGCTCATCTGCCCTTGTTCTTGGACTCTGGCCGTTCTTTGTTTGAGGTAGTGGTTGATCCACTTGTACATCTTCCCACAGACATCACTTCTTCTTAGCTTGACTCTAAGTCCATCCTTCCAGACTTTGTCAAATGCCTTTTCCAGATCCACCCAAACAGCGTGTGTTTCTGTGCCTGGTAGGCATCTTCTATCTCCTGGGCTATGAGGATGACCTGGTCCTCAGTGGATCTGTGCTGTCTAAAGCCGGCTTGCTGTGGAATTAGTATTCGTTTTTCTTCCAGATGCCACATCAGTCTGGTGTTTATCATCCGTTCCATCAGCTTGCCGACACAGCTCAGTAGGCTGATGGGCCTGTATCCATTTGGATCTGTTTTATCCTTTCCTGTTTTTGGTACTGGTACAAGTATTGCGTCTTTCCATGCCTGGGGTACAATACCCCTTTTTTAGCTTTGGTTCAGGACTGATAGTAGTTTCCTCTTCGCTGTTTGGCCCAGCCCCATCAGCATTTCGTTTGTTATCCCGTCTTTTCCGGGAGATTTCCTTTTCTTTCGCGCATTGTTAGTTTGGCCATCATGTGCTCTTCAGGAGCCGTATTTATGTTTTCGTGTCCCTTTAGCTCTTCGCTAATGTCTGTATGCTTATCTGCAGGGACCTCGATGTGGTTTGCTCTGGCATAGTGATCGACAAAGGCGTTTGCGGCTTTCTTACCTGTGATCAAGTTCTCGCCCTGCTTGATAGTAATTTGTTTATTTGACGGGGTTTCGTCGTTCATGGCTCTGACTAGCTTCCATAGCTTGTTCCCGTCTTTGTCCAGGTTTAGACTTTCCGTTTTATTTTTCCAGCTTTCTCTTGCTGTTTGCTTGAGTTTGTGTTTGTACTTCGCCGCAACGGCTTTGAGGGCGATGTTTGCCTCCATGGATTTTTCTCGCTCTGCCATGTTCCTAGCATTTGTTACTGCATCTTCCACTTTCTACAACTCATCATTCCAGTAGGGCTTATAGTTTTTCCTAGCTCCTCTTGGGATGGGTTCAGTGGCGGCTTGCAGTATTGCCTTGCTTAGGCTCTCTACCATGGGCTTCATTTTGGTGTTTCGTGTGTTGATGGTTTCACACAGCCCATCTGTCAGGATTGCAAATCTGTCCCAGTCGGCTCGTTTGTAATTCCAACGTGGGAGCGGTTTTGTTTCCCGTGGGCCTACTTCCATGTCAATGGTTAGCCTGATCGGCCTGTGGTCGCTACCTGCCAGTTGGTTTAGCACCTGGCGGTCTATTTTATGGTGTATGTCCTGTGTGGAGAAGGCCAAATCTGGAGTCGAGGTGGTATGCCATGTTTTTGAATAGAAGCTAGGGCTATCCTCCGGCCTATTGATTAGGGAGAGATTTGCATCTATCTCCCAATCTTCCACTTCGTCACCTCTGCTGTCTGTGTCAGAGTATCCCCATCTCTCTGAGTGGCTGTTGAAATCTCCAACTACTATGCAGTTGGAGTCTCTGACCTCCATACTCGAGAGCGATAGGTCTCTATTTGGTGGTCCGTACAGATTGAAAATGCGGAGCTTCGTCTCTTGAGCCATTATGTCAACTCCTACAATTTCTGCTTGTCCGGTGTGATTGACAGATACCGCGCTATTCGGTATGCAATTTCTGGTCAGTATCAGGACCCCTCCTTTGTGGCCTTCTATATCTAGACGGAAGGTCTGATATCCTCTGATTGAGAATTTATGGTTATTGTTGAGGTTCGTTTTTTGGATACATGCCACGTCAATTTTACCTTCATGCAGGTGGTTTTTTAGGGAAAGTTTTTTGTTAATGACTCCCTCCGCATTCCACTGTAGTATTTTGAGGGTCTTGAGGTTTTGGCCAATAGAAGTTGCCCCATAGCCATGTGCCTTGACTCCACGACACATGGGTGGGTGACCACCAGTAGTCAAGGGTGGGCCCCTTCGAGGCGTGAGGCCCGGCACTATCGCTGCCTGGCGGGACTCCGCAGGGTGAGCGCCATGCGTTTTTCTAATAGGTTGTACTGCCATCATACTGCGATTTACGTTGCACTGTTTTGTTAGGCTTGCGGCCCCGTGCATCCGATTTCAACAGGCGTTTCTGTAGGGATGCCCTCCTTAGCCTTTGGCTGTCCCCAGCCTATCTGCAAGGCAGCAGTTGTTTATGATCAGAGTTGTCTCTCTTATGGAAGTTGTCTTACCAGACTATCGAGTCTTCACTACTCGTGTCTATAGGGTGCAATGATGATATGTTATATGATATATGAGATGGACTGGTTTATCCGGAAGAGAGGCAGTCCAGTGTGTCTGTATCCCAGGATCGTCACGTCCTGCCAGAAACGAAGCATTTGCATGTGAGTGGGGTATCTCTTTTCCCTTTATTTTCTTGGCTTCTATGCAGGGATGGTACGCCTAGCATTCCCCGCCACCTGGGGTGTTGACACAGTGGGGCAGGTGTGAAATGTCCGCTGGTCTGCATCTCTTCTGCGTCCAGCATGATAGTTATATGGCTGATAACGTATAGAGGTAGATATCGTAGCCGACGTGCATTTAACCAGAGGACAAGCCTGGTAATGTCACAGAGATGTTGTTCGCCTGGTGTGCGGACAGCTCTCATGGTCCTTGGTTGAGTCTCGACAGTTCACAGTGAGGTGGCTGCTCTACTGTTTTCGACACCCTGACCAGGTACTAAGTCTTTAGTTGGTGGTTTCGCACCCCATCGCCGTATAAGGTGAGTATCAAGCAGTTGTCCGCCCGCTTTGATCGGCGGACGGCAAAGACCTCTTGCTTCGGCTCTACCGGCTATGGCTGGGGCGCAAGCCCCAGGTTCCGAGCATGTAGGAGCCTCCCATTGCAGTGGTGCGGAGATTTTGGGCGGGATTGCGGCTTACAAGGGTTCGGCCGTAATCCCCCACATGGTAGCCTCGCGCCATTGGCTTATCAGCCTGGTACGTGAACCAAAGTGTCTGCAGCTCCTCTCGATATGAGCTGGTTTTCCGTAGCAACGCCCTGTCATTAGTAGGGTAAAACTGACCTGTCTTTAGATGGTCTATTTCCAGCACCAGTTCACTATTTGGTCAGACGAATTTATTGAGGGCTTTTGTTTGTCAATGACCAGGTATTTGAAATCTGCGGTTTCTGCGGGGTTAAACACGATTTCCGTAGCGTTCTTTCATTAGAGTGTTTGAGAGCTGCCTTATCTTCTGTGAGTCTAATACCAGCGTACGTTCATTTTTAGACCCAAATAGTAGTGCTCTCGATTTGTCAGTCGTTCTACAGTATTGGCGTGTTCAGTCAAATAAAGCCGCAGGTTCCACTCCTGGTGGTGCCCTTCCGTCAATTCCTTTAGCGAGACAATCAAGTTATTTAGAGGGTGGCCCCAGATTTTCGAGGGTCTAATTCCAGCACATGTTCACTATTAGACCCCACGAAGGTGCTCTCTTTTTGACCGTCATTCTACAGTATTGGCGTGTTAAGTTAATTTAAACCTCAGGCTCCACTCCTGATAGTGCTCTTCCGTCAATTCCTTTATCAGAGCACTGGATGCAGACGAACCGAGCCACATGGGGCATAACCCCAGATTTCTGAGGGTCTAAATCCAGCACCAGTTCCATATTTGACCCCAGAAAAGTGGTCTCGGCATGTCAATCATTTCAGTGTTGGCCGTGTTGAGTCAAATTAAGCCGCAGGCTCCACTCCTGGTGGTGCCCTTCCGTCAATTCCTTTAAGTTTCAGCTTTGCAACCATACTTCCCCCGGAACCCAAACACTTTGGTTTCCCGGAAGCTGCCCGCAGAGTCATCGAGGCAACTCCTGCGGATCGCTAGTCGGCATCGTTTATGGTCAGAACTACGACGGTATCTGATCGTCTTCGCGCCTCTGACTTTCGTTCTTGATTAATGAAAACATTCTTGACAAATGCTTTCGCAGTAGCTCGTCTTGCGGCGATCCAAGAATTTCACCTCTAACGCCGCAATACGAATGCCCCCGTTTGTCCCTGTTAATCTTTACCTCCAGTTCCGAAAACCAACAAAATAGAACCGAGGTCCTATTCCATTATTCCATGCACCATTATTCAGGCAGCCGAGGCCTGCTTTGAACACTCAAATTTTTTCAAAGTAAACGCGCCGGCCACCCAGGACGCTCAGCGAAGAGCACCCGTGGGAGAGAGCCGGCAGACGGTAGGGCAGGAGAAAACGGGCAGTGAACCGGCGCGAGCCGGACCGCCCGCCTGCGCCTGAGATCCAACTACGAGCTTTTTAACTGCAACAACTTTATTATACGCTATTGGAGCTGGAATTACCGCGGCTGCTGGCACCAGACTTGCCCTCCAATAGATCCTCGTTAAAGGGTTTAAAGTGTACTCATTCCAATTACGGGGCCTCGAAAGAGTCCCGTATTGTTATTTTTCGTCACTACCTCCCCGTGCCGGGAGTGGGTAAGTTGCGTGCCTGCTGCCTTCCTTGGATGTGGTAGCCGTTTCTCTTGCTCCCTCTCCGGAATCGAACCCTGATTCCCCGTTACCCGTTACAAACATGGTAGGCATGTCACGTACCATCGACATTTGATAGGGCAGACATTTGAAAGATGCGTCGCCGGCACATGAGGCCATGCGATCAGCACAAAGTTATCCAGAGTCACCAGTGGGGACGCCGCAACCCCGTGAGGGGAAACGACGATTGGTTTTGAACTAATAAAAGCGCTCTTTCCGCGAGGGTCGGAGCTTGGTAATCATGTATTAGCTCTAGAATTGCTACAGTTATCCAAGTAGGATCGTGTCATCTAAGGAACCTCGACTGATTTAATGAGCCATTCGTTGTTTCACCGTGAGACAGTGTGAACTTAGACATGCATGGCTTAATCTTTGAGACAAGCATATGACTACTGGCAGGATAAACCAGATATCTGTCGGAGACGTACTACAGCACACACCGGTCGGCGGAGGAAGGGTGTGTAAAAAGCCTCGCTGGGACGACGGCCGCAGGGACCGACTGACGGGACGGACGGACGGTTTGTTCCACCCGTCCCTCACTCCGTCGACCTAGGACCGCCTGACAGGGGCCTCCCACACGCACCAGACGACCGACCGACCGGGCTCGCTCGAGGAGGGATGGCAGCGCTCTGTGCAGAACGGATCCCAACGACCTCGGCGATGAATTTCACTGGGACTAGAGACAATTTGGCCTGCCGGCCTGCCCTTCTCCGTAGGGAGAACGCAGGGCCTCGAGGCAACGATTCCTGCTTTCCATTTGCCGGTCACAAGCTCTTTGCGAGAGTCGGACCACCAGCGAGACGTACTGTCGAGCTCTGCTATAAGCCTTAGATAAATCACCACGGACGGACCACGTTTCCTGATACGGACCAGACCAGCGCACCTCGGTGGAGGAGCCGCTGCAACAAACCGCACCCAATTCGCTCTACGGGGAAAGGCAGGCGAGCGTTTTCCGCAAGCCCGCGCTATCGCTCCGCCTGGCGGGACTGAGATCGCTTTACGAACACTGGTTCAAATTGAGTCGCTGGTGAGACAACTACCCCAGATGTATTTGTCGTCAAATGCTTACATTACAGTCTTCAACTGCTTACATTATAAATGCGTGTTTATCTTCATGTGCGTAAATTATAAATATGTGTTTATCTTCAAGTGCTTACATTATAAATGTGTGTTTATCTTCATGTGCTTACATTAGAAATGCGTGTTTATTTTCATGTGCTTATAATGTAAATGTGTGTTTATCTTCAAGTGCTTACATTATAAATGTGTATTTGTGGTCAAATACTTACATTATAAATGTGTGTTTGTCTTCAACTGCTTACATTATAAATGTGTGTTTATCTTCAAGTTCTTACATTCTAAATGTGTTTTTGTCTTTAAGTGCTTACATTCTAAATGTGTTTTTGTCTTCAAGTGCTTAAATTCTAAATGTGTGTAGTGTGTATTCATATTTTTACTTTCTAAATGTGTGTCTGTGTCTATTCATCTTTTTACTTTCTAAATATGTGAATGTATGTATTCTTGTGTGAACTTTCTAAATATGTGAATGTATGTATTCATGTGTGAAATTTCTAAATGTGTGTCTGTGTGATAGCTTTATAAATATTTGATTGGACCTGAGTGAAACAAGGAATAGCTCTATGACTTGCAAGATATATCTTAACAGCGACTAAAGATAGTTGTAGAAGTTATCAGATACTCCATCCTGTAGATATAGCCACAAGGAGTGCTGACAGATTGGACAAATCAGATACAAGTTAAGCGTAATCTTCTTTTTCTTCTTTTTATTCTCCTCGTTATTCTTGTTCTTCTTTTTCTTCTTCTTCTTCTTCATTCGTTCTAACGTAGTCGGGAACTTTATTTATCTTATAAACTTAGCGATCTGTTTCCTGTTTCTCTTGTCGCCATACAATTTGTTTCTTACTTGGGGTGGAGAGGGCCATGGTGTCTCTCTGCTCCTCTCGTGGAGTCGACAGCCCTTATGAAAATGTTCTACTGTGTGTTGGTGGTTCTACGCTCGTGTACACTTGGCAATGGCTCCACACTCTACGATAAAAATGTTTGCTAGAATAATCTATGCAATTAGGAGGCACCAAAAGGTTTGTATAGATTGCAACGTAAGCTACTTAGAAAAATAATACCATTGTATACAACTTTTTCTTAATAATTTCTTGAAAAAAAACAAAAAAACAACACATATAGTTTTAATTTGACGCATTCTTGTATGTTCATTCATTTTCTTTTTCGTGCGTTCTCAAACTCCCGCTACCAAGTTCTGAAAAAGTTCTTTGCAAGTAGCAGGATGTAGTCAGAGAACAGAATACGTCGCGATTTTCATTACAGTTTGACTGCGATATTTGCACCTTTCGGCCCGACACATCTGACTTGAGCGTGGCATTTTTGGGTAACTGGCTAGTCTTCCCTCTTCGATTCCTTCTACTTAGCCAGTCTGCTCTGTTGCAACATTTTATGCAGGATCACCACGTGGAGGTGGAGAAATGTCTTGGCAGCTTTTGGTCGCTGGCTCTGACGCTAGCAGTCAGCTCTAGATCGCTGGCTCTGACGCTAGCAGTCAGCTCTAGATCGCTGGCTCTGACGCTAGCAGCCAGCTTTTGGTCGCTGACCGCTACAACTCATGCTCGGATCACCAACTTGACCCCACGCTGGTATATTAAAGCAAGATAGAGATCGTAGGGTGAATATGATTGCGAACGGTAAAGGGATATAAATCTAGTACAAGCCAGCTTTGCAATCTGATCATACCGGGAACGAAATCAGTTGGTGTTCAGTTTGACTGGGCATGTTGTGGATTTTCTTGATATGACCACTTCTCCGTGTACAACATTCAGCTTCATTATCATAGGCGTCTCAGTGTCTGTAGAGTACGCACGTGGCACGCTGTGAGTTTAATCAGGTCTTTATACCGTATTTCGACACAATCTGCTATGACTATAAAGGCCGATCCGAGAGAGACAGCCACTGTAACAGATCGTACAACCAAGCTGAAGAGGCTGGTTTGCCGTGGTGCCCTCTCATCTCTTCAGTTGTTCTCTTTTCTCTGCAGCCTGTTCGAGCGCCGGCAGCCACTTTGCCCATTTCATCTGACTGTCTCCAAACAGCTCGATCCTGAGCAATTGTTTCCCAGCCCTGGGATGTGATGTCGCATGATTTCCTGTTCCTCTTGCATACGTCCGTGAATCGCAGTGTGAGATGGCTGATTCTTCTAGCACCAATGGCCAGCTTTCCAAAGAGGATATCCTTTGGTTGCCTCTCATCTTTCATGCGGTAAACATGCCCAAACCATCGGGGACATCGCTGGTTCAACGGCGAGTACATACTGTCAGTGTTTGCTCGCTGTAAAATTACATGTCACTCTCTGTTGCCACCCAATCCTCAATATACTCCGTAGGCACCTCATGTGAAAGATCTTGAGCCGCCGCTCCTGCTTAGTGTAATTGCTTCAAGTCTCGCTTCACTACATGAGAGTGCCAAGAACGCAGGCCTGTTTTACTCGGATCTTTGTGAAGTTAGACAGCGCATTGTTCTTTCAGACTCCCTTTGTAAGGCGGGCTATAACGGTCCTCTGCCTTCCAAAACTAGTTTCTTTCTCGATCCAGAGAGTGCTGCTGAAGGCAGACCCCAGGTAAGTGAAGCTGTTGTCCACCTCTACAGTGACGACATCAATCTTCACAGAAGCAAAACTGCTGTACTGCAAACTCATACCAACACATTAAGCCATTCTATAACCTAATTGATTATGGTCTGAGACTAAAAGAGCGTGCCTTCGCCATTAGAATAAAGAAAGGCAATATTTTTAACAAAACAACAACAATGGAGTGAAGATGAATTGTATAATGTTGTACCGAATGGTCCGCGGGGTCTTTGTGTATGACAAAGACACAAATAACACCACTGCCCCCCAGGGAGCATGTTATAAGAGGCGACTGTGTCACATGGCATAACACCGGCCATGGTTAGGTAGTTTGTTAAGAGCAGCATAGATGGCGCTTTATAGGCTGCGGATCTACTTTGCTCTAGTGTTTGAGTCTATTAAGATGGACTCACATATGTTAACCACCCTCTGTGGCACTTGTCCCAACGCAGCGGAGGAATAGGCTGCTCGAGTCTAGCCTGCTAAACAGGAAATGCTACTCTCGGTTACATCCAGCTCATACCCAGAAGGAGTACAGATCAGCTAAGACTAAGACTTGGCACATACTCTCTCATATCAAACTACTACTGCTACAACCAATGAAGCTTTTTTCAGATGTTTCCTTGATGACACTTTCATATTGATAATTTGATTAACGTGTTATCTAATATACTAGCTTGCCAAGAAAAGATAAGGCGATAGCGTAGCCTTGCTGATTCAAGTTACTTTGTCCTCATTGTGTATGTCTGTTTAGCTTAGTTCAGTGTTGCCATTTGTGCTTCTTTCGTTTGGTCCAGAGTTTGATAGAAATAATTTTTAACTCAGGGATACTGTTAACCCCTAGAGACATGTTTTCTTACAAAGTAAAACTGCCTCTTATCAGTACAGGTACATTAAACAATTTAGGAAAACATTTTATTGATAAATTGTATGTATATTTATACAAATTGTAATCTTCATCTTCTATTCATTTGTGTCGCTAGACACAGTGGGTTTGGTGTATGTTCTGCCTTGTTTCAGCTTTGTTTGGTATCATTCCTTGTTACTTATTACTGGTCAAATTTTCGTTACGGTTCTTATTGTTTCATTTCAATCAAGCGGAGATTCCACGGAAGCCATTCGTAGTTGTTCTTAGTTTAACTTAACGTCTTTACACTAGTTTATAATACCTCGCAGAGTCTGTAGACAATCGAACAATTCCAGTCGTGTAATTTAGTCACAAAGTGACCAGCTTACGATTGGAATATTCAAACCCTCTGAAGTAGTCAACAAGCAGTCATGATAGCGCTAGAGCGGTCTTGGCTATTGGTGACGGGATTGGCATAGGGTATCTTCTTCCTGATAAGCGGGTCAGGCTTGAACATGGTCGTTGGTTTCACTACTTTTTTCCGGCTGCTACACCACACGTTCTCTCACCACCTTACACTCTCTCACCACCTTACACTCTCTCACCACCTTACACTCTCTCACCACCTTACACTCTCTCACCACCTTACACTCTCTCGACACCACACTCTCTCTCACCACCTTACACTCTCTCACCACCTTACACTCTCTCGACACCACACTCTCTCTCACCACCACACACTCTCTCACCATCTTACACTCTCTCACCACCACACGCTCTCTCACCATCTTACACTCTCTCACCACCACACGTTCTCTCACCACCACACGCTCTCTCACCACCACACGCTCTCTCACCACCACACGCTCTCTCACCACCACACGCTCTCTCACCACCACACGCTCTCTCACCACCACACGCTCTCTCACCACCACACGTTCTCTCACCACCACACGCTCTCTCACCACCGTACACTCTCTCACCACCACACGCTCTCTCACCACCGTACACTCTCTCACCACCACACGTTCTCTCACCCCCTTACACTCTCTCACCACCTTACACTCTCTCACCACCACACACTCTCTCACCACCGTACACTCTCTCACCACCACACGCTCTCTCACCACCGTACACTCTCTCACCACCACACGTTCTCTCACCCCCTTACACTCTCTCACCACCTTACACTCTCTCACCACCACACACTCTCTCACCACCGTACACTCTCTCACCACCACACGCTCTCTCACCACCGTACACTCTCTCACCACCACACACTCTCTCACCACCGTACACTCTCTCACCACCACACGCTCTCTCACCACCGTACACTCTCTCACCACCACACACTCTCTCACCACCGTACACTCTCTCACCACCACACGCTCTCTCACCACCACACGCTCTCTCACCACCGTACACTCTCTCACCACCACACGTTCTCTCACCCCCTTACACTCTCTCACCACCTTACACTCTCTCACCACCACACACTCTCTCACCACCGTACACTCTCTCACCACCACACGCTCTCTCACCACCACACGCTCTCTCACCACCGTACACTCTCTCACCACCACACGTTCTCTCACCCCCTTACACTCTCTCACCACCTTACACTCTCTCACCACCACACACTCTCTCACCACCGTACACTCTCTCACCACCACACGCTCTCTCACCACCGTACACTCTCTCACCACCACACACTCTCTCACCACCGTACACTCTCTCACCACCGTACACTCTCTCACCACCACACGCTCTCTCACCACCGTACACTCTCTCACCACCACACACTCTCTCACCACCGTACACTCTCTCACCACCACACGCTCTCTCACCACCGTACACTCTCTCACCACCACACACTCTCTCACCACCGTACACTCTCTCACCACCACACACTCTCTCACCACCGTACACTCTCTCACCACCACACACTCTCTCACCACCGTACACTCTCTCACCACCACACGCTCTCTCACCACCACACACTCTCTCACCACCACACGCTCTCTCACCACCACACACTCTCTCACCACCACACGCTCTCTCACCACCGTACACTCTCTCACCACCACACACTCTCTCACCACCGTACACTCTCTCACCACCACACGCTCTCTCACCACCACACACTCTCTCACCACCACACACTCTCTCACCGCCACACGCTCTCTCACCACCACACACTCTCTCACCACCACATGCTCTCTCACCACCACACACTCTCTCACCACCACATGCTCTCTCACCACCACACACTCTCTCACCGCCACACGCTCTCTCACCACCACACACTCTCTCACCACCACATGCTCTCTCACCACCACACACTCTCTCACCACCACATGCTCTCTCACCACCACACGCTCTCTCACCACCGTACACTCTCTCACCACCGTACACTCTCTCACCACCACACACTCTCTCACCACCACACACTCTCTCACCACCACACACTCTCTCACCACCGTACACTCTCTCACCACCACACACTCTCTCACCACCGTACACTCTCTCACCACCACACACTCTCTCACCACCGTACACTCTCTCACCACCACACGCTCTCTCACCACTACACGTTCTCTCACCACCACACGCTCTCTCACCACCGTACACTCTCTCACCACCACATGCTCTCTCACCACCACACGCTCTCTCACCACCACACACTCTCTCACCACCGTACACTCTCTCACCACCACACGTTTTGAACTTGAAAATTGACTGCCCCTTGTTTGCAGCGATGAGCAATCCAAAACAGGGTATTCTGCATGATATCCCCATTTAAGTGTGATGTGTATAGACGTTATAGTAAAATTGACTTCTAGGAGATTATAATTTTTCAAGCCAATTTATCAGCCCTACGCCGATCACAGATCTATGTGAGCCGATATATCGGCTATAGAAAGTTAAAAAAAAGTGAAGTCTAAACCCCGGTACACTAATCTTACTGTTCTCATGTCACGCTACATGCAGCTTTTGTTGTATTTCATCCATTATTCGTGTATCTGATTTGTTACTAGGAATCTCTTTTTCATTACCAATGCAAAAATACATTGGACAGTCTTAGACAGAATGGAGCACGGTGAACCGATAACTTCGCATGCTACCTTTCTCATGTATCCCTGGCTTTAGGAATGTAGAAACTAAGCGAGTATAAAGCATAGCCCACATACCTGCACACTATTAGTCCATTTGTTGATATCTATAAACGAGACACATAGACAAAATAGACTGATTTTCGACGGACAGAGATGAGAGAACATCTAAAAGAACAAAGTAAGGTCATACAGATAAAAATGAAAGCAGCACCGAGTTAAACGGCCAAGGATCAGTGTCTCGGCCGATGTTATCTTTTCCTGCAGCAGATGTTGTGTTGCAGAAGTGCCTAAGCTTTCAACTTCCAGAGTACGCCGCCTTCTCACATCACCAGATACACCCTCGCCGCCAGCGCTTGTTGTGTGATACGAGAAGTCTTCTATCGTTCCTTCTGTGATCTCTGTATTTTTTTCGTGACCTCTACATTCTTTGATTTCTATTTCTGTGGCCCCTCACATTTTCGATCCATCTTTGTATAAATCCTCGCGTCTTTGCTTGTTTATTGTAAAATAAACAGACTTCTCGTGTCACTAATTGTGAGAAATATGCTATTTATTAGTTTATTGTATTATTTCTGGGCTTCTGCCTCTGTGCTTTATATAATATATGAACGTCTTCGTTTGCGTATCTTGTATTATTCTACTTCTTCTTCGTTCGTTCTCAAACTTCTGTTAGCAAATTCTGCAAAAAGGACTTTGGAAGTAGCAGGATGTTGTCCGGAGAACGGAATGCGCTGTGTCGTAGTTTATAGCTCAGACTGCGATATTTGACTCTTTCAGTCCGACCTTTCCGACTTCAGCTTGTGTCTTATATAATTTATAGACACTTTCGTTTATGCTTTCTATAATGTATAGACTTTTCGTTTGTGTCTTATATAATGTTAATACTTCATAATTCGATTCTTGTATAATTTATAGACTTAATCCTTCGATTCTTATCTAATTTATAGCCTTCTTTGGTTGTGCCTTGTATAATTTAAAGACAAGTTTGTGTGCGTCTTGTGTAATTTATAGACTTCTTCTTTTGTGTCTTGTATAATTTATAGACTTCTTCGTTTGCTACTAGCATAATATATTGACTGTTCATTTGTGTCTTGTATAATTTAAAGACTTCATCGTTTGATTCTTGTATAATTTATAGACGTCTTTGTCCGTACATGTACTTTTCGCCTGAAGATTTACAGCAAAGCAAATGAAGCCACCATCTTTGATATCCTGTTCGCGGACAACTTTGCTCTTCCTTAACACCTGTTTAGAACAAGAAATGCAGTCCATCATGGCTAAATTTTATGGCGGCGTGCAGTATTTTTAGTCTTACAATCAACACTAGGAAAACGGAGGCTTTCTTTCAGCCTACTCCTGGAAAACCGTACAGCAAACCACATTTTACCATACGAAATCAACGTCTCCAAATGTACAAGTGGATCAACCACTACCTCAAACAAAGAACGGCCAGAGTCCAAGTACAAGGGCAGATGAGCAAAAAGGTGACACTCGAGCAGGAAGTACCCCAAGGGGGAGTATTGTCACCCACACTCTTCCTGGTATATATAAACGATATTACAGAGAATATACCAAGAAGAGTCCATAGCTCAATGTTTGCAGACGATCTGGCTATGTGGACCTCTGAAAAGAATCTAACCATAGCAAGAAATCGGATGCAGACGGCCCTAACATCGCTGGAAGAGTGGGCGAACTCATGGCTGGTCAAAATAAACGAGGAGAAAACCACGTGCACAATATTCTCGCTCTCATTAAAACCCCAAAGTACCAAATTAAGCCTAAATGGCAAAATCCTGCAGCCAAACGACAACCCAACCTATCTGGGAGTCACATTTGATCGGCGCATGACATGGAAAAGTCAGATTGAGAGAAAACGAATGAAAGCCAGGGAAAGAATGGCAATCATGAGGAAACTTGCTGGCACAAGCTGGGGAGCAGACGAAGGCATACTAAAGAAACTGTACACTGGAAGAGTGAGACCAGTTCTCGAGTATGGCATTGCGGCATGGACAACAGCAGCGAAGGTGAACTTCGATAAAGTTAACAAACTTCAAAACTAAGCCATGAGAATTATAACAGGTGGCATGAAGTCAACGCCAATTGTAGAACTTGAAAAGATTACAAAACTGCAATCCATGACCGACAGAAGAGACTGCAGAGCCCAGCTGCAGTCAGAGAAACTCCGAAGACTGACGGACCACCCAATGTACCAGAGACTAAACAATTTGGGAACTGGGAAACTAAAGCGGAGAAACTTTGCAGAAATAGCCAAAGCAAAGATGCACGAAGATCCCATAAACGCACTAACAACACCAAAACCCATCACTACTGTACGAAAACCTACTTGGAGGCAGGATATATTACCAGAGGTGGTAGAAAATATACCAGGTATTGCAAACAAAAACTGCCAGACTTAAAAAGAAAGGAGAGACACTACCCTAAGCTTCATAACGAAAAGCTACCCAAGCATGGACTGGACCCATGCATACACCGACGGTTCTGTAACAAACACTACACAGAACGGAGGGGCAGGAGCATTCCTGAACCTACCAAATGGCAGAAAAATAACACTGTCATTCGCTACTGGTAAGTACACAAGGAATTTCAGAGCGGAGGCAGAGGCACTGAGGGTAGCAGTGGAAGAAATGGTAACACACAGTGAAAATGAGAGCCATATAGTCCTGCTGACAGATGCTCTCGCCGTAGTCACAGCGCTAAAAAGCCAGAAAAACACTGAGCTTAATGACTTAAGAGCAGCACTCTGCAAACTGTGCCAGCAGTCCGCACCAAAAAGGGTAGTGGTACAGTGGGTTCCGTCACACTGCAACATCCAAGGCAACGAGGAGGCAGACAGACTGGCAAAAGAAGGTGCAAGGCTACCACAAACAGATACCAGTATGACGTACGAAGAGTCAAAACGGCTTATCAAAGCCAGGTACATGACCAAATGGGAAACCGAACATACTGGTTACACCAAAAACGATGCCTATTACCAGTTGAACCGAAGAGAGCAGGTCGTTGTCTTCAGACTTCGCACTGGCCACAACAGACTGAGGTACCACCTATTCAACAAACTGAAGATAGGGTGTACCGACGAATGCCCGTGCGGTACTGGTAAAATGACCACTGAACATCTGCTGCAGAACTGCCCGACATACGAGGATCAGAGAGAGCAGATGTGGCCATTGCCAGTGGAACTGCAAGACAAGCTCTATGGTAGTGGCGAGAGTCTCAGGATGACCGCCGCTTTTTTCGAAAAAATAATGGTTACTGTCTGACTGTGTACGCAGAAGAAGAAGAAGAAGAAGAATACGCCTCGTAATAATGGATCTATTCAGTTTGAGGACCAAAGACTTTCTTACTAAGCTGAAAGAAAAACCCATCTTTTAACTCATTTAAACCATCAAGAACAACACATGTAGACAATCATGGATGCGTTTTCACTGCGAGGACCAATTTTGGTTTTGCAGTTAACTTGAAAAAAAACATGGAAGTAATGTTCTAACCAGCTTCACAGAATCGTTTTAGCGAACACAGCATCACTGCTGTAGCTTTATCTACCTAGGCTGTACCCTCACCATGGAAGCATATGCCAACTCTGAAGTCCATAGCGGGATTGCCAATGCAAGTGCTGTTTATGGATGACTACAAGGACTCGTCTTTAACGGACAAGGAGTCAGTGTTGTTATCAAAATGAAAGTTCAGTGTAATTTGGTACTAGTCACCTGCCAGTACGCCTGCGAAACATAGACAGCCATTATTATGTGAGCTACCTCTGTTGGTTGCTCAGGATGAGCTGGTAGGAAATAGTTCTTAAATCTGAAGTCTTAAACAGCGCAAGACTTCAATCAGATGGACTAGGCGTGTTGTCCGGAAGCGCGATACACGCATCGCGAAAGCAGCTGGAGTATGGTGAGTTCAGAACAGGCAAGTGGGCATCAAGGTGAAAAGAAACAGTATAAAGACTCATCAGAGGGCCTCTGAACAGATTCAAAATTCATGTCTTTTATTGGGAGATACTTGTACAAGACCGCTCCTACTGGCACACTACTATTGCGCAAAACAAAAGGTGCTCACATAGCTGAGAGGAACATAATCGTTGAAGCTTTTAGAAAACGCACAGCCTGAAAATGTGCAACAGCGCCACTTTGTTGTTGTTAATGCCACTCTACTTGAGCTAGGTACTCTTTACGACTTTTTTGTGGCAGGTTACAGTAGTTCTCCTCACATCCTGAGGCTTACTTCCGAAGAGGTACTGTGGTCATCCTGGCTATAGTTCAATGCGAGGCTAATCGTTAAGCTTACCAGTTAGTTAGTTGTCCATGACAAGCAATCATGGCGTCAGCATCCGAAGGTTTTTTTTAGTTGATATAACTTGCGCTGTATTTGGATTATAGTGAGTAAGAAACTATGTTGGCCATCAACCACACTCTCTTGTCTCGAACTACCTTGGGCCAGTGGCAAGACTTAAGACGACTGGAGATAATTCAGAATGCAGGCACTCCGTTCCCACCTCTTTGAGACTAAGGTTCGCTTGAAACCACGCCGTTTCCGTTCATCGCTTTGTGGTGCGAGTGACTTACCTCTCGATTACAGTTCGCCCCTATGAAAATCACAGCTTCGATCCCCATCTCTTTAGCCAAACGATCATTAAACAGCTTGTTTGCAGGAAGAACTGCTTGGAAGTGAGGTTGGGCTCTTGATCAGTACGTTTAACCTGACCCAACTATCAAATCCACCAGTTTGTGCCATCGCAGCCATATCAGATGACGTGTCACAACACAAAGTGTCACTTTGTTGTCGTCTGTGCCCACGATGGGCTGCTATATTATTACATTGACACGTTTGGAGAATGTTATCGCGGCGCCTCTACTAATCTAACCTTTCTTTGCACTTCATTCCCCTAATCAGTAGCCTCTACTAGCACCTACAAAAACCGGTCTAGACCGTCCCTGACGAAAATAAATTTTCGTTGTTTTGACAATTGCAAACGTAAATAACTGAGAAAGCCAAGCGCCAAGAAGGAGGAATGAATGGATACATTGTGTTGCTCTCCAGACTTGTTTATTCTTGTTGCCACTAAAAGACATGTTTTGAGAATTGCCCGCCGTGTTGACGCTGTTTATTACCGCTCGTACTCTGATCCGAGCTATTAGCGGCCGCGCTTATTAATAATTCAACCTTTGTCTATGTCAGGTAGTGGCGTAGCTGCAATGTGGTCATTCACTTCCTTCTTCTTCCTCCACCTTCGTCTTCTTCTTCGTGATTCGTTCTCAAACTCCCGCAACTAAACCCGGAAAAGGGCTCTGCAAGTAGCAGGATGTTGTCCGGAGGACGAAGGGTGTTGTGACGTAGTTTACATCTTGACTGCGATATTCGCAGCTTTCGGTGCGACACATCCGACTTCAGCAGGACATGTTTGGGTACCGGGATAGCATTACCTCTTCGATCCTTTTTTCTTAGCCAGTCTGTTCTGCTGCAGCCTGTTATCAGGATCATCACGTGGAGGTGGAAATAGGTCTTGGCAGGTCTGGTTCCTTGGCCCTAACGGAAGCAGTCAGCTTTGGTTCGCTGGCCCTGACGCTAGCAGTCAGCTTTGGTTCACTTGCCCTGACGCTAGCAATCAGCTCTCGTTCGTTGGCCCTGACACTAGCAGTCAGCTCTGGTTCGCCGACCCCGACGCTAGAGGTCAGCTTTGGGTCCATGACTTTGACGCTTAGTAGTAAGCTCTGTTTCCTTGGCCCTAACGCAAGCAGTCAGCTCTGGTTCGCTGAGCCTGACGCTAGCAGTCAGCTCTGGTTCGCTGGCTCTGACGCTAGCAGTCACCTCTGGTTCGCTGGCCCTGACGCTAGCAGCAAGCTGTGGTTCGCTGGCCTGACGCTAGCAGTTAGTTCTGGGTCCCTGACCGCTATATCTCATTCACGACTTTCAACATTTCGCTTCTTACGATACATGTGCTTCTTTCGACCCCTGTTGTAGAATGCTCCCAAATAAAATCCTGCGGCAAAGCACATTTTTTTTCTCCAGCAATGATAAGTAAAAGAAAGTTAAGGACCGTCATGTGGCGCATAGGATTTAGGTTGGTTAGTTGGTTGGTTGCGAATGCCCACAATGGGTTGACAACCCATTTGTGCGCCCTGAAATGGACGGAACTTGTGGCAGATTGCAGTAGTTTTCCTGACATCTCGAGCCTGCTGAGGAAGTGGACCTGGATCCTTCAGTCGGTTGTGCAATGCTTGGCTTCATCTGCGTATCACTCACTACTACGGGGATCACGTCGAACCTCACCTTGTTACCCAAACTGCTGTCCTCGACAACAGCCCGTTTCCAGGACGACCAACAAGGAGGTCAGGTGAGGGTCTTGGCCAGTATATTTCTCCTGACCCTGGCTAACATTGTCTGATCAGTGTGTTTTACCTGACCGTATGTTAGCCTCATCGTCCTGTAGCTTTAAGTTAAAGAGCTGATTAGTTATCTTCTATCCCATCAATCGATATCAAATGATCTCATCCCTTTGAGTGCTCAGTGCTTAACGATATTAGGAAAATGCATTTTCTCCGAGGCCAGATAAATGGAAGACTTTTAATTGCTCTAGACAACAACTGATTAAAAACGTGAATATACCATTACATGGATGTTGGATCCGTAACAAATCATCAACAGCATTAAACGCTTAGAGTTGGGATCAAGAAACTGAGCAGTGTATGTGTTGTAGTGGTCAGCGACAAAAAGCTGACTGCTAGCATCAGGACCAGCGAATACCTCCACTTTGTGATCCTGAATAATAGGCTGCAACAGAGCAGACTGGCCAAGAAGAAAGGATCGAACAGGGAAGTCTAATCCGGTACTACGAGATGCCTGCTGAAATCGGATGATTCGGACCGAAAGCTGCAAATATCACAGTCAAGCTATAAACTACGACATAACGCATTCCGTTCTCTGGAAAACATTCTGCTACTTGAAAAAGCCGTTGTCAGGGCTTGACATCTGGAGATTGAGAACGAACGAACGAAGAAGATAAAGATGTAGAAGAACAAAAATAAGAAGAGACACGCTTAAAATATATCTTGTACTTCAAATTCAGACACATTCCTACAAGAAAAACAGCTGAAACTTTCAGGTCAGCTACAAACTCGTTGGCAATACACTTATTGTCTTTTTATTACTCTTTTTTTTCTTCAAATTGGAATTATTATTGCATTTCTCTAATGTTTAAACATTTCTTGTGTAGTCCATACAATCTTTGTATCCACAATTGCCCTACCTCATTGACTGCTTTGATTAATTTAACAGTGATTTAATCAGGTCCTGAACATTTGTTGAGTGGTGCACCTTGTACATCATTTCTGATCCCTGAAAGTGTGATGTTTGGTTCTATCTCCTTGTTTACGTTAATGTTATTTATCTTGTTTGCCATTAATCCAAGTTGTTGGTAAGTTGAGAAGTTCTTTAAAGTATTGCTGCCATCTGTCCAAGACCAGTTGTGGGTCGTTTATTGCGAGCCTATTGTAGTTTATAACTGATGTTAGAATGTAACTAGCATCTCTGCCTTGTAGAAATTGAAACATAATTCAGAATTTCCCCATACTATTTCTAAGATTTAGATTTAGTCACCAGGAATTAATTACCATATTTGCGTGCTTCTTCGATGCCTTAAAGTTACCATATTCTTGCTTTTTCTTTTTTGTAACTCATTCTTTGTATCTATTCTTCATGTTTTTGATAGTTATTTTTATTTCGTCGTCTCACCACGTTGTTATTAAAGTTCTAAAACTTCTCGATTGTACAGTTTCACATGTTTCTTGTGTCTACTTCTAGTCAATTACTTTTAAACGTTGCCCATTCTTTTTGGACAGATTTTTGTCCTTTGGTCACTCTAGCAAAGTTCTCATTAATTTTAGTAACATAGGCTTTTTGGGGGACTGTTTCATTAAGTTCGATAATTTTGTTTGAATCTTTTGCTAACATGTCCTGTCCTTCTGAATGTCATTTTTTCATGAACTATTCATTACATTGTGATCAGTTTCTACACATACATTTAGTATTCTCTAGAATCTATTACTGTTCGTTTGTTGTTTCTCTTGACTAGCATAAAGGCTATCTGACTTCTACAACTTAAGTCATGCCATTTTATTATTAGTCGACCTGTGCATCTACAAGGGCATTAGCCCTTGTGCAGGTCCCGACTCATGTGCGAGTTGGTAGTAGTGTGGTGCATTTCTCCGCTTAGCGGGCTGGGCTCTAGCAGTGCTGTTTTTTCGTTTTGTGCTGGTCTCATATTTGTGCTGGTCTCATCTCGGTTACCAGTCCATTCTGTCTCGGGCACGAGTTGCCCAGTGGATGGCTAACTTCTGTCTCGGGTATGGGTTGTCAAGTGGATGGCTAACTTCTGTCTCGAGCACGGGTTATCCAGTGGATGGCTAACTTCTGTCTCGAGCACGGGTTGTCCAGTGGATGGCTAACTTCTGTCTCGAGCACGGGTTGGCCAGTGGATGGCTAACTTCTGTCTCGAGCACGGGTTGGCCAGTGGATGGTTAACTTCTGTCTCGAGTACGGGTTGTCCAGTGGATGGCTAACTTCTGTCTCGAGCACTGGTTGTCAAGTGGCTGGCTAAACTTGCTTGTTTCAGGATCGCGAGTGTTGTGCAGCCCGAGCTAATTTTGTCATCTAGTGTGGGGGGTCTGCGAGGTGGTCTTTTTTTTTTGTCGCGCGGGTACCACAGAGTGGTCACTGTGCTCCAGCGTTAGTCCTTCCTTCTAACAACATGGCAAGCCCAGCAGTGCTTGAAGTTGTTGGCATGATGGATGACATCCTTGAGGTGTAACAATGCCCGGATGCCACTGTTGTGTAAGCCCATCTGGTGCTGTTGCCTAAGTGATAGGCCCACGAGACGGCGCTTGAGCGTAGCAAGTGTTGTCCTTATCTGGTGCTCCGTGGCTTTTGCCAGATACCATGTTTCACGTCCATAGCAAAGCACTGGTAAGACCACTGAGTCGAATATGTCAGCTCGCAGTATGTTGTCTCAAGACGCACCAGCCTGCAAGCTGACATATTCATGCCATCTGTACCACGTAAATACGTGTGATTCTCTATGAGGGAAGAAGGTATTGGTTAAGAATTAATCGCTCCAACTACACAATCCTAGAATTCTGCAACCATTATTGTTTTTCTGTCTTTGCTTTGTCTTCAATTACCCTGATAGTCTTCCACCTATTGTCTGTCAAATTCTGACCTGACTTTAATATCATCTTTTACAATGACGTTGTTCTCATTATTGTTCTGTTGATGGTGTCCAATAAACTCATCGGGAGTATATACTGGAATATATGTTGCATTATCTCCATTTTTTCTCCATTTTCTTGGATTGTAACTGCTAAAATCCTCTAAGAGATGAAATGTATATCTAGGACACCCTTTAATGTTGTTGGATTTATAATTAATCTTATTTCAAGTTTTGCGTTTACTTTCATATGAGCCCCCGAGAATATAAACGTATGACCTCAATGAATTTTCTTGCATCCCCTTTACTCTTTTCTAGTGTCACCATACAGTTTATACTTCAAAAAGTAACATCTATGTCCCCCGTGAACTTGGAGATCCCTTTCAAGGTATTGATATCATATTTTGTATGCCTTAAATAATCAAATCTGTTTCCCCCATAAACCTATAATTTCGTCTCATAGTTTATATTCTCATGATATTGTCAAAGGATGAGAAAACCTGAACCAACATTGGAAGACGTACGTTCTCCAATTACAAGCCTGAAAAAGAGAATGTCCACAGGATGCGATGATATCCAAGCAGAGCTAATACAAGCAGGAGGGGAGGCAAGTGCTCGAGTCTATCACAAGCTGTGTAAACAGATATGGCACCGTGCAGAGTGACCAGAAGCATGGAAGAAATCAATTTATATTCTCATCCCCAAAAAAGGCAATCTGAAGCTGTTCACGAACTACCGAACTATCGCGCTGATCAGCCACGCTAGCAAGATACATTTGCTAATCCTGTTAAAAAGGACAGAGAAAAGGTTTGAATCTGAAATTCATGTAGTCCAGGCAGGTTTAAGGAAAGACAGAGGGACCAGGGACCACATATTCAATTTAAGGAATATCTACGAAAAATGTAGAGCGTTTCATGTAGACATGTACACCTGTTTAATTGATTACACCACGGTCTTCGACACGGTAAAACATCAAAATCTGTGGAGAATCATGAAGGACATGGAGTTTCCCTTGCATATAGACCATCTCATTGAAATATTATACAAAGATCAGCAAGCCGCTGTCCGACTATCTGGACAAACATCAGATTGGTTTGCAGTACAAAAATTAGTCCGACAGGGATATATCCTCTCGCCTTATCTGTGCAACATATATACAGAAAATATAATTAGAAATGTTCGACAAGACGAGAACATTGAAAGTTTCGACCCATTTGCGATTGGGGGGTACGAGATTCCAGAGCTACGATACGCAGATGACACAGTGATACTATCAAGAAGTACAGAAGGGCTAGAGCAGCTGCTTTCAGCGGTTAATGGACATAGTAAAGATCAAAATCTGTTCATAAACATAGATAAAACACAAACAAGATAATGACCACCGACAAAACACAATGTCAGCATAAATTTACAGGGGGTGGTGAGAAAATAGATCAGGTCACACATTTTGAATATCTGGGCTCCAGAATTGACAAAAATGGCGACCGCTCGAAAGAAATTAGAAGAAGACTAGCTATGGCAATGCAGAGACTGAAAGCCTGAAGAAATTATGGCAAAGCATCAACAAAATGATAAAAGTAAAAGACTTGAGAGCCTGTGTTTTTCCTGTGGCAGCTTATGGCTGTGAATCATGGACGTTTATCAAAACTTCTAGACAAAGAATCGAATCCTTCGAGTCAAAATGTTACAGAACGATCCTCAAAATACCCTGGACAGAGAAAAAAACAAATGTAGACATTCGGCAAGAGTTGAGAATAGAGGAGAGCTAGTTTATCAATTCCATTTTGGCTAGAAAATGCAAATACTTTGGTGACATCAAGAGACACAACGGTCTTAAGAGAACGGTGATGGAAGGTATGGTGCTAGGCAAAAGAGGAAGTGGTAGACCAAGAAGACGATGGCACCAAGATATTCAGGAATGCCTGGGTATGGCTGTGGCGGAGGCTGGTATTTTGGCAAGAGAACGAGTTTCTTTCAGACAGACTTTGATGGGAACGACATTCTACAAAGGACATGCTACATGATGATGATATTGTTTATGCCTCAGCTAAGTTGGAAAGGGTAATGTTGTCGCTGCGTTCATTTTAAGAAGTCAATTAACTTGGAGAACATGTTCAACGGCGAAGAAATGCAGCTCATACATAATATGTTTAGTTTGATTCTTGTCAAAGTGGCTAGTTCAGGCCTTCAATTAGGTCAGTTATCTAATCGTGATCACGCCTCATACTTTGGAAGGCTGTCAAATCGATAGTTATGTCATGATTGGATGTCAGGTATATATAACCCACAGATTCAGAGACTAGTGACGCTCTTATAACTTAACTTGACTTAACCTTACTCAACGTCTTTACACTGCTTTAGAAGGCTCTGCATAGTCTGTAAACAGACAGTCTTTTTTAAATTTAATTTGCTCAATTTGATTTATTATTTTATAACTATGTGCAGTCAATCTATTTTTGAATGCATCCATTGATACTGCCTCCCTTATTTCCCGTGACAATGCATTCCAAGCATTTACCACTCTCTGACTAAGAAAATGTTTCCTAATATCTAATCTGGACCATTCTTTAGTTAATTTGTAACTTTGCCCTCTTGTTCTTGTAGGTGGTTGTATTTTGATAAACTTGTTATAGTTGTTATAGTCAATGACAAATCCTCAGGAGACAAAAGATAAGTTTTATGAGGACCTAGAGGCGCTCATCGCTGTAGTCCCCAAATCTGACAAACTGGTCATCCTCGGTGATTTTAACGCTAGGGTTGGCACAGACCATGCAGCCTGGGAGGGGGACATTGGCAGACATGGTATCGGAAAATGCAATAGTTACGGTCTGCTCCTTCTGAGGACATGTGCCGCAAATAAACTACTCATTACAAACACAGCTTTCCGACTTCCTGTCCGAAATAGAACCACATGAATGCACCCAAGGTCCCGCCACTGGCACCTCATTGACTACATTATCATCAGACGTAGGGATCGAGCGGATGCTATGGTAACGAAGAGCATATGTGGTGCAGAATGTTGGACCGACCATCGACTTGTCATTGCCAAGCTAAACTTCAAGATCAAGCCCAAAATACGCCCCCAGGGAAAGAAACCACCAAGGAGGCTAAATGTTTCTCAGCGAAAATACGAATCCACGAGAGGAGGCTTCCAGGAAGAGCTTGAGGGCAGACTATCTGAGCTTCGTTTTGAAAAGAACGACATCGAAGAGAACTGGTCATCATTGAGAAACACACTCTACGATACAGCTGTAAAACACATTGGCCCACTCACGTGCAAGCATAAGAACTGGTTTGATGAGAACGATCTGGAAATACAGGGCCTTCTCGATGCAAAACATGAAGCGCACAGGGAATACCAGAGGGACACACCATCTCCGGCAGCAAAAGCTGCCTTCAATACTGCTCGCAAAGCTGTCCAGACCAGGATTAGAGAGATGCAAGACTCCTGGCTCAGCAATAGAGCTGACGAAATTGAGATGTTCGCCGAGCGTCATGACACCAAACGCTTTTACGAGGCACTGAAAGCTCTCTACGGCCCGCAGCCCTCTAGTAATACTCCAGTTCGCAGTGCGGATGGGGTACTGCTAACAGATAAGGTTCAGATTCTAGACAGATGGGCAGACCACTTCTACAAAATACTAAACCACCCATCGTCCATAAACGAAGAGGACATCCGGCGAATGCCGCAGGTGGAACTGAACCTGGCGTTGGATGAAGTCATTACTGAGGAGGAAGTCGACAGGGCAATCAGTTCACTATCTATAGGAAAAGCTCCAAGAGCTGATGCAATACCAGTAGAGGTATATAAGACAGCTGGCCCACCCCAATGAAACGTTTTAAAGACGGTCTGAAGGACTCACTAAAAAGTTGCCAGATAGACATCGACACCTGGGAATGTCTTGCACAAAACAGATCTGACTGGAGAAGCGCAGTCAAATCGGGTGTAGCTGCCGGTGAAGACGACCGTGTTGTGAAAGCCCAGAACAGACGCGAGACGCGGAAATCCCGAGCAGCGGGAACACGATCCCCTTCTACAAACCTCGTGTGCCCGATGTGTAGCGGATGTTTTCGTGCTCGCATTGGCCTGTTCAGCCACATGCGCACCCACACGCAACATGTAAATTTGTGACAAGGATGATGTCGGCGGTCCTCATCGACAACGATGGACAGCTATTATTATTATAGTTTACTTTTCTTTCGCTTGATTATCTTAGAAACCTGTATTGTCCCTTCGAATTCTTCACTTTTCTAGAAAACTTAGGACGGTTTTCCTTAGTCTGTCCCCATAACTGTAATTCTAGAATCCCACTATCAGCTTTGTCGTTCTATTTTTCGTACCCTTTTTAGCATGCTTATTTCTTATCTACGATAATGACTCTACATAGTACAGTTGGGTCCATGTCTTTTCTTTGACTTGGTGCCCAAGACGAGTTCATGCACTTGATAGCATCCACTGTTCGCCAAATTTGACTGAGAAGCGTTCCTAAAGCCAAGTATTCTGGTCTCACACCAAACTCAACTTTCGATCAGGCAGTTACCAGATGAAATGAGGTTCTTGGAAGTTGATTTTGAGAAACGGGGGAGCTGCCGGGGGTAGTTCTCGATGTCGGTGGAAATAGTGTGAACAAACTGTTCAGCTCTGAAGTTGGTGACCAGAAATTAGAAAAAGACCCTGCCAAAAACTGATATGTCGGACCGAAAGGTGAAAATATAGCAGGCAAACTGTAAACTAGCGACACAGCGCAAATCCGTTCTCCAGACTACATCACGCTACTTGCAGAGCCCTGTTCAGGGCTTGGTAACGGGAGATTGAGAATGAACGCAGAAGAAGACGAAGAAGAAAAAGACATTTTGGGTTATATAATGCTGCTATCAAGTCAACATGAAATCCAAAACCTGAAGACCTTCTCGAATTGTGATCATGATAATGCTAACGATGGCAGTTTATATCGCCAGGTGTGAAAGATTATTTAATAAGTCAAAAATAATAGACAGCCTCCATAAAGCACAACTGAATTTGTGATCTTGTTCTACTGCGTATTGAGAACGAGAAAAAAACACCAAAATAAAAACTGACTGATCACTTCATAGACCAATTTACATCAGTGAAAGGAAGGTGAAGATCAGTCCAATTACAAAAATGTTCGTCTTGAATGAAGATAACTTTTCATGTACTAAGCCGCCGCCTATGTGAGGCTGATGACCTAATTTACACTGGTCGTCTGACTCACCGAGGATATCCCTTGAAACGTCACATTCCACCGCCGACTAAATGACGGAACTCATATTGTGCCAAGGCTTATAATCAATCCATGATCCACACAGAAAAAAACAAAAACAAATTCACGATACAAAACACAACAAATCACTGTTGAGAGTGATTCTTGCACAGAATTCTTCCATGAAACCAACTGCAAATCTATCTTTCTTTCCCAAACACGCTATTATAGTTGCGCCTAATAGTTGACACATGCAAGTTCCGTCATTTAGTTCGCCTTTGAATGTGACGTTTAAAAGGGGTTTCTCCGTAACTCGGAAGGCATGTATCTACAGTAGGATATGGGTGTCTGGTTCTCTTCCTTGCTGTTCTTACCTTTCACAATCCATACGTCAGCTACCCATGCACAATTGGGTCAACTGGAGGAGCGGTCGTACCGAGCACCAGCCACCGGATTTGTTTCTCTCCGTTCGTGAACTCGAAACCATTGAACGGTATAATCCCAGTCTAGTAAGTCAACACACTATTGACTTGGCTACAATCTCCCAAGTAAGGGGGTGCAATTGTAATTTTTCTCAAGTGTCAGAATTTGTTAATTTAAATATTAAGAAGCTTGACTTGTATTTTGGAGAGGATATAATGGTAAAGCTATCGAAATGATGGGTGTCAGATGTTTGGACAAAGAGGAAATTTCAGTATTTGCCGTAGGCGCTATTTTTCGTAGATACGTCTCTGTTTACAGCCATAAACATCATTACCATCCGTCCTCTTCTGCTACAGTTGGAGCATGGGTTACCAATGTAGTTGTCGTCTTCCCCTTATGCCAAATCATCTATCTGCTCGCACAGTAGCGTTTTCTGCAACAATCTGTTATGCCTGACCAGACTACTAGTCCTAAGCGTGGTCCTCTGTGGTAGTCTGGAACGACATTTGTGGTAGAATTCATTGGCGCTTTTCTTTTCTTCCCTGTAAGAAACGATATCATCTGTACGATGTGTAGGCGGATATATAATTATTTTATTTCCCTTTTTAAGAGTCAATTGAAGCCAAACTGAAGAGCCTACATAAAAGAAGCATTTAGCTGCAGAAACCAAGGTCGGCTCGACATTAAATCTGTGAGATTGTGACATTTGTGTACGATTTAGCAAGGTCAGAGAAGAGCAGAGGTAAAGGTCAGGGTTGTTCGGTTCTGATCTTCAATGTAAGCGGTCGTGAAAGTGTCACGAGAATGCGTGTCCTTTGCCCTTTCGAAGCCCGTGGAGTAATAATAATACGCATGTTATTTTTTGTAGGGTCGCTCCTATCAAAAATGGAACACTCAGTTTACATAATTTCCTTTTTCCGTCCATGCGCGCTCAACAACACCGTTGGGAGTTCGCATTTCTTCTATTGAGCCAAGTGAGCTGCCTTTTGTTCTTGAAACCTCTTATTGTTATAGGATGCATATTAAATCGTCTATCCCAGTGGTTCTCAACCTCTTTTTGCTCCATTCCCTCATTTCACCCTTGTTCAAAATATCCTTCCCTCCTTTTTATGTTCAGTATAGCATCCCACCTCCCTTTCACCTATGTTCAGAATAGCATACCTTTCATGTTCAAAATATCATTCTCCCCCCCCCCCCCTTTTTCACCTATGTCCAGAATATCATTCCCGCCTTTCACCTATGTTCAGAACATCATTCCCACCTTTTACCTATGTTCAGAATATCATCACCCCCCCCCTTTTACCTATGTTCAGAATATCATCCCCCCCCTTTTACCTAAGTTCAGAATATCATCCCCCCCCCTATTTTACCTATGTTCAGAATATCACCCCCCCCCCTCCCATTTTACATATGTTCAGAATATCATCCCCCCCCCCATTTTACCTATGTTCAGAATATCACCCCCCCCTCTTTTACCTATGTTCAGAATATAATTCCCCCCCCCCTTTTTACCTATGTTCAGAATATCCTCCCACCCCACCTTTCACCTATGTTCAGAACATCATTCCCACCTTTCACCTATGTTCAGAATATCATCCCCCCCCCCTTTTACCTATGTTCAGAATATCATCCCCCCCCCTTTTTCACCTATGTTCAGAACATCATTCCCACCTTTCACCTATGTACAGAATATAATCCCCCCCCCCCTTTTACCTATGTTCAGAATATCACCCCCCCCCCCCCTTTTCACCTATGTTCAGAACATCATTCCCACCTTTCACCTATGTTCAGAACATCATTCTAACCTCACCTTTGAGCTTCAATATCCTGGTGTGCCGCTTGGGAAATGAGCTTCTGAACTGTGGATATATACAGACATAGAAATGGTTTAACGCTGTCAAGGATTTCTAGAGAGTACCGCATCGCAGAGTTGTCTGTGCCGAACAGGACAATGCCGTCCGCGCAAGCGAGATGGGTGAAGGTTGACTGGTTGATAGCGAAGTCAGTCAACGGGCCGGGAAAATAGGTTGAGTGCAAGAACACATCCTTTTCTGACACCCGAATTCGTGTAGAATCTGTCAGAGAGTGTTCCACTTAGATGGATGTTGTGATCTGAAGTTATTCTTCACAAAAAAATAAAAACACTTCGACATCCACCTGTGAAAGATTACAGCTTAATATGAGTGTGACTTTTAAAATATTTCCAAGTGACACATTTCTTTCTAGTCCTAGTCTTAGTCGACCTGTACTTCTACAGGAGCATAAGCCCATGTGCAGGTCCCATCTCTGATGTGAGATGGGTGTAATTATTGCCCATCGCGTAGCATATGATGGACACAACACGGTTCTGTCTAATGTGATGTGCACTGTATTTGGATTATAGGGAGAAAGAATATGCGTTGGCCATCTAGCTCACTCTTATCTTGGGTTACCTTGGATCAGTGACAAGACTATTGATCAATACGACTAGATGTAACTTGGGATGCAGGCACTCTGGTCTTACCTTCCGTGAGATCAGGGTTCACTTGGAACTTGCGGGATTCGATCGCCAACCGTTTCCGTTCATCACTGTAAGAGGCGAGTACCGTAACCTCTTGACTACAGCGACGTCCAAGCTGGATGTAGCCAGGAAGAGGATTTCCTGTTTAGAGGTCTAGGCTCGAGCAGCTTATTACTCCACTATGAAGGGTGGTTAACAAAATCCCACGCCATCTTTCTCTGTCTGCCGCCGCCTGTCATATCTCACCGGCACGAAGGCTTGACCACTCAGTGATGCTGTTCACCCATCTCTTCCTTGGACGTCCTCGGCCTCTCTGTCCCGGTACGGAACCAAGGAAACTAATACCCTAGCGAAAAATCGAGACGTATGGCGGGAACTGGTTCAACAAACTGCAATAACCGGTTGTCTCAATGACCTTCTAGGTTATGGGACTGATGATGGTGATGATATATATATATATATATATATATATATATATATATATATATATATATATATATATATATATATATATATATACATACACACATATATATATATATATATATATATGGGAGAGGACGTTGAGGTATATGTTTCCGTCAGGGAAAAAAGGCAGGGCAAAAAAGAAAATGAGCCACACGCTGATACCTTACTGTCTGCATCCGAACCCTTCACTTGAAATCTTGACAATGTCTTGCCTCTAGAACACGTTCGGTCCGGACGAGGGAGTGAGGAAGATCCTGCGCATTTACTCTCCCTTTAAACAAATTGCGCAACTCACAACATTACCTTACAGATCACTTCCCTGACCTGCAAATTGCGGTGGGCAGGGATTCCAGACAACAGCGGCGGAACGAGCAGGGATCCCAGACTACAGCGGCGGAACGAGCAGAAAACGATCGCGAAAACTACCCATAACTTTTGCAACTTCAAAGCGAACAGACACGAATTACGAATAGCACTGATCGCCAGGGAACTGGCTAGATACAATATCTGCATAGCCGCTCTGAGCGAGACACGACTGGCAGAGAAAAGACAGATCGCAGAGTAAGGCGCTGGGTATACTTTCTTCTGGAGCGGCCGAAGCAAAGAAGAACGACTTGAAGCTGGAGTTGGCTTTGCCATCAAGACTAACATGGTCGACAAGCTCACAAGCAAGACCAAGGGAATCAATGACCGTCTTATTACACTGCGTCTCACTCTAATAGGAGGGCGCCATGCCACACTTCTCAGTGCGTACGCACCCACAATGACAAATCCTGACAAAACATAAGACAAATTTGATGATGACCTTGAGGGGCTCATAGTTACAGTCCCAAAATCTGACAAATTGGTCATCCTCGATTACTTTAACACTAGGGTCGGCACAGGCCATACAGCCTTGGAGGGGACAGATTTGGTATCGGAGAATGTAACAGTAACGGACAGCTTCTTCTGAAGATATGTGCCGCAAATGAACTACTCATTACAAACACAGCTTTCCGTCTACGGGTTCGAAATAAAACCACGTGGATGCACCCAAGGTCCCGCCAATGGCACCTCGTTGACTACATTATCATCAGCCATAGGGATGGCGCGGATGCTAGGATAACGAAGAGCATGTGTGGTGCAGAATGTTGGACCGACCATCGACTTGTCATTGTCAAGCTAAACTTCAAGATCCAGCCCAAGATGCGCCTCCAGGGAAAGAAACCACCAGAGAGGCTAAATGTCGCTGAGCTAAAATACGAAACCACGAGAGGAGGCTAAATGTCGTTGAGCTAAAATACGAAACCACGAGAGGAGGCTAAACGTCGCTGAGCTAAAATACGAAACCACGAGAGGAGGCTAAACGTCGCTGAGCTAAAATACGAAACCACGAGAGGAGGCTAAACGTCGCTGAGCTAAAATACGAAACCACGAGAGGAGGCTAAATGTCGTTGAGCTAAAATACGAAACCACGAGAGGAGGCTAAACGTCGCTGAGCTAAAATACGAAACCACGAGAGGAGGCTAAACGTCGCTGAGCTAAAATACGAAACCACGAGAGGAGGCTAAACGTCGCTGAGCTAAAATACGAAACCACGAGAGGAGGCTAAATGTCGCTGAGCTAAAATAGAGAAGCGGCTTCCATGAAGAGATTAAGGACAGACTATATGAGCTTCGTTTTGTAAAGAACGACATCGAAAAGAACTGGAAACCCTGAGAAGACCCTCTCTGACCCACTCACGTGCAAGCATAAGGACTGCTTTCATCAAAATTATCTGAAAATCCAGGGCCTTCTCGATGCAAAACATTAAGCGCAAAGTGTGCAGCAAAGAGAAACACCATCCCCATCAGCAAAAGTGACCTTCAATACTGCTTGCAAAGAGAGATGCAAGACTCCTGGCTCAGTAAAACAGCTGATGAAATCGAGATGTTCGCCGAACGTCATGACACCAAACGGCGCTAGATGAACTCATCACTGAGAAGGAAGTCGACAGGGCAATCATTGCACTATCTATAGGAACAGCCACATGAGCTGATGCGATACCAGCAGAGGTATACAAGACAGCTGACCCATCCCTCACCAGAAAGATCACTGAACTGTTCTTCAACATTTTGGCTGAATGAGTAATTCTGCAGGATCTAAAGAACGCCTCAATAATTCACATATTCAAGAGAAAAGTTAACATGCAGGAACGTGACACTCATCCTGGAATATCGCTACTCTCCGTAGCAGGGACGATCCTAGCGCGCTTTCTGCTCAACAGGCTTAACAAACACTTTGAACAAAGCCACCCATTTGACAAAGTCTGGAAAGATGGACTTAGAGTCAAGCTAAAAAGAAGTGATGTTTGTGGGAAAATGTACAAGTGGATCAACCACTACCTCAAACAAAGAACGGCCAGAGTCCAAGTACAAGGGCAGATGAGCAAAAAGGTGACACTCGAGCAGGGAGTACCCTAAGGAGGAGTACTGTCACCCACACTCTTCCTGGTGTATATAAACGACATTATAGAGAATATACAAAGAAGAGTCCATAGCTCAATGTTTGCAGACGATCTGGCTATGTGGACCTCTGAAAAGAATCTCACCATAGCAAGAAATCGGATGCAGACGGCCCTAACATCGCTGGAAGAGTGGGCGAACTCATGGCTGGTCAAAATAAACGAGGAGAAAACCACATGCACAATATTCTCGCTTTCATTAAAACCCCAAAATACCAAATTAGGTCTAAATGGCAAATTCCTGCAGCCAAACGACAACCCAACCTATCTGGGAGTCACATTTGATCGGCGCATGACATGGAAAAGTCAGATTGAGAGAAACCGAATGAAAGCCAGAGAAAGAATGGCAATCATGAGGAAACTTGCTGGCACAAGCTGGGGAGCAGATGAAGGCATACTAAAGAAACTGTACACTGGAAGAGTGAGACCAGTTCTCGAGTATGGCATTGCGGCATGGACAACAGCAGCGAAGGCGAACTTCGATAAAGTTAGCAAACTTCAAAACCAAGCCATAAGAATTATAACAGGTGGCATGAAGTCAACGCCAATTGTAGAACTTGAAAAGATTACAAAACTGCAATCCATGACCGATAGAAGAGACTGCAGAGCCCAGCTGCAGTCAGAGAAACTCCGAAGACTGACCGACCATCCAATGCACCAGAGACTAAACAATTTGGGAAATGGGAAACTAAAGCGGAGAAACTTTGCAGAAATAGCCAAAGCAAAGATGCACGAAGATCCCATAAACGCACTAACAACACCAAAACCCATCACTACTGTACGAAAACCTACCTGGAGGCAGGATATATTTCCAGAGGTGGTAGAAAATATACCAGATATTGCAAACAAAAACTGCCAGACTGAAAAAGAAAGGAGAGATACTACCCTAAGCTTCATAAAGAAAAGCTACCCAAGCATGGACTGGACCCATGCATACACCGACGGTTCTGTAACAAATACTACACAGAACGGAGGGGCAGGAGCATTCCTGAACCTACCAAATGGCAGAACAATAACACTGTCATTCGCTACTGGTAAGTACACAAGCAATTTCAGATCGGAGGCAGAGGCACTGAGGGCGGCAGTGGAAGAAATGGTGACACACAGTGAAAATGAAAGCCATATAGTCCTGCTTACAGATGCTCTCGCCGTAGTCACAGCGCTAAAAAGCCAGAAAAATACTGAGCTTAATGAGTTAAGAGCAGCAATCTGGAAACTGTGCCAGCAGTCCGCACCAAAAAGGGTAGTGGTACAGTGGGTCCCATCACATTGCAACATACAAGGCAACGAGGAGGCAGACAGACTGGCAAAAGAAGGTGCAAGACTACCACAAACAGATACTAGTATGACGTACGAAGAGTCAAAACGGCTTATCAAAGCCAGATACATGACCAAATGGGAAATCGAACATACTGGTTACACCAAAAACGATGCCTATTACCAGTTGAACCGAAGAGAGCAGGTCGTTGTCTTCAGACTTCGCACTGGCCACAATAGACTGAGGTACCACCTATTCAACAAATTAAAGATAGGGTGTACCGACGAATGCCCGTGCGGTACTGGTAAAATGACCGCTGAACATCTGCTGCAGAACTGCCCGACATACGAGGATCAGAGAGAGCAGATGTGGCCATCAACAGTGGAACTGCAAGACAGGCTCTATGGCAGTGGCGACAGCCTCAGGATGACCGCCGCTTTTTTCGAAAAAATAATGATTACTGTCTGACTGCGTACGCAGAAGAAGAAGAAGAAGAAGAGCAGGGAGTACCCTAAGGAGGAGTACTGTCACCCACACTCTTCCTGGTGTATATAAACAGCATTACAGAGAATATACCAAGAAGAGTCCATAGCTCAATGTTTGCAGACGATCTGGCTATGTGGACCTCTGAAAAGAATCACACCATAGCAAGAAATCGGATGCAGCAGGCCCTAACATCGCTGGAAGAGTGGGTGAACTCATGGCTGGTCAAAATAAACGAGGAGAAAACCACATGCACAATATTCTCGCTTTCAATAAAACCCCAAAATACCAAATTAAGTTTAAATGGCAAATTCCTGCAGCCAAACGACAACCCAGACTATCTGGGAGTCACATTTGATCGGCGCATGACATGGAAAAGTCAGATCGAGAGAAACCGAATGAGAGCCAGAAAAAGAATGGCAATCATGAGGAAACTTGCTGGCACAAGCTGGGGAGCAGACGAAAGCACACTAAAGAAACTGTACACTGGAAGAGTGAGACCAGTTCTCGAGTATGGCATTACGGTATGGACAACAGCATCAAAGGCGAACTTCGATAAAGTTAGCAAACTTCAAAACCAAGCCATGAGAGTTATAACAGGAGGCATGAAGTCAACGCCAATTGTAGAACTTGAAAAGATTACAAAACTGCAATCCATGACCGATAGAAGAGACTGCAGAGCCCAGCTGCAGTCAGAGAAACTCCGAAGACTGACTGACCATCCAATGCACCAGAGACTAAACAATTTGGGAAATGGGAAACTAAAGCGGAGAAACTTTGCAGAAATAGCCAAAGCAAAGATGCACCATAAACGCACTAACAACAACAAAACCCATCATTACTGTACGAAAACCTACCTGCAGGCAGGATATATTTCAAGAGGTGGTAGAAAATATACCAGGTATTGGAAACAAAAACTGCCAGACTGAAAAAGAAAAGAGAGATACTACACTAAGCTTTATATCGAAAAGCTACCCAAGCATGGACTGGACCCATGCATACACCGACGGTTCTGTAACAAACACTACACAGAACGGAGGGGCAGGAGCATTCCTGAACCTGCCAAATGGCAAACAAATAACACTGTCATTCGCTACTGGTAAGTACACAAGCAATTTCAGAGCGGAGGCAGAGGCACTGAGAGCGGCAGTGGAAGAAATGGTGACACACAAAGAAAATGAAAGCCATATAGTCCTGCTTACAGGTGTTCTCGCCGTAGTCACAGCGCTAAAAAGCCAGAAAAACACTGAGCTTAATGACTTAAGAGCAGCACTCTGCCAACTGTGCCAGCAGTCCGCACCAAAAAGGGTAGTGGTACAGTGGGTCCCATCACACTGCAACATCCAAGGCAACGAGGAGGCAGACAGACTGGCAAAAGAAGGTGCAAGACTACCACAAACAGATACTAGTATGACGTACGAAGAGTCAAAACGGCTTATCAAAGCCAGATACATGACCAAATGGGAAACCGAACATACTGGTTACACCAAAAACGATGCCTATTACCAGTTGTACAGAAGTGAGCAGGTCGTTGTCTTCAGACTTCGCACTGGCCACAATAGACTGAGGTACCACCTATTCAACAAATTAAAGATAGGGTGTACCGACGAATGCCCGTGCGGTACCGGTAAAATGACCGCTGAACATCTCCTGCAGAACTGCCCGACATACGAGGATCAGAGAGAGCAGATGTGGCCATCACCAGTGGAACTGCAAGACAAGCTCTATGGCAGTGTCGACAGCCTCAGGATGACCGCCACTTTTTTCGAAAAAATAATGGTTACTGTCTGACTGCGTACGAAGAAGAAGAAGAAGAAGAAGAAGAAGGCGAACAAAGCCACCACCTCCCAGAATTCAGAGCCGGAAGAGGAACAATGGACATGATCTTTTGCCGCTCGCCATTTACAAGAGAAGTATCGGGAACAAAACCAGGCCCTGTACTCAACATTTATTGATTTGACAAAGTATTAGATACATTAAACTGAGGAGGGCTGTGGATGATTATGTCAAAGTTTGACTGCCCCAACAAGTTCAAAACTTTGGTGAAACAGCTACACGAAGGCATGTGTGCTCGTGTACTGGACAGTGGAGAAATCTCTAAAACGTTTTAAGTAACAAACGGAGTAAAACAAGGGATATTAAAAAAAAAATTGTTTTTTTATTTTTGCGTTCGCCTTATTTCTCTATTCCCAAATGCGGGTGTGTGTTGCACTGTGGTTTTTATTTTGCGCCTGTCGACCCAGTGCATCCGACTTCAGCATTCATTTTATGTAAGGGTCTGCTTCCTCCTCCATTTTCTAAGGGTTTGCCTCCCCGGAGTAACGGCCGGTGTTGTGATGGGGATAGAACCCAACACCTTCGGGTGTAAGTTTAAGTACTGCAGGAATGGCAAGCTATTCAATCCCAGAAGAATGAAGGCCAAAACCAAAGAGGCTGGGGATATAATCAGAGAACTTGTGGTTGCTGACGACTGCGGTCTCAACAGCAACTCAGAACTGAACATGCAGGTAGGAAAGGACCGGTTCTCTGCCGCATACGAAAATTTTGATCTGACCATAAATGCCAAAAAAACAGAGGTCATGTACCAGCCATCACCAGGCATGCCGTACACAAAACCAGAGACTACAGTCATCGGGCAGATTATGAATGTCGTAGATAAATTTACGTATCTGGGCAGCACGCTGTCGAGATCTGTCACCATAGACGATGAGGTGGGAAACAGAATGGCAAGGGCCAGCACAGCCTTTGGTAGAATGCGCTCGATGTTGTGGGAACGTCGTGGTATCAGCGTCAAGACCAAACTCTAAGCCTACCGTGCCACCATCATTCCGACCCTACTCTACGCCTTCAAAAGCTGGACTGTATACTCTGGACATGCAAGGAGGTTAAGACACTATCACACAGGTTGCCTGAGGCGAATATTCCACATTCTCGATGGCAAGATCGTGTCACTGACATCGAGGTTCTCTCAAGGGCTGACATGTCCAGCATCCATGCACTGCTAGAAAAAGCACGACAAGGATGGGCCAGACACCTCGTCCGTATGTCAGACTAGCGGCTTCCAAACAAGCTACTCTACGGCGAGCGGAGAGAGGGATGGCGAGAGAAAAGGCGCCCAATGACCCGTTTTAAAGACAGTCTGACGGACTGAAAAGTTGTCAGATATTTCACCACCTGAAGAATGTCTTGCGCAAAACAGATCTGACTGGAGAAGCGCAATAAAAGCAGGTGTAGCTAACAGCGAAGACCTCCGTGCTGTGAAAGCCCAGATCAGACGCGAGACCCGGAAATCACGAGCAACCGGTACACCATCACCATCTACTGACGTCATATGCCCGTTATGTAACAGAGGCTTCGTGCCCGCATTGGCCTGTTCCGTCACACGCACATCCACTCCCAACAGGGAAATCTGTGACAAGGATGATGTCGGTGGTCTTCATAGACAACGATGGACAGCTATTATTATTATTATTATTATTATTTGAAAATAAAGTGTATCGTTCTATAGAGGACAAAGTGAAATTGTATAATGGATATAGTGGAAATTGTTTGAGAATGTAAAGTTTAAGGGTTTATAGACTACATTTTCAGAGGCATATCGCATAAACGGTTACCAATTGCAACTTAGAGTGTATAACGTGTAAATGTTTATAGAGGACAATTGGTAACGCATAAACTGCAATAGTTTATGGACGATTGGAAGGTATAATGCGCAAACATTTATTAGTTTTGTGTGTGTGTGTTGTTCGTCCATGGCGAGTGATTAGGACCTTTACTTTTTTTCCCCAGCCAGTCCTTTCAGTCCAGTATTCTGTAAATAGAATTGCGGTTGGTGCGGAGATGGCTGACGGGTCCGATTTGGGATCTGCATACTCGCAGGCAGTGAAAGCATGGAAAGTTCGCTTCACGATACGGTGATCATGATTGTCAGGAAATCCATGTATCTCATCCGCTTTATTGCTTTTTGACTGTAGTTTAGCTTGTCAGCGGACTTACCCTCTCCGCTGCCCCGTCTTCACAAAACTTGACTGTGTTAGTACTGGATAAATGAAAAGAGAATGACTTGAGTGATGAATTTGATTTAAGTGAGCAAGGGCTGCGCAGTTCCTCGTCCTCACTCTCTCGTCCGAGTCCAACTTTAACCAGTGGCAAGACAAGTCAGGTCGACTGGATGTGGTGCAGTGGATGACCACGGCTGATCAAGTGCATCCCTGTGTTCTGTGCGGTCCACACCGCTCAGCACCTTTTCTGTTCCGGTATCCTGGTGGCGAGTTTCCTGCATAGCTGGTTGGGCTTGAGCAGGGCAGGGCAAATCTAAAAAAACCTTTCCCTGTTCTTGTTTTGTGTAACTTGTAAACCGCTATAGAGGACAACGTAAAAATATATAAAGTGCACGTTTTATAGAGTGCAACTTTGAAGGGAGTTAAGTGTCAGTGATTACGAATAACAGACCCAGGTTGTATAATTCTTTCTACATGTCATCATTTCACTGTACTTTGTGACCCTTATGCTTTGTAACTGTCATTTCCTCCTTATTTTGTAACCATTTATTCTTCTGTTCTTCTGTCCCCTCCTTCTCTCACCCCAACTCTCGTTTTCACCCCTCACGAGCACACTGCATGTCACAGAAAAAGTTCACATACCTCGTTGTGAGCAATTTGTCATCAAATGAGTGTTGTAATATGTCACATTGTGTACGCCTCCATGGCCTTGCAAATCCTGTTTTGTCTGTATACAACAATGCTTCTTTTTCGTTCCTTTTCTGTCTTTGTCTCTCTCTTTCTCTCTATCTTCTCTCTAAATTTTTGTCGTGTTCTCTTTTCTCTGTCGTCTTATTTCCTGAATCCTAAGGTCCAGCACTGATTTGCACATACACTAGACCGTGGTTTCCCTACATTTTTACACATGTGGACCGGTAAAAATTGAAAACATGTTTCACGGACTGGTAAAAACAGGAACAATTTGAAGAAAGTTTAAAATGTATGTTGTTTGACTTATTTCGTCTCCATCTTGTAGGGAATCAAATTTTACAACACAATAATACACAAAACAACTTGAAAATAATAATGTTCGTCTAGGCATTTAGGGCCCATTGCGTCGATCGACTACTACCATAACCAAGCCTCGTTCAATGCCGAAAGAGAGACTGCTGTCTGTGAGAGACATGTAGAACGGGGGCCGTCCCTTCCACGCCTCCAGCCGGCCGGTGGGAGACCGTTGCTACACTTAGCTAACTTGGACATTATCTGGTGAGCCGGAACTTCCCGGTCCAGTCGAACCACGTGACCATACACAGACAGGCGACGGCGGACCAGAGTGTCCGAGATGGAGAGAAGACTCGTTTTTGCAGACACCTCGACATTACGGACGAGATTGAACACCTCGACATTACGGACGAGATTGAACACCTCGACATTACGGACGAGATTGAACACCTCGACATTACGGACGAGATTGAACACCTCGACATTACGGACGAGATTGAACACCTCGACATTACGGACGAGATTGAACACCTCGACATTACGGACGAGATTGAACACCTCGACATTACGGACGAGATTGAACACCTCGACATTACGGACGAGATTGAACACCTCGACATTACGGACGAGATTTAACACCTCGACATTACGGACGAGATTGAACACCTCGACATTACGGACGAGATTGAACACCTCGACATTACGGACGAGATTGAACACCTCGACATTACGGACGAGATTGAACACCTCGACATTACGGACGAGATTGAACACCTCGACATTACGGACGAGATTGAACACCTCGACATTACGGACGAGATTGAACACCTCGACATTACGGACGAGATTGAACACCTCGACATTACGGACGAGATTGAACACCTCGACATTACGGACGAGATTGAACACCTCGACATTACGGACGAGATTGAACCACCGGATATCGTGGATGCGTGGCTGGTTGCGGATATGAAAGACATCGAATCTTGATATGTCCTGTTTAAGTAGTGTCCACGTTTCTGAACCATACAAGAGGACAGTAATCACACGTCTGTCTGACAAATACGAATTTTGGATCCGAGAGAGAGAGAGAGAGAGAGAGAGAGAGAGAGAGAGAGAGAGAGAGAGAGAGAGTCTGCAGTTATTCCACAAACAGCTTGTCTTCTAAAATATCACAACCCAGTATTAGCAGATACCTTAACCTCTACATTTTCGAATGACCTGCTCGTACTTTACGTATCTCGATATTTGTAGACATTTCCCCACATAAAACCGTGTTCGAAACGACGGATTCTTCTGTAGCTGACGTCATTTGAGTTTACGTAATAGCAAGTCTGAGCTTAGATCACATCAAACATCCGCAAATCTCCGCAGTTTGTGACTTAAGCCGCAATCACTTGCTCACGCCCAGCAGAATATTTCTGCGGACAGTACCTGGTCCGAGGGCCGGCGGTTGGGAAATACTGCCCTAGACTACTGTTAGGAAAGTTTGTTTCAGATGATTTTCAGTACGGCTTCAAAGGATTAGTTTTTACATGGCAAGGTTCCCTACATAAGCCTCTTTATTCATCTCTTGTGACATACAAGGAAGGTAACTGCGGATATATTGTTTGTTCAAGAAAATACTCAAATACCCCTGGTCCATACTTCGGGTCAGTAACCTTGAAGTCGTGAGACTGCTTGCATGTCTTGATGACTCCAGGAGCTAAAGCAGCAGAGACAAATCGACCAGAAGGGTCGCCCATGCTAAACAGGTCCTGTGGTAGAGATTAGACTAAAAATAAACAACTCGTCTAGGGTTTTATAGGTTAAATTAGGATCGACCACCACAAATAAAATCACTGCACACCAGCAGTAGAGACCTGTACCAATTTCAGAGCTGAAGCAACAGTTATTCATGCAGCAACCCAGATTCTTATCAGCCAAAACACAACTATAAGGAAAACGATAATCTAACAGGAACATTCTCTAAGCCATCTAAAACCCTAAACAATAAATACTGTCACACGAAGTAAAACTACTTCATCGGAATGTTTTCCCCCCAAAAAACTGAAATATTCCTAGAGTGGATACTGGCTCACTGTGGGATCCTTGAAAACGAAAAAAAACATGAGCTCGCCAAAGCTGGAGGTAGCAGCACGCAGTCTCGCCATCCACAGAGCTGTAAAGAAGCAAATACACTCATCAAACGAACCATGAGGACGGAAAGAACAGACCATCATCATGTAGCATGTCCTTTGTAGAACGTCGCTCCCATCACAGTCTGTCTGAAAAAAAAAATTTTGTTCCTTGCCAAAACTCCAGCCTCTGCCATAGTCATACCCAGGCATTCCTGGATATCTTGGTGCCATCGTCTTCTTGGTCTACCCCTTCCTCTTTTGCTTGGCGCTATACCTTCCATCACAGTTCTCTCAAGGCCGGTATGTCTCTTGATGGAACCAAAGTATTTACATTTTTTAGCCAAAATAGAATTGATAAGCCAGTTCACCTCTATGTTCAACACTTGCCGAATGTCTATATTTGTCTTTTTCTCTGTCCAGGTTATTTTGATAATTTTTCTGTAACTGTTTGACTCGAAGGATTCGATTCTTTGTCTAGAAGTTTTGGTAATCGTCCATAATTCGCAGCCATATGTTGCCACAGGAAAAACGCAGGCTCTCAAGACTTTCACTTTTGTCGTTTTGTTCGTGCTCTGTTATAATTTCTCCAGACTGTTTAGTCTCTGCATTGCCATGGCTAGTCTTCTTCTGATTTCTTTCGAGCAGTCGACATTTTTGTGAATTCTGGAGCCCAGATATTCAAAATGCGTGACCTGATCTATTTCCTCACAACCCACTGTAAATGTATTTTGATATCGTGTTTTTATCGGTGGCCATTATCTTTGTTTTGGTTATAAACAAGTTTTGATCTTTAATGTGTCAATTTACGGCTAAAATTAGCTGCTCTAGCCCTTCTGCACTTCTTGATAGCATCATTGTGTCATCTGCGTATCGTAACTCTGGAAACTCGTACTCGCCAATCGTAAATGTATCAACACTTTTAATGTTTTCGTCTTTCCTAACGTTTCTCATTATACATTCCGCATATATGCTGTATAGATAAGGTGAGAGGATACATCCCTGTCTTACTCCCTTTTGTGCTGCGAACCAATCTGATGTTTGCCAAGAAACTCGGACAGCGACCCCTTGATCGTGGTATAATGTTTCAATGAGATGGATAATATGCACAGAAAATCCCATTTCCTTTATGATGTTACGCAGATTTTAATGTTTTACCATATCGAACCGATTTGTGTCATCAATGAAACACGTGCACATGTTCACATTAAATTACATTTTTCTTAAATATTCCTCATATTGGATATGTGGTCCCGGGTCCCTCTGTCTTTCCTAAAACCTGCCTGGACTTCGTAAATTTCAGATTCAAATTTGTTCTCTATACTTCTTAATAGGATCCGCAATAGTATCTTGCTAGCGTGACTGATTAACGCGATAGTTCGGTAGTTTGAGCACAGCTTTAGATTGGCTCTCTTTTGGAGGCGGGGAATATAAATTGATTTCTTCCATTCTTCTGGCCACTCTGCACTGTGCCATATCTGTTTACAAATCGAGCACTTGCCTCCCCTCTTGATTGTATTAGATCTACTTGGATATCATTACATCGTGAGCACTTTCCTTCTTCAGTCTTTTGATTGCTGAGCGTACTTGCTCCAATGTTGGTTCTGGTTCTCATCTTTTGGTAGGATTGTAACTGAGCGCTTTGTGCTATCTTCATACATGACTCTGCAGTACTCTCTCCGTCTATTCAGTATGTCTTTGGTTTCTGTTAGTGTGTTATCGTCTTTGTCATTGATGACATGCGGAACCTGACGGAAT